>JAQPPZ010000457.1:1200000-1683012 GCA_028583015.1 Wollemia nobilis | reverse complement strand
CGCTCAATGTAGTATTATCTCGCACATTATAGGAGTACTCATAATCCCTAAGAGAAGGGATCTCGTACTATAGACCGAACTGCCTCAAAACTCGATCATAGCGATGGAGCTCTACCTCTCCCCACTCTATCCTCAACTAGATGACTCACCTGATGCGAGCCAACTCCTATTCATCCTCTACCCAACCTAGATGCTCTCTCCATGGTCTCTAAGTGATCTGATCTAGGGTGAGGTCATCTAGCAACCTTCGAGACATCGATAGATCTATCTACCATTGTGACCCTCTCTGGAGCCACCAATAGAAAACTCAGGGTCTCTCCTAGTCAACTCTTGTTAGTGGAAGCCCTACCGGCCTCTGCACCGCAATGTGCTCCCAGCACCAAACCTGTAGCAGCGATGTCAGCACCAGACATTGACCTCCCTTGTATACGACCCCATAAAGGATCCTATACAAGTGACATAATACAAAGCTACCCCAATCAAACCTGTATCCATGGTCTCTCATGTCGCATACCACATCTGAGAGTAGCCACGATAACCTACGTCCACTCTGGTGGCATACAAGAAGGCCACCCACCACCCCTACCAAAACTTAGATCAATCGAGACGCCCCAGGCATCTTCCTCAAAGCCTCGATGTTCACTCCGCCCTTCTCTAGGGCGAAGCTTGGGTCACTGCACAATCTCATCATGGCATGACCCTGATTGGCTGAAGGAGTCATGAACCGCCCATATATGGGGATCCTCAAGATCCTCCATACATCCTCTAGAGTGGGAGTCATCTCCCCTGTCGGTAGCTAGAAGCAGGACGACTCCAGATACCATCTCTTTGCTAGGGCTGTCAGTAGCCCTATGTCTGTAGGAATTTGTGGCATCTTTGCCTCATGCTGCAGTCTAACCTCTGCTAGTTTGTCTCGCTCGGCCTGATCAAGCACGACTAAGTCATCCCTGAGACCCCCGTATTTCCACTCTCGACTCTTTAGCAATCCCTTCTACAAAATAAACAATAAAACAACAAAAAATATTAGTACATAATCATTAAAATCAATTTCATCTCATAAAAAATGATATCGCCCATTATTGGACGATATCGTACCAAATTTAGTTAAATTGTCCTTAATAGGATGAAATCATCTTTGATTCTTCAATTTTGGGATCGCCCCTTATTGGACGAGATCGCCCCTATTTCTTTGATTTCGTCCTTAGACGAAATCGGCGATATAGGGACGATTTCGGCAAAATTGGGACGATTTCGGTGAAATTGGGACGATTTCGGAAAAATTGGGACGATTTCGTCTCGACATCGTTGACGACCTAAAAATGGCCACGATGCGCAAAAACAATTAAAATTCAAGTAAAAAATTAAACAAATCAAGCTGAAAACATAGTACACTAGGTTTAGATCCTTACTCGCAACCCGTGCCGGACCTCTGTCGATCTGTGTGTCGTTTCCACCATTTCGGCTACATAGCTCTGAAAAAACGAAAGTGAATAGTAAAAATGAATTAGGTTTTTACCCTATTTTTCCTATTTTTATTTAAAAACAACATTTTTTTTTATTTTTGCTTTTTCGCGCTTTTACCTCCTGTTGAGTGGTATTTTCACCCAATTGTGAAAGTACACTCTCCTTTAGGATTTGGGTTCCAAATCCCCTCTTGCAAAGAAGTTAAACAAACAACTTCTCCAAGGTCTCCGCTGTATTAGCATTTGCATATGTGTATTAGTAATCTCAAATAAAGATATTCAATTTAAATGCTTGGAACACCTTAGTGATTGCAAGTAATTGTAAACAAGGGGCAATGTTGGTTTATTTTACCATGAAACTTTAGTGATTGTTCATTGAACCAAAATAAAGCAAATGTGAGTTGGCCCTCATATGACCTTCGATGTAGTGCTCAAATTACCCCTCTTTCGTAAAATCAGAATTTTTATGAAGAGAGGGCAATTTTAGGCTCCAAAAATGGAAATTTGTGAAATGCCATAAAACATAACTCCTTCAATGAAATTGGAATTTTCATGAAGGGAATGTCATCATAGGCTCATGAGTGCAAAACAAAACTGAAAAAAATGAAATTTGACCCTAAAATGGAAATTTTCTATTTTCGGATTTTTTTAAATCTGTAATAAAACAACAACTTCGATGAATTTTTAAAAATACTAAACAACTCCAAAAATGAAATTTCAAAGTGCGTATTGGAAGTCTAAAGTATAACCTACGCAATGGTGAAATTATTTTTGGATTTTGAAATTTTTTAAATGTTTATTTTAATGCCTGAAAATTAAAAAAAAGTTAAAATTTCTGGAAAAATAAAATGCAGAAAAATGAAAATGAAATGCAGAAAATGGAACACAAGATACATTCAGTTTGATGCTATCCTATTTCGACAAAACCGAAGATGTGAGGTTTTCATGCATGCAACCTAACCTATTGGACTTGCAAAACAAGCACAATCCGGATAAGCTAAGTGCTGGCTCCTAGGGTTTTAAATGAGGTTTTCAGATTTAAACATTCGCATGAAGCAACCAAGAAAACTTGCATAAACTCCATTTACAAGCCTAAAATCTAAAAAGGGGAAAAATAGACATTTAATCTTGCATGCAGAAAATGACTCCTTCTTTCTTGTCCATAAGATGCAACTTTCTGAAAATTTTGTATTAAAAATTTGTCATTTTACAATAACAAAAATTTTTGGTTTTCCCAAACCAGTCCATGGAAGAAAACGACTCAAACAGGTCCAGAATGGCCCTCTTGCCTTCAAATCTGCAACTCTGCTTGCAGCAGTTTCCAACCCCTCAAAACATCCTTGCCTGGCGTATTTAAAATTTTTAGGAAGCTTTTCGTTTCATTTTCCAATGACTATTCGTTTCACCTTCCCTTGTGCATGCATGTGTTTTGGTTTCCAAAAAGGCTTTTCATTTCTATTTTGTGGCCCTTCATTTCATTTTCTCCACATGGGCTTGCGTCTGTTTCCTTCCATGTGTAACGACCATCTTAAATGATTTCAAATCATTAAATATTCCTTATGTAACGTTTTGTCTTATTCATTGGATTTTGTCCTTATGTCCACATTACTATGCAGTCTTCGATTTATTCCTTGTTCATAACATAATAATAAGACACTTTTCTACTTTTCCTCTTTTGAGTGCGAAAATGCAACATGTCGCGATATCGCGACACTTTTGTTTCTCTCCTTGCTGCCTCTTTTGAGCCGTGAAAATGCAACATGTCGCGATATCGCGACACTTTTTTTCTTTTGGGTCTAAAATGCAACATGTCACGATATCGTGACACTTTTCTTTGCTTTGGAAAATGCAACATGTCGCGATATCGTGACACTTTTTTTTGAAAAATGCAACATGTCGCGATATCGCGACACTTTTCTCTTTTGCCGCGAAAATGCAACATGTCGCGATATCGCGACACTTTTTCTTTGGCCACAATGCAACATGTGATATCGTGACACTTTTCTTTGGCTGATAATGCAACATGTCGCGATATCGCGACACTTTTTCTCTTTTGGCCGAAAATGCAACATGTCGCGATATCGCGACACTTTTCTCTTTTCTTGCTTCTGCTTTTTCTCTTTTGGACCGCAAAAATGCAACATGTCACGATATCGCGACACTTTTTCCTCCTTGCGGTGTTTTGCTTTTTCTTTGATCTTTAGCATATGGGCCACTTCGGTCTTCTTGGAAAATATGCAAAAAGGTGGGTCCCCAATTTTGGGGTACGTTGTGGAGCAGCCACAACAAATGGCGACTCTGTTGGGAAATGCTCCTGAGCATTTCGGTGAGAACCCAACTTGAAAACCTACAACTCAACTGCAAGCGTTAGCAAATATCCAAAGAATGTAAATAAACCAGAAATACATGAAGCATTAGAATTATTAAGCATCAGCTCGGTGTGTGCAATGTGCTTCATTCCCTATCGTTTGAAACTCGTTCAACTTTCCATTGTCAGTTTCACTTATGATTCGTATGCAAGGCTATGAATGATTTGTGCAGGATTTGATGTATGACAACTATGCTAGAGATATAACAACCTGCTTTGCAAAGGCTCAAACTTTCTAGTATCATGAACAAACATATTAAAACTGTCAAACCCTCTTAGGACCAAATATGTGCATACTCGGTTAATTTACTAGATCCCAAAGTTGGTTATGTGTCACTACCATCTTGAACCCATGTGCAAGTGTAAGTGAAATCAGAGCTTTGGGGAATAGGATTCCCAACCTAAGCGAGATGGGAATTTAACCCTATCCTTACTACTCCGATCTGGAGTTCATTACCTCATCTTGAACAAAATGATTTAACCTGTTATGGATGAAACTGTTAGGCTAGCCTGCCCGTTTGAGCAGTCAGTGGTCTTGCTTTTAGACAAGACATGTTGCCACGCATGAGCATACTCCACTGCCAGTCAGGCGTCTATAGCCCCGATGGAGATCAACCCCATAATCCAGGATTTGACTTTACTTTTGATTTCTTGAACCTTGGGGATGACTACCCATCCTTGCAAGGGACATGTAGTACGATCCTTCCAATCCAATATCAATGATGCAATAAAAGTAGAATGAAAAATATTTGCTTTGGAATTTTTAAGTTCTTGAGTGGGTGAAATAGAAGCTTTGGGGAATCATATTCTCAACCTAAGTGAGATGAGAATTAGACCCTATCCTTACTACTCCATGAAGGTCAAATCGAGCTTTGGGGAATCAGATTCTCAACCTAAGCGAGATGAGAATTAGACCCTATCCTTACTACTTAGATTTTAGGCTTTAAGCACTATGGGAGTGGTAAAAACCACTGTTTTAAGGATTATGTTGCATGATAGGACAGACACGAAATACTCCTTTCGCCTCACCTTTTCTTCCAAGTATGGTTTTGACCATTTTGCTCAAGATCCTCTTTAATATGTGTAGAACGTGCTTGGTTCAAGATAGTTCGGGCATCAGTTCCCAACCTTAGGATCCTTTTAATATATGTTATGTAATAACCCTAAGAGGATTCGACACCTTTTCAATGATTGTATTTGAAATGTAGATGCAACTGAGATGAAATGTATATGCAATGTCGAATGTAACATGAGATATGGATGAATGCATTGCTCTTTTTGAAATGCGGATGGAGTATACCACCTACTTTACCATAATTTGTAAAACTGACAACTTCATGCATCACAAGTTCCAAACGATATTCTTTAATGTGTTTGCGATACTCGTGGAGCTTTCTGCAATACAATTCCGATGTTTCATATTCTCTTAGTCTTAGTCAACATTCATAAGGACATAAGTTGACATCTCGCTTCTTCTTTTTTTTTTTTTTCAAAACAAACCAAAAATGTCCAAAGGACCAACACACAAAACTTAAAACCAAAACTGAAATGCAAACCCAACATCACAAACCAAAAAATTATATACAAATGTACAATATGGTACAAGATGATGCAAAGCTTGGACTATCACTTTCCCGGATCCCAAACATGATTAGAACATTTCAAAAGACATATGACACAATATGTATGCCAAATGTTGTAGGAATCCAACAACAATAAGATCAAACCAAGCAATGCAAAAAAATTCAACTTGCCTCGCTCTCCCCACCAATTTGATTTAGTGTCATTAGTACTCTCATAGGTGAGATTCAAATCATCAAATTGATTAGACAATATTTGATCTTCAATTTCATCTCGTCTATTCTTTAAGGTATAAATTTCATATTTCCATTCATGATTTAGAATTAGGCTTTCTTTATCCAAAATGAAACTTTGTAAGCAAGAGCCTATTTCCAAAAATTTTAAAGCCAATTCATTTTCCATGTTCTTAGGCCAATCAAACTTGTGCAACAATTTGCAAGAATCTAGGATATTTACTAAATGAGGATCAGTAAAAGTTTTTACCCTAGACTCCATTATCAATTGTTGATGAATTTGATTTAACAATTCATGTGCCTCAACCTCTTTTTCATTCATGCAAGTGATTTTATTAAAGGTGTGATTAGAAGTCAATCCTTGTTTTTCATTCACCTTCAACGACATTTCATCATAAACATCCTTCAAATTCAAAACATGTTCATGCAAATCTTCACCTATAGCTTGGGTGTTTGAACACAAAAGGTTAGATTCTACCTTTTGCACATTTTCATTTACCAACACTTGGTGAGAAATCACAATTTCTTCATTTATTACCTGTTCATCAAACATACCAAAATATGACACCCAATCGAAAACATGTTCATCTTTCTCAATCCTCAAATTTTGTTGGTCAAAGTGTATGTCAAGTAATCTATCTTGATGATCACTCATTTGAGTTGCTTCCAATTGATCAATCTCTTTGTCATTTGGTTCCAATTCCTTATTCACCATCCATGGCATCTCTTCATGTGAGATAGAAGTTTCAACATCTTGTATATCCAAGTGGAATAGGAATTTCATCAATAGGGGTGTGAGAAAATAACACATCATCATATCTCCCCCAACCATTGTAAAAATTGTCATCCAAATTCATGGAATGAAATTCCATAGTATTTGTGACATGATCTTTTGATTCATTTGTCAATTCTTTTTCTTCTTTGTCCTTGGTAGTAGGATCATTATAATCTTCCAAAATTTGATGAGATTTGAAACCCTCTTCCAAAACATCCTCAAATTGTACAGGAGTTGTAATATCTTCCTTTGAGTAGGTGATTATGTTATCCTGCATATCAATTGACACAAAGAGTTCATTAGAAGGTTTAGAGTGAGCATATTCATCCAATTTCTTCCAAGAATCATGGCGATCATCTTCCAAAATTAAGTTATGATGCTCAACTATTTCTTCAACATCTTCTAATTGATCAAAGTGTATCTCATCAAATTCACCTTCACCTTCCTTAGATGGTTCAATTATTTCCAAAAGTGGGCTATTTCTTGAATTCAAATTGGTAAGGCTATCATAGTCCAAATTAGTAACCCATGATTCAATTTTATCACAATTTGGAGGGTGAAGAATTTCTTGATCATTATTTTCAATCATTTCATCGAGTGTGTCTTCCAAGAACAAGTGGTGCAATTCTATCATATCTTCAAATTCATTTATTGATTTTCTTTCGATTTCGCTTTCAACCACTTCATTCAATTCTATGGCAGTTTCTGTCCTATCACATATCTCAAACCGAGTTGACTTTAGGACACCATTATGTGAATAATCATGCATCTCTATGAATGAAATCATCTCAGCATGATCCTCATTAGTGGATGTTGGATTGGTAACTTGCACCTCCTCTTGGACTACATCTAAGGCGGTTGTAACATTTGGACACTCAAATTCGTCCCCTTGATCATTCACCTTAGGTATTGTTGGATTGGAGGGTGCTATATTCAATGGTTGATGTAGGTTGGTATCACTAACCCCAAAAGAACAATCTTTCATGGGAGCATGTTGTGCCTTTTCTTCTTCCAAAACTTGTTCTACCTTTTCAAAGATCTCATAGATCATCTCTAGAGACAAGTCATCCAAGTTTTCCTTAATGAGTGTAGCAAGTGTGGGGGGTATGGCTCTCAGGTATACTTCAATAGCTTCCTCTTCCGATGTACCCAAAATTTCCCACATTTGAGAGTACAATTCACGAAACCTCACATTGAATTGACTCATGGACTCATTAGGCTCTTTACACATAGAGGTGAATTGATTTTGCAACCTATCCAAGTCAACTTGATTACCAAAGTGATAAAGATAGGCTGCTTCTAATTGGCTCCAAGAAGTCTTAACCTCCATGGGTAGATGGCAATACCACGAGAATGATCTATCACCCACAATGTATGGGAAGAACCTACAAGCAATAGGCTCACAAAATATTTGAAATTGACATAATGTGAACTTATAGATATGTAGATTTTGTAGGTATCCCGATGCCACCTCTTGATTAAAAAGTCGTAGAAACTCCAATAACATTTCATGAATTTGATAAGGTGTTCCAAAGGTAGAATGACATTCATAATACTTTCCTAATGCAGATACCATCGTTTCTCTTAGGGACATCATTTCTTCTCTTAGGGATACAATTTGCTCCTCGGATGTTGCCATTAGTGAAACTCAAAGAATAACTTCAAAACCAATTTGTTAGTCATGAATAAAAGAAGGAACCATGACAAAGCAATATTCTAAAAATGTAAATTAGTTTCTGATTCACCAGATCGCATATGCGCAAGTGAAGAGCATACTCCTAGTGTTGTAGGCTTTCTGATTCACAAGATCGCATTACATGCAAGTGAAGAGCATAATACCGACAACAAATACATTTTAGACAAAATAATTCCTTACAAATAAGCATGAAATGACTCGCAAATATCAAACATGTAACGTATGAATAATCATGTTAGCATCAACCAAGAGATGTATCCATTAAAATCAAATGAAAGTAATTGCATGGAGACAACCTCGTTAGTCAAGACCAAAAATTTTCAAAATCAAATCAAAACACATTATTCCCGTATGAACAATCAAAAGCGTTAGAACAATGCATAGCAATTCATGTCCTCCTTTTAACACTACAAGGTTGTATTGTTAAAAGAGGGCTAAAGATAATAATCAATAGGGCATGAAATATTCAAAATTTAAATCCCTATAGCATTTAAATCACACTCAAATAAACCAATTCAGGCCCTCCTTCTAGCGCCAAAATGTTGAGTGGTATTTTCACCCAATTGTGAAAGTACACTCTCCTTTAGGATTTGGGTTCCAAATCCCCTCTTGCAAAGAAGTTAAACAAACAACTTCTCCAAGGTCTCCGCTATATTAGCATTTGCATATGTGTATTAGTAATCTCAAATAAAGATATTCAATTTAAATGCTTGGAACACCTTAGTGATTGCAAGTAATTGTAAACAAGGGGCAATGTTGGTTTATTTTACCATGAAACTTTAGTGATTGTTCATTGAACCAAAATAAAGCAAATGTGAGTTGGCCCTCATATGACCTCGATGTAATGCTCAAATTACCCCTCTTTCGTAAAATCAGAATTTTTATGAAGAGAGGGCAATTTTAGGCTCAAAAAATGGAAATTTGTGAAATGCCATAAAACATAACTCCTTCAATGAAATTGGAATTTTCATGAAGGGAATGTCATCATAGGCTCATGAGTGCAAAACATGAAACTGAAAAAAATGAAATTTGACCTTAAAATGGAAATTTTCTATTTTTGGATTTTTTAAAATCTGTAATAAAACAACAACTTCGATGAATTTTTAAAAATACTAAACAACTCCGAAAATGAAATTTCAAAGTGCGTATTGGAAGTCTGAAGTATAACCTACGCAATGGTGAAATTATTTTTGGATTTTGAAATTTTTTAAATGTTTATTTTAATGCCTGAAAATTAAAAAAAAAGTTAAAATTTATGGAAAATAAAATGCATTCAGTATGATGCTATCCTATTTCGACAAAACCGAAGATGTGAGGTTTTCATGCATGCAACCTAACCTATTGGACTTGCAAAACAAGCACAATCCGGATAAGCTAAGTGTTGGCTCCTAGGGTTTTAAATGAGGTTTTTCAGATTTAAACATTCGCATGAAGCAACCAAGAAAACTTGCATAAACTCCATTTACAAGCCTAAAATCTGAAAAGGGGAAAAATAGACATTTAATCTTGCATGCAGAAAATGACTCCTTCTTTCTTGTCCATAAGATGCAACTTTCTGAAACTTTCTGTATTAAAAATTTGTCATTTTACAATAACAGAAATTTTTGGTTTTCCCAAACCAGTCCATGGAAGAAAAACAGCTCAAACAGGTCCAGAATGGCCCTCTTGCCTTCAAATCTGCAACTCTGCTCACAGCTATTTCCAACCCCTCAAAACATCCTTGCTTGGCATATTTAAAATTTTCAAGAAGCTTTTCGTTTCATTTTCCAATGACTGTTCGTTTCACCTTCCCTTGTGCATGCATGTGTTTTGGTTTCCAAAAAGGCTTTTCGTTTCTATTTTGTGGCCCTTCGTTTCATTCCCCCTTTTTTCTTCCTTTTCTTTTTTCATTTTCTCCACATGGGCTTGCGTCCACTTCCTTCCATGTGTAACGACCATCTTAAATGATTTCAAATCATTAAAGATTCCTTATGTAACGTTTTGTCTTATTCATTGGATTTTGTCCTTATGTGCCACCTCACCTTATGCAATCTTCGATTTATTCCTTGGCTTTATATAAGCCTTGACATTCATCAGCAACTATGAAGGGGTACGAATCACCTCTTTCTTTCATTCTTTTCCTCTTTGCCAAAATGCAACATGTCGCGATATCGCGACACTTTTGCTTCTTTGCTCCCTCCTTGTTGTTAGCCGCAAAAATGCAACATGTCGCGATATCGCGACACTTTTGTTTCTCTCTTTTGGCCGCGAAAATGCAACATGTCGCGATATCGCGACACTTTTGTTTCTCTTTTTTGACTGAAAATGCAACATGTCGCGATATCGCGACACTTTTTTTCTTTGCTGACATGTCGCGATATCGCGACACTTTTTTTTGCCGCGGAAAATGCAACATGTCACGATATCGCGACACTTTTTCTCTTTTGGCCGTCGACAATGCAACATGTCGCGATATCGCGACACTTTTTCTCTTTTGGCCGCGACAATGCAACATGTCGCGATATCGCGACACTTTTTCTCTTTTGGCCGCGACAATGCAACATGTCGCGATATCGCGACACTTTTTCTCTTTTGGCCGTGACAATGCAACATGTCGCGATATCGCGACACTTTTTCTCTTTTGGCCGCGACAATGCAACATGTCGCGATATCGCGACACTTTTTCCTCCTTGCGGTGTTTTGCTTTTTCTTTGATCTTTAGCATATGGGCCACTTCGGTCTTCTTGGAAAATATGCAAAAAGGTGGGTCCCCAATTTTGGGGTACGTTGTGGAGCAGCCACAACACCTCAAACGTTCGATTTGGGTAAAAACTCAGAGGGGGAACCATAGCAAACAGTTGTATGATTCGACCTAGAATTGTCGTCTAAAAAATGGAATAAAGTTTTGCTTTCTCGTAAAGCATGAAGAACTCGTCTTTAACTCATTTTCTTTGAAAAATTCACTAAATAGGGGGCAAAATGTAGCACCTTAAAATTGGCATAGTTAAACCATCAGTAAAAGATAAAAAAAATGAATTTTAACCCCGAAATCGCTCGTTAACCACTCACCTCATTTTTCATGCCATTTTTAGAAGTTGTTTTGACCGTTGGACGATATCGTCACTGATCTAACGATATTGTCCCAAATAGGATGAATTTTTCTGGAACAGAACATCCAGACAATTTCATCCCAAAACCAAATTTTCATAATTAGCTTCTATTTCAACAACCTCTCTAACTCAGGCAAAAGCGTGTTTGCACGGTTGGAGATTCCTACATTGGAGATCTCCCAAATTGGGATGATCCCAAACCTCCTAACCTCCCTCTAATCCTATATAAACTTGGGATTTTCCCAGTTTATCCCCCTGGCTGATCATTTCCCTACAACTTTAGTTTTTGCTGTGTTAGAACGTCCTATCCCCAATCATTTGCATTTGTGTTTTCAAGTTTTATTGCAGGATCTCACTATGTTTCAGCCAGAGGAAGCTTGGATCATCGCAGGCGATTCAACCATAATTTTGAATTATCTTGTCGAGATCGACGATGATCTCGTATGATTACAAACGATTTTGACTATAGTTCAAATTTGGGGCAATCAGAGCCCTGAGTTTGCATTCTCTATCTTTTTTTTTTATTTAAATGTGCATTATATTAATTCAATTTTGTTCTACATCTTGGAGTTCACCTCATTTAGCATATTTGCATGATAAAATTCAAAATAAATTATTAAAACATTGCATCCCATTTGATTTGATATCTAGATTTATCATTTAAGCATTTATATTCTTATTGTTATCATTTTATATTATTATTGCAATTGTATTTTTGGTTTTTGGTGTCTGTTTTCATGATTGTAGGTTTCTGATGAATTTGTGTAGTCACTAACGATCTTGACTGATCTCAGACGATTTCATGTGATCTGGATGATTTTGTACAATTACAGACGATCTTGTCATATTCGGGATGATCTGGACTCCTACAAACTTCAGAACCTTCATCAGACATCAGAAATCAGGTGCACTCTTTTCCATTTTAGATATTTTCTATATTTAGGATTCATTTATGTTTGTTGTCTTCATATAAACCAAAAATTTCATATAGAATAACTTAGATTCATTTTGGCCAACCTAGGAATTTGAATGATTGAACATAAAATGAACACATCAAACCCATTCTTGACCTAGGTGTGGAAACTGCCACTCAAAGTTTCCTGGTGAACCCCATCATCCATCGAAAATTCACCCTTATACCCCTCCCCCGAGAGGTGCGACCTTCAAAGGGCCTCTCTATCTAAGGTATTGTCCCATCCTTCTCGCATCCCCCTTCTAGGCATAGATCCTTTAGCCTGAAGGTAAGGGTGCAAAAAATTTGGGCAATACAAATGACATAGATAATTGTTTTGCTTTGAGAGACAAAATATCAAAATTTATTAAGAGATTTCATGACCGCATATACTTAATTTTTAATAAAATTATACTTTTCCTAGTGTGGCTAAATAAAATGGCTTAGAAAAGTGATAGGTTGTTCATATCTATCAGCTTGCTTTTGTGTAATAACAGTGGCATAACTCTCCTACTCACTCACTGCGTAAAGTATAAAATCCTTGGAGTAGTCTGGATTGATCAATACATGTGCTTGGACTATCCTCTCTTTAATTTCTTGGAATGTCTACCTCATATTTTTTTTCCATTTGAAATCCACATTTTCTTCAGGAGCTTCATCATTGGTTTCACCACCTAAGTGAAGTTGACGATGAATTTATGAACAAAGTTGATTTGGCCAAAAAATGATTGTGTCTTTTTTAAATTGGCAATGAAAATTTGAGGAGAGCTTCAACTCTCATATGATCAATGGCTAATCCTTCCTTTGAGATAACATGTCCCAAGAGCTTTCCCTCCTTGACAACAAAAATAGATTTCTTCAGGTTGATGGATATACCAAACTCCCAAAACCTTTTTGAACACCTGTCTAAGATGAGAGCAATGCTCTTCCCTGTGATGTGAGAAAACAATCATATCATCAAGGTATATAACAATAATTCGATTCAACAACTCACCAAAGGTGACATCCATGGCTCTTTGAAAGGTGGGACCAGCATTGGAAATATCTAAAGGTATTCTTTGATAGGCGAAAGTGCCCCACTCGGTAGTAAATGTCGTTTTATGTTGGTCTTCATATTTTAACTAGATTTGGTTGTAACTGGAGAAACTATCAAGCAATGAAAATCTCTACGCTCCAGTGACCACATGAAGAATCTAATCGATCTATGGCAGGGGATAATGATATTTCAAATATGCTTGGTTCAAATTACGAAAATCTATGCACAAGAAAATATCTTCGTTCTTCTTTCATACTGGAACCAAATTCGCCACCACATCAAGTGTCTGATGGGGTAAATGATTTTTGCCTCTAGAATTTTTGGCCACTCTGCTTTCATAAATACTTCAATCTTTATATTAATAGGTATCTGCTTTTGTCGAAAGGGCTTCATACCTTCTTGCAACTCAATCATGTGATGGACTACATTTTTGTTGTATCCCTTCAGATCATGATAGCTCCATGCAAAAATGTCAGGGAACTCATGGCATAGCTATTTAATTTCTTCAAGCTCTCCCAAAGGACAATTTATCCTAATTTTGATGACTTTGTTAGGTTCTAAATTTAGCTCAGTGTATTCTTTTTCATCCACCTTGATTCGATGCTTTTCCAATCTGTCATCAAGACTTTTTAAAGTAATAAATCATTTCGAGATATAATTATTTATGAGTTGGATCAAGCCTTCAGATTCATCTTTACCTAGCATTCTCCCCTCGATACTACTAGCTTATTTAATCAAAAAATTTACAATTTTTTCATCATTATCAAAAACTTGCTAGTATATGTTTTTTTAGGGACTAAAGGCCTATAAATTAATCTTATTGTCTTGGGCTTCTGCACCACACTCTTGATAGGAGAGAATTTTGCACCAAGGGATTCCAGGAGATCAATATGCTTATTTTATTTTCATGAAATAGCTTGAACATTTAATGCATCAAATGATTCAAACAAATCCCATACCTTATTGTGGTATACCTTCAAGTAGTGTTGCTTTGAAATGCACTTGTTAGTGACTTGGTTGATAATCAATTCGGAATATCTAAAAATCTACAACTATTTTATCCCAAGATTTTCTACTTTCTTCAAGCCCAAGCATAATGCTTCGTACTCAGTGGCATTATTTGTACAAATCTAGGTCAATCGATATGAATATGTTTTCTAGATTCCCAAAGGAGATATGAATACGACTCCAACTTTGGCACCATTCTTGCATCTGGAACCATTGAACTACATTTTCCACAATTGGTTAGGAGAAAAATTTAGATCATCAGGCATCTTTTCTTCATCCTTATCATGTTTAGTGATAGTATAATATCCAATTTCAGTTTCCATCATTCCATTAAAATCAAGTATATAAAACTCATCCTCTAACTAAAGTTCATCCAAAGCTTCCTCCATCAGGTCCAACTCCTCCTGTTCTTCAGTCACTATGTTTACGTAGTCTACAACTTTCTCTTCATCTTCAATATTTTTATATCGTATGTGGAGGGCTTTTCATTATAAATGTGTATTCTCTTACCTTTGAATGGAATCTCCAGGTGAGAATAATCAAGAGATAGGTAACCTCCCAATTTGGTTTTGAACTCTCTAGATAGACACATGTTGAAGTAGGGCTCCAAGTCTACCACAACAACTTCTTGTATGATAGTAATTTATGGTATGTTGTGTAAGATAATTGGGATATCCTTAATTAATCCCACCATTTTGATAGGAGTACCATCCAACTATAAGATGCCCTATATACTCCATTCCAATGATTTCACATATCGCCTTTGGCATGATAGTTGTTGCACCCGAGTCAATCATGCAATTATGTATGATCTAACCTTCCATTCTAAGAGATAGATAGAATGGGGAAGGTCTATTTTTCCTGGTGGTCAAAGTGGGCAGTGTGTGAGCTAGTACTATCTGTGCAGGGTTTTGCCTCTTATCTTTCATGAATTTTAATGATTCCTACAATAGATCTATTTGTCTAGGCAGTTGTAGCGCATCATAAAGACTCACCTTGGTGTGAATATTCTTCAATTCTTCAACAATGTTATACGACTACGCATTAGGCTCCTTTGATTCACCATCAACTTCATATTTTCTCTAGTACTGTTGTGTAGCCTCTACCCTTTGACGCTTGGTCAAAGATGAGTATTTAAGCTTCTCCTTTGCCTATTTTTTTGTTTTTATCTACACTTGTGTAGCGATAGGTTACGAAGTTGATGCTTTCACTTGTATTTTTTCCTTTACTGGGGTAGGTAAAAGGTATTTCAATAATATAGGCTCAACAGCTTTGGGTGCTGGTACAGGTGCTTTTGCTTGAGGCTACCTTTTTTTATTTTGCATCTTTTGTTCAACATGTAGCTTCAATGGCTCCATTTCAGCTAGATCTACCATGACAGGTTTCTTCCCAAACCTTATGAGGATAGAAACTTGATCAACATATGGTACCATGAAGTTGTGATCAATTTCTAAGATCAGATTGACTTGACCACTAGTAGCACTTTCTGCCAGTGTCTACACATAGTTCAAATGAACCATGCAAGTATCTTTGCCATGAGGATCGTTATAGGTAGAGTACCAATATGTTCGCTCTAATGTACCAAATTCTTAATTAATCAACACACTTGTGTTCCTCTCAGCACATTTGCTGGTTGAAGCTACTTGCGCTCTCGTAATCGATGGTGTTTGAAATATTCTTGATCGGAACTCAGCCTCAGCTTGTTTCTTCTTGATGGATTTGATTTCATTTGATATCGTCCTCATTATTGAATTAAGTAATTGCATCTCTTGTAATAACTTCATGTGGAGATCAATATTCGAGGGAATTTGAGGTGTTGACAAAGGTAAGGGTACTAGCGGAGAAGGCAATGTTGGGATAGAAGGAGGAGCAGGTAATTCCAAAATAGTTGGAGCAGGTAATTACGGGACTAGAACTGATGCAATTTAAGGTGGACTCAAACTCCATGAAGGAACTGGATACATAGAAGATATGGGTTATGAAAATGCACTAGAATACATATGTTGTGGAAGATCAAGAAGAATAGGCATTGTTACCTTTGGAGGTAGCTTACCTATGGCAATTAGATCCACTTTGGCCTTTTGAGCTTGTGTATACAAATTTGAAAATGTGTTGACATTGGCTTATCAGATGGCCATAGCAATGTCGAAATTGAAATCTCAAAGATAGTAAAATGTGGCTTGTTCATGGGTCGGTCAGAGACCATCAAGGACTCTCTACAAACTTCGATTGAACTTGATGTTAAAATATACTATTTCCTCCTACATATGTCTTTGGATATTTGTAAACTAATGCAGTAAGGAAAAAGGATCAGCTTTCTCATGGAAATTTTTAATCAAAAATTTTGCTAACTGATCCTATGTGGTGATAGTAGCAGTTGGCAAGGATCGGCACCAGTATAGAACATTTCCTCTAAGGGACAACATGAGTAATATTACCATAATGTCTTCATCTGCAATGACGTGTATTATCACAAAAGAAGCTACATCTTGGACATGCTCGTAAGAAGTCTTACCTTTACTATCATAGGTGGACAAAGCCTTCAATGCTACTTGAGGAACTAGGTTTTTATCTTGTAGATTCAAAGCTCCTGAGCTATTCCATGCTAGAAACTACCTTGGTGGTGGCTATTGTGGTGGCAAGTTTTGAGCCATGTGGATTGGTATGTGTTATTGGGGAGGTGGAAAACTAGTAGTTGTACTAGTAGGACTTGGAGGAATGGAAAACACGCCAACTAATTAAGAGTACATTGTACTAGATGGGACATCTCGAGGAACTAACCTAGGATTTTCTCCTAGATCTTGGATGTCAATTTTGTAAAACTCAACAGGCTCTTCAAAAATTTTGGCCTTCGATCTTGTAATAATGAAGAAAATTTTTGCTCACTTCATGTTCTGAGCCTTTTGGGTAGAGCTGGGTCGCTAGATGTTCTAATCCTATAGTACAAGGTGAACATCAAACCTTAATACTATTGAAAGTAGAACCTTTTGAAAGTCCCATCAAGCATGCCAAAAACTATTTGTCAGATATCTGTCTAAAATATAAACATACGTTTGTACACCCTAGACATAACCAACTTTGAGAGGCCGAAGGAAATAAATGTTCTCTAAGCCAATATCTAGAGAGGGCTACCTCCCTTACTAAGTCCTATATTGATTTAAAGTTTAAAGTTACAATAAATAAATGGGAAATGATAGAAATAAAGGAAAATATGGCTATAATTTGGCAAGGTAGGATGGGGATAGACTAATAGTCGAAAGTTCACCAAGCAAGTAACAACATACAATAGGAATGTAAGCACAAAAACTTCTAACAATTATGCAATAAAATAACATCAAAGTGCATTTCAGTGTTCACTCCCTCACAAGCAAAGACTAAATTCAAAAGCAAAATTCACTCACAGCAAATAATGGAAATGCAAGCATTCAAAAATTACACATAGAAAATTATCAAATGCAAAAACACTCAAAGAACTATAAGCCGAAGTGTTTCTATTGATGTAGAAAACTTATAGAGTTTTTTGCAGAGTGTCCATTCTTCCATACAATGAAAAATGATTAGTATTTATAGAGGTATTTTTCCTCTATCATTTAATGCATATACAAAAAAAATCTGGTATATCAAAAATCAATGGGCATATTTTTCTCCTCAACATCAGTGACATCTTCAATCAAACATTCTATAAGGAAACCATGATCCGGCTTTGACGGGAGAATCACACAAAGAAGTCAACAGGAGTAAATTCTTATAGAAACCTTTGATATTGGTTCCTCAAGACACAACAAAAGTCATCTAAAAAATAGGTATTTGATTATTGAATTTGCTCTATCTTGTGCCTTGGAAATTCATTTTCGATGTGAAAATCCATTGAGAATTAAATCTTCTTTGAAAATTGACAAGGTTGATAGTCGGTGCATTGGAAATAAAGAAGAATTTTCTCTAATCTCTCAACCTTGAAGAAAATATTTTGGAAGCACTGCTTGCATTGCTTTAGAAATTAAATGCTACCCTTCCTTGCCTGTTTCCCAAAAAATCTACAAAATCATACTTTTGGAAGTAATATCTTTGTCAAAAAATTTATTTTGCCCAAGGACGAGGTGAAAAAACCTTTTTGGGGTAGCATAGGGTGACAACGTAGCTGGGATTTGACATTTGAGCAATTTCACCTTTCAATTTTTATCCTTACTATTGTCCTTTTTGCTTTTGCCTTGAAATAGGGTGATAGAGACTCACTCTTCTAGAGAGGCGATATCATTTGCTAATTTGATGTGGAGTGTTGCGCAATGACTTTCACCCAAAATTTAAATTTTAAAACTCCATTCATCCCCTGGAAAGGCGAAACCACCTGGCACCTTTCCATAGAGGTGACTTTAATTTACTACACTTTGAACTTACATTAGGCACTATCTTTTACCTCTACCCAATTGTGGACTAAATCGTTAATCGCATTAAAATGAGCCTTTACGACATCAACCTCCTTCTTGGATCTTGAAACCTTAGAAATACTCTTTCACCCTAAAGGAGGGTGACAAAGAGCTTCACCCCTCACTTGGGGTTAAAGTGTTGCCTTGAATTACCCATGTCGGGCCCACCATGCTTTAAAACCTTCTTCAAATATGTTTCGTCCCAAGAAGGGACGACAGAGAGTTTCGCCCTTCACATGGGAAGAAAGCGCATCTTATTTTCTATGCTCATACATTAGCGCCCATCTCATGAAGTGCACTTTATTTTTTAAATTTTCTTTTATGTTATGTTTTCACCCCAAAGATAGGTGACAAAGACTTTTCCCTCTCTTGGGATGAAATCACCTTTTGAAATTCTACTTCGATTCATGGGCACTCGGTCCTCATGGCACTGCTTTATATATATTTTTATAATACGTTTCACCCCAAATAGGTTCATCAAGGAGTTTCACTCCTCAACCTTTTTTACATAGCGCCTTTTAATCTATATTTGATGTGGCTAGCACTTAAAATGACTTTCGTCCCAAAGGGGGTGACAAGAATTTTTGCCCCTCAATTGGGGAGAAAGCGTCTTACTCTATTTTCCACTTGAAATCTTTGTTCCTTCCTATAATGCGAATTTGCTTCCTTAATATTTGTTTCACCTCCAAGAGGAGTGACAGATATTTATCCCTTGATTGGGGCGAAACTACTCCCTTACCTTCCTTCATTTTCTTCTTTTGAAATCAAAGCATGGTTTTCATATTTCTGAGGCAAAACTTCTTTTGCTTCTGTATTTTGGGGTGAAAGTGCCCAACTTTATTGTTTCTTCTCTCTAAAGCACTTCTTCTTTTGGAATCAATTCCTTGTGAGTACTTCTTTTCCTTAGCAAGTTTTCTAAAATAAAATTCTTCCTTGCATTGATGATTTCCATGTTATTTACAATAATGTGACATTATAAAAAGAGAAAAAAATACAACTAAATATGCATTAAAACTGTTGTGCTTTCATTATAAAATGCATAAAAATTTTACAATCAATCATTCAACATAATTGTAATGTGTTAAAGTTGCAAAATTGTCAACAAAAACCTAAAAACTATAGTGATTTACTTCACAACCTAACTATTGTAGCACAGTGCTTCACGGATCTACTTACAAATTGGTCAGGCATCCACCTTCTCTACAACATTCATATACCTCCTCTGCAAGGCTCCTTTGAAATCTAAAAAACAACATCAATCTGCTTCACAACCTAACTATTGTAGCACAGTACTTCACATATCTTCTTTACAACTTGGTCAGGTATCCACCTTCTTTGCAAAACTCCTCTAAAACCTTAAAAATTACACTGATCTACTTCACAACCTAACTACTACAGCACAGTGCTTCACAAATTCGCTTTACAACTTGGCCAGGCATCCACCTTCTCTGCAATGCTCATTTGCCTCCTCTGCAATGCTCCTCTGAAAAGTATGATATGCAATCCTTATCTATAATTTTTCTAGACTAATTGGATAGAGAGAATTTTAATTTTATAAAAAATATCACTTGTGGCTATAATTTTATTCATATCTTAATAATATATATATATATAAAGTAAATGTATATGTATAAGAAGTATTTACTCAATAAAAAATAAAATAAATAAATATAAACAAAAAAATAAAAATGTTTCTCCTTTTTTGGAAACATTTTAGTTAAGATTTCAAAAGTTAAATGCTTTAAATTATATATAAATTAATTTTATGTTCTTAACAACACATTATGTAATATTTAATTTTATATAATTTGACAACTTATGTTTATAATATTTTTATATCTTATTATTATTATTATTATTATTTTATTAATTTTTTTTATTTGTGGAAAACATCCCAAAAGGGATGCCACTTTCGGGTAAGACCCAAGGAGGCAAGGGTACCCATTCCGCAAAAAACACCCAGGACTCGGACCTCGCCTACCACCTTTGACATACTCAAGGAGCAAAGAAACACACAAAACCAATTTAAAAATAAGTAAATAACAATAAAATAAAATAAAAAACATGCTCCTTGAGTGTGTCAAAAACAAAAGCACAACCAAACACGCACAATAAGAAAAAAGAAACCACAATACAAACCACATAGAAAAACACAAGAACCACATAACAAAACACAAACAAGACAAAAACAACAGAACACTACAAAGACATAACCCAAAAAAAACATGAAAAATAAACACAACCAAAACCTAAAAAATAAAATAAAAATAAAAATAAAAATAAAAAACAACCAACAACAGACAATAAAAAAAAACAAAAAACATAGAAAACACTCACACATAAAAACATGAAATAACACAAACAAAGAGAAACCCAAGAACAAGAACGAAAAAAACACAAGAACAATAACAAAAAACATTAAAAAAAACAAAACAACAAAAACACAAGAACAATGAAAAACAACACAAAGAACACAAAAACAAAACAAAACAAAAGAACCCACCCACCTTAAAAAACTAAACAAAAAAAACAAAGAAGAAAAAAGAAGAAAAAAAAAAAAACAATGAACAAAACAATGACCTATCTAGACTAGAAGACTATTAAGGCAAGAATCAACAAAGGAAATAAAATGAAGAATAGAATGAGCTAGTGAACTAAAAAAAACTGAATGAACCAAAGAGAAGCAAAAAAAAATAATAAGAAGAAACTAGGTACCTTTAGAACTGGAGCCATCCAAAGAAATGATAGAAAGAAGAGCTTCCCTAATTTGAGAAGCCCACCATATAGGAGGGTGCCCATAACAAGTAAGATCACATTTGTCCAAAGCCCAATTAGATAAAGCATCAACACTCTTGTTTTGATCTCTGACCACATGATTGTAATCAACTTTCAAAAATCCCATCTGGATTACTCGAATCTTCTCAATAATTCTTTTTATTCTGCAATCCACCTTATGATTCTTAGAAGGAGTCTTCAAGAGATTAATCATAAGTTGAGAATCAGACTCAACTAACACCTTTTCCCATCCAACCTTAGTAGCCTCCTGAAGGCCTTTGTGATGCAGGAGCATCCGACGATAGCAGGACAATCGGGCATCAACCGGATTTTCTAAGTAATTTGTTTTACTTACCAAGGCAAAGTTGGAAGGGGGGGTCGCGAAATCGCGACCCCAAAGGCAGCAGCAAAGCAGAGTGGAGTTTCCGTCGCGATATCGCGACGATTTTCGAAGGCAGAAGACAGAGTGCAGGGGAGCCACGAAATCGTGACATGTCACGATTTCATGACATGTCGCAAAATCGCGGCTCCGAAGGCGAAGGCAAAGACAGAGTGCAGGGAGCCACGAAATCGTGACATGTCATGATTTCACGACATGTCGCGGAATCGTGGCTCCGAAGGTGAAGGCAGGCGAAAGGCAAAGAACCCAAGGTAAGGTTGGTAGGCGGGGGTCACGAAATCATGACATGTCACGATTTCGCAAGCGACATGTCGCGAAATCGCGACCCCAAAGGTTGTGGCAAGGCAGGAACAGTTTTTGTCACGATATCGCGATGTCGCGATATCGCGACGGTTTTAAGAGTTGATGCGTGGAGGAGTTTTTTGTCACGATATCGCGATGTCGCGACAATTTTGAGGCTTAGTGCGGAGGGGCATTTTGGTAGCGATTTCACTACATTTTTGGCGGATGAAGGCAAGGCACCAGTTTGGTCGCGATATCGTGACATGTCGCAATTTCGCGGCCAGTTGAAGACAAATAGAATTTGGACACGTGGACGGCCGCGTGCACGAGAAATGAGATAGTTGTTGCAGTTAAACATTCTGAAAAGGCGATAGTTGCAGGCCACGGATAGTATGGGGCAAGTTGGCGGTTCAGATGGACAGTCTGACCAAAACGGCGATTGAAGGTCAAAGGGGGAAGATCTTTAATGCGAGCTTGGATAGCGGATCGGGGCAGTTGGCCATTGATGGAGGGAAATTTGAAATTTGCAGAGAAGCGAACGTTCATTTTTGAATCTGAGGATTTCGCATGGGGGAGGGGCATTAATTTCCTAGGGAGCTGAGACTTCCATATAAAACTCAAATTTTTTGTAATAGCGATGGAGGTGGATTAGAGAACAGGGGAGAACGGGGAGAAGTAGCACAGTTAGTGAGACCGAAACAGAGCTTGGTCATTGTAAAGCCTGCGGGCTGTTTTATTTTGGTGTGTGTATGATTTTCAGAAGATTTTAATGAAAAGCATGAAATTTTTGAAGGTGTGATTTTTCGGTCCCCATCAGTGGTATCAGAGCCGAAAGTTCCTGAGTGTGTGACAGATTGCCGAACGTGAGGCAGTCGCACCAGGATCTGTGGGAAGGCTCATGAGAAAGTGAGAAGATGCCTTCGAGAAGAAACCCCATTGGTGGGAGAGGCATGGCAGCAGCAGATTTCCAAGCTTTACAGCGGCAAGTTCAGGCCCTGCAAGAAGAACTGCGCAGAGGATACGAACCAAGAAGAGATGCAGACAGTGAAGATGAAGTAGATGAGGAAGAAAATCAGTTTGAAGAAGAAGAAGAAGCTGTAGATCCGGCACAAGCCAGACTGTACAAAGCCATATCCCAGATCGGGAAGAGGCCGAAGATAGAAGTTTCCACGTATTCCAGGAACTTGAATCTGGAGGAATTGATTGATTGGATAAATGACCTGGAAGAATACTTCGAGTATGAAGAAGTTGAAGATCTCGAGTGGGTTAGATTTTCCAAAACCAAATTAAAAGGTCATGCCAGCATATGGTGGAAGGGGGTACAGCTGGAATGGAACAGAAGAGGAAAAGAATGGATAACAAGATGGGAATGGATGGTAGAAAAATTAAAGAGATAGTTTATTCCGGTAGATTATGAGTTGGATCTGCTAAGAAAAATGCAGGGTTTAAGACAGATGAATAAAACTATTCAAGAATATACGGAGGAGTTTTATAAAATCTCCATCAGAACTAGCCATTTAGAAGCAAGTAAAGAAAAGGTGGTCTGTTATATTAATGGGTTGAGACCCAGTGTCGAGGAAGATTTGATCTTGGTTCGGGTGAGCACCATTGAAGATGCTTACCAGTTTGCTCTGAAAGTTGAAGAAAAACTGAACAGAAAGTTTGAGAGCAAGCAAAGAGGAAGAGGGAATGGAGGAAATACCGGTGGAAGAAAAGAGGAAGGAAAGGAAGAGAAGAAAGAAGAGGTTAGCAGCAACCGAAATCAGAAAGAAGATGAGGAACCCAAACCGCAAGTTTAGAACAATGGCTACCCAAGAGGAAGAGGTAGATCTGGACGCGGGTATGGAAGAGAAGTGTTTCAGGGAACATGTTTCCACTGTGGATAAGAGGGGCATCGGGCATATGAGTGTCCCCAGCACCCCGAGAGAGTGAACAAGAAACAAGTGGGTCCTGCTAGAGCTGCTGTGGCAGCGAAAGATGCTGAATCAGAACATTCTGAAGAAGCTGAGAAGGGAGAAGCCATGATCATGAGGAGAACCATGCTGATTGATGAAGACAAACCTGAGCAGAGGAGAAGCCTGTTCCACACATGATGCAAAAGTGCAGGCAAAGTCTGTAATGTTATTATAGACAATGGGAGTATAGATAACTTAGTCTTCAAGGAGATGGTTGCTAAGTTACAGTTGGAGAGAAGGAGACACCCGCATCCATACCAGATTGCGTGGTTGCGAAAGGACCATAGAGCATGGGTCCATGAATAGTGTTTAGTCACATTCCAGATTGGGAGATACCAAGATGAGGTCCTGTGTGATGTTTTCCCCATGGATGCTTGCCATTTGCTGTTAGGAAGGCCATGGCAGTTTGATCAGAGTGCAGTGCATGATGGTCGTGCAAATACTTACTCCTTGATGAAATATGGAGTGCGCCACAAATTAAAGCCGTTACAGTCAGTGGATGAGAAGTTGTGCAGCAATGCCATAATTTGTCTGGTAGAGGGCAAAAAATTTTGCCAGGAGACGAGATTTGAGCAGGTTGCAAAGGTTGAGGAGTGTTTGGAGATATTACAAAAGACGCGGACCGCACAACATAGAAGTGAAGGTCACTTCTCCTTTTTACCCCAGGTGTCTGATGCAGGAGCATCCGACGACAGCAGGACAATCGGGCATCAACCAGATTTTCTAAGTAATTTGTTTTATTTACCAAGGCAAAGTTGGAAGGGGGTCACGAAATCGTGACATGTCGTGATTTCGTGACATGTCACGAAATCGTGACCCCAAAGGCAGCAGCAAAGCAGAGTGGAGTTTTCGTCGTGATATCGAGACATCGCGACGTCGTGATATCACGACGATTTTTAAAGGCAGAAGACAGAGTGCAGGGGAGCCGCAAAATCGTGACATGTCGCAATTTTGTGACATGTCGCGAAATCGTGGCTCCGAAGGCAAAGGCAAAGACAGAGTGCAGGGGAGCCATGAAATCGTGACATGTCACGATTTCGCGACATGTCGCGGAATCACGGCTCCAAAGGCGAAGGCAGGTGGAAGGCAAAGAACCCAAGGTAAGGTTGGTAGGCGGGGGTCGTGAAATCATGACATGTCATGATTTTGCGACATGTCGTGAAATCATGACCCCAAAGGCTGCGGCAAGGCAGGGACAGTTTTTGTCGCGATATCGTGACGATTTTAAGAGCTGAGGCATGGAGGAGTTTTTGTCACGATATCGCGACGTCGTGATATTGCGACGTCACGATGTCGCGACGATTTTGAGGCTTAGTGCGGAGGGGCATTTTGGTATCGATTTCACTATGTTTCTGGCGGACGAAGGCAAGGTGCCAGTTTGGTTGCAATATCGTGACATGTCACGATTTTGCGGCCAGTTGAAGACAAACAGAATTTGGACATGTGGACGATCGTGCACGCGAGAAATGAGACAGCTGTTGCAGTTAAACATTCTGACAAGGCAACAGTTGCAAGCCACGGATAGTATGGGGTGAGTTGGCGGTTCAGATGGACAGTCTGACCAAAACGGTGATTTGAGGTCAAAGGGGGAAGATCTTTAATGCGAGCTTGGATAGCGGATCGGGGCAGTTGGCCATTGATGGAGGGAAATTCAAAAATTGGAGAGAAGCGGACGTTCATTTTTGAATCTGAGGAATTCGCGCTGGGGAGGGGCATTAATTGCCTAGGGAGCCGAGACTTCGATATAAAACTCAAAATTTTTGTAATAGCGAGGAGGTGGATTAGAGAACAGGGGAGAACGGGGAGAAGTAGCACAGTTAGTGAGACCGAAACAGAGCTTGGTCATTGTAAAGCCTGCGGGCTGTTTTATTTTGGTGTGTGTATGATTTTCAGAAGATTTTAATGAAAAGCATGAAATTTTTTAAGGTGTGATTTTTCGGTCCCCATCACTCTGAGGATACCATACCCCTCAGCAAGGTTATTGGAAAGAATACCCAAATTCTCAGCAAAAGTAAAAACCAGGGAGCCATATGAAAGTCCACCAATTCCTCCCACACTGGCTTTTCCAGGGTTCCCTCTAGAGGCTCCATCAGTATTGACTTTTCCAAAATCCTTAGGAGGAGTTTGCCAATTTCTAGTCCTATCCATCTTACTAATACTCACATTCCCTTTAAGATGGTTGCCCTTAGAAGGTTTAATCTTCAATCTTTGCATCACTTGATCCCATCTTTGGTGGGAGTTTTGGGGGTGATTAAGGAGTTGATGGACCGATTCAACTAAGTTGGCTATGGTCTTTTGCCAAATATAGTGAATATCCTTCCTATCTTGATTAAAAATTTGGCTATTCCTTTCAATCCAAATATTCCAAATAAGAATGGTAGAACCCATCCAAACTAACTGCCTAATAAAATGATCAACACCCTCTTGATTAGGCCAACCCCTCCAAAGTTGTTCAAGAGTAAAAAAATTGGACCACTGTAAGCCAAGTAAAGTGGCCATTCTCCTCCATAGCTCAAAGGCTAAAGTACACTCAATAAAAATATGGTTGATATTTTCTACATTCTCTTCACACATTTCACATCTAAAAGGGCCATGAAAACCACGCTTCATAAGTTGCTCACCAAGAAGCACCCTACGATGCAATAAAATCCAATTAAAGAACCTCACCTTAGGCCAAAGCTTTTGAGCCCACAATTGAGAAAATATGTTCAAAGAATGGATGGGATTATTATGGCATAAGGTCAAATAACCTTGAGCAACGGAATACTCACCCTTAGTAGTGTTGTTCCATCCAAAACAATATTTTTCATGGGACCAAGAGAGGGATCTCATATGAAGGATGCCTTGGATATCTTGTCTTTGCCTTTCTGGGATTTGAATAGGCCAGTACTCAATAGGGATCCAATATCTACCAACCTTTGAATTACCAGTATGGTACCGACAGTAATTAGCCACCTTTATCCAATTAGCTCGGTGAAGCTCCTCCATCAAAGGCCTCCAATCGAGAAACTGAGTTATCAAAGGCTTGTGACCATCCCAAGAATCTGTCCAAAAATTTGCATGTTGACCATTATGAATGATCCAAAATAATTTTTTCTTTATCAAATCCTCACCAGCCTTAAGAACTCGCTAAAATGGGAGAACCTTTGGTAGGAAGTTGATAGCGAACAAGGTCTTCAGGACTTTTGTTCTTAGCATATTTAGCACGAAGATTATTGGCCCAAAGAGCATTGGGGTTATGCAACATCCTCCAATATAATTTAGCAGCTAAAGCTTTGTTGTTATTAATTGAAGACCGGAATCCTAACCCCCCTTCACTCTTAGGAAGACATAAAGTATCCCATTTCACCAAGGCCCATTTTCTTTTCTCCTTAGTACCACTCCAAAGGAAACGATGACTGATTTGATCCAATTCTCGAAGAATAGCCTTTGGGATATTCAAAATGGAAGAAACATAAATAGGAATAGCTTGAAGGACTGATTTTACCAAGGTGATTCTACCCCCAGAAGAAAGCCACTTGTTGGTCCACTTTCCAATTTTCTTCTTGACTTTGTCCAACAACCAATTCCAATCTTTATTTTTTTGCCTTTGAATATTTATGGGAATACCTAAATAAGAGATTGGAAGAGAGGTCTTCTTATATCTTAATTTATCCAAGACCATGGATTCTTGTCTAGCAGAGCAGTGAAAGAAAATAACTTTAGATTTGTCTTCATTGATCAACCGCCCAAGTAGCCTTAGAAAAATAGCTAATGATTTGCTTAATATTAGAAGCTTCCTTAACTGTAGCTTTACCTAAAAGAGTAGAGTCATCCACAAATTGAAGATGAGAGATAGGTCTAGCTCCATGAGCAATGGTAACTCCCTCAAGGGTTTTGTTTTCCCTCTTTTTGGTTATAGTCCTACCCAAGCATTCAACAAGAATGATGAATAAATAAGGGGATAGCGGGTCACCTTGCCTAATACCTCTGGAAGCTGGGAAATACCGAGAAGGCCTCGCCATTGATAAGAACTAAGTAGGAAACTCGAAGAGATACATCCCATAATCCAATCCATCCAATCCTTAGAGAAACCAAATTGCCTCAAAACTTTGATAAGGAAGTGCCAATCCACTCGTCATAAGCTTTGGATAAGTCTAACCGAATGAACATAGAAGGAGAATTTTGCATATCCATGGAATGGATGGCTTCCTGAGCAAGAACTATCTCATCTACTATTTGACGTCCTTCCACATATCCCCCTTGCTCTGGGGAAATAATCTTATGCAAAAGAGGCTTCAACCTTTCTACCATGATTTTAGTAATGATTTTGAGAAGAACATTACATAAAGCAATAGGTCTAAAAGCTGAGATATGATCAACCTCTTGAGCTTTTGGAACAAGAGTAATATAAGTTTTATTGATAACCTTCAAAATTTCTTTGGCTTTCCCGGCTTCTTCCACCACCTCTAATAAATCAACATGAAGGATATCCCAAAACTCTTGGTAGAACTCAATAGGAAAACCATCAGGACCTGGGGTTTTCCCTTTTTGCATTTTAAAAACTACTTGTTGAAGCTCATTGATAGTAACAGGAGCAGTCAAAATAGAGTTCTCCTTAGAAGTGATAAGAGAAGGGATTGCTTGAAGAACATTTTGTTGAGAAGCTGAGTCAAGAGGAGTAGCAGAAAAAATATTGGAAAAGTAATCAACAACAATAGAGTTCATGCCATCCCAAGTATAAACAACATCTCCAATATCTGAATTTAAGGAAGAAATAAAGTTGTGAGATCTTCGAGCTAGAAGATATTTGTGAAAGAAATTTGTGTTTCGATCTCCTTCTTTGAGCCATTGAATTCTAGATTTTTGCTTCCATAAGATTTCTTCTCCTTTTTCCCATTCCTCTAACTGAGTTGTGAGTTTAATTTCATCCGCACTTCTCTTCTCTGTGAGGCCATCTAAATGGATTTTCTTATTCAAATTTTCAAGATGAGCAATAACTTCATGTTTTTTTTTATGAACATCCCCAAACTCTTTCCAGCTTCCAAGTCTTGATTTTGGATTTAATGTATTGCACTCTTTTGGCAAAACAGAACATCTTAGTCCCATGCCTAGGTTTACCTTCCTTCCACCATTGTTGCACACGAGGTCTGAAGGAAATGTCTCTAAGCCACATTAATTGAAAATGAAAAGGAGAGAAACTCACATTGGTTTTCCACATTTCCACCATGACTCGCCAATGATCCGAACCAACATTATTAAGAGTCTTCACTTTAGGAATGTGACCATGGATTAAGAAATTTTTAGAGAGCAAAAACCTATCCAATCTCTCCATTATACAAGCTAAGCCTTGCCTTCTGTTAGACCAAGTCATAAGGCCATTATCTCGGTTGGATATCCACAAGATGGAGGTTTGCAATATATTCGCTCATGAGGTCGTTGCTTTTGTCCAAATTTCTATTTCCCCCCTTTTCTCATCCAGAGAGAGGATGGTATTGAAATCTCCTCCGATCAAGATCCAAGCTTTAGGAAAATGAGAGATAATATGAGTAATATCCTTCCACTGTCTTCTTTTTTCCTCCAAAGAAGTCAAAGCATAAACAAGTAATGCAGAGCATAATCTGGTTGGAATGTCTACTTTGAATAGCTATAGCCAACAAACCCCAACTGCCAATCATATGGTGAATAACTACCTCTTTTGGGTCCCAAAGACAAGCAATGCCACCCAAAGTCCCTTGGGAACTGAGGGAAACCACTTTTCCAGCTGGCCAAATTTTATTGGCAATTAAGTCCATATCCTCCATTGACATCTTTGTTTCTTGAAGGAAAACAAGATGTGGATGATTTATCCGAATCATTCTTCTAATTTCATTTTGTTTTGAAAGACTCCCTTTGAGTCCTCTAATATTCCAAGTGATGATCTTCATTAATACCAGGGCTAAAAAAGTTGGGAAGGGCATTAATCTTACCTTCCTCTACAAGCTTTTCACCTTCTTTTACCATATGATATTGATTGGTCTTGCGACCTATTTTTTGATTGGAATCCATCTTCAATTTTTTTTCCCTGTTTCTTGACTTATTCCAATTGAATCTGAGATGGCTTCTAACCTTGAAGAATGCTCATACACAGCCAAAATTTTACTAGATGGTTCAATGGAGTCTATATTGGGACTTGCATTATTTGAAGTTTTGACATTTGAAATATTGTTTTTCTTGTGTAAATTTTCTCCTTTTTTTTTTTCGTTGAAAACCTTTGATTTGTTGGTTTGTCTCTCGAGTTCTTCCCTTCATATTTAAATTGTGTTTCTAAGATTTTAGTTTCCATTATTTCCTCTTCCTCACTTGGGACATCATTTGTGGAAAGTATTTCAAACATATTAGCAAATGACTTTGATTGATCCTTCATAACTAGTTTTTTCTGAGTGTTCTTCTTCTTAGGTATTTGGAAACCTGCTGAGTTTATATCTTCTTTCTTTTGATCAGGAATTTTATTTGGGCAAGCACTCGCCAAATGACCATATTCATGGCAAATTCTACAACGAAAAGGAATGTTCTCATAGTCCACTACTTGCTCCCAAGTGTCTTCCCCAAATTGTAATGTGATATTTTTAGGAAGGGGTTTGTCAAAATCCATTAAAACACAAATTCGAGCATAAATAATATGTTCAAAATTTTGAGTACAATCAGCAGTCATCATAAAAGTTCCTAAAGAGTTTCCAATTGAAGAAAAAATAGTAGGATTCCAAAATTCAATAGGGAGGCCAAAGAGTCTAACCCACACGGGAGCTATAGAAGGCATCTCTTCTTCGGCTTTAAATTTAGTATGCCAGGGCTTCATGAAAAGCCCCGCCCTTCCAAAAAACTAAGGACCCCCTTGAAAAGTTTTCTCTCTATCTTCATTATTAGCAAATAAAACAAGAAAATAACCATTTGGATAAATAGAGATTTGTAACTCACCTTTAGTTTTCCAGCTTTTTGCAACCCAGACTTTGAAAGCAGATAGACTCGGATGAAAACCCACGAACCGACAAATTAGTCCTCTTTTTTCCAAATCTTCAATGCCAGTCTGAATGTTACCCATATCAAGCTTAACAATAGGAGTTCCATCAGCCGCTTTAAGACATCCTGACTCCATTTTCCCGGGATCAATCTTAGGCATTATTAGAGGTTTATGGGAAGCCCTAATATTGATATTAGCATTGGGCCGAGGCTGTCCACCACGAAGGGCATCCCTAAAATTCATTTTTGGGACCGAGTCTTCAAAATTCTTACCCTTGACAAGGGTTTTCACAGTAGAATTATTTTGTGGGTGCACCTTAGCACCAGATTCACTTGAGATATGAGCCATTTTTTGATCAACTACTTGAAACTTGTTTCGTGATCTCTTTAATCCTTGCCCTAGACGTCGTGGAAAGGTATGGTTTTCACTTTTCTTTTGAGCAGCAAATTGGAAGTCGTTGTCACTCAAGTTCACAGTATGATCTATTGAAAGACAAATTTCTAACCCATCTTGTATCCCCTGCAACATTTCCTGCTAAAATATTGAGCATAAACCACAAAAATATTGGCCGCTAGGGCCCGAAGGCCCTAAAAACCAACCTCTGGAGCTGCTTGCACTCAACCCAGATGAAACCCTCGCATAGCCGCTTGCCAAATATATCGTTCACACATAGGGATGCGCTAGGATCTGTGTTGCTCCAAATGATATGAAAATTGGTGGAGACGTTCTAGGGTTTTTCAGGCATCTACCCTCAAAATTTTAGCTCAATCCGAGTTCGGATGAGTGAGATATGGCCGAAACGAGTTCGGTAGTTTGGGTAGTCCTACGAAAAATGTCCAGCTTGTTTCAGCTCCCTATATGTTTTTCTATTATTATTATTATTATTATTATATGTTTGATATTAGGTTTAATAGATAAATCCTCCAAGATATTTTGATTTTCAAAGTTTTTCACACATTTGAGTACTCCATCTTTATTTTTGTGGAATAACCCACTTGGCAACAAGACGTATCTGAGCACTTGTAATATAAATCTTATCATTTTTGAGGAATTGAGGTGAGAGAGGGACATATTCTAGTCGTGAAGAACTCGATAAGGTCCTCTATTTAATCGTGATCGCTTGAAGCTTGGTTGGCAAGATTACTATCGCTAATAACCTCATCATGTAATGGTACTAGTGACTGAGAATTTGTTCTCTTATCCAGCTCTTGATAGAGTGCCCGATCGCAACCAATTTGGTTGGCTGGATCTCCACATCATACTCTTGGATCTTTGAAACCCATCCTGCTCTTTTTTCTTCAATATCTCCTTGAATAATAAAATTCCTAACATCTAGATGAATGACATAGACAATCATTTTTCTTTGAGAGACAAAATGTCAAAATTTATTAAGAGACTTCATGACCGCATACACTTGCTTTTCAATAAAATTATACTTTTCCTAGTGTGGCTGAATAACTTGGCTTAGAAAAGTGATAGGTTGTTCATCTCCATCATCTTGCTTTTGTGTAAGAACAGTGGCATAACTCTCCTGCTCACCCACTGCGTAAAGGATAAAATCCTTAGAGTAGTCCGAATTAATCAATACAGGCGCTTGGACTATCCTCTCTTTAATTTCTTGGAACACATGCCTCCTCTTTTCTATCCATTTGAAATCCACATTTTATTCAGAAGCTTCATCATTGGTTTCACCACCTCAGCGAAGTCGACGATGAATTTACGGATAAAGTTGATTTGGCCAAAAAATGATTGCAGGTCTTTTTTTGTTAATTCGAAACGACAATTTGGGGAGAGCTTTAAATCTCATAGTATAAATGGCTAATCCTTCCTTTGAGATCACATGTCCCAAGAGCTTTCCCTCCTTGACATAAAAAAATGGATTTCTTTGGATTTATGGAAATACCAAACTCCCGATACTTTTTGAACACATGTCTAAGATGAGAGCAATGCTCTTCCCTGCGATGTGAGAAAACAGTCATATCATCAAGGTATATAACAATAATTTGATTCAACAACTCACCAAAGGCGACATCCATGGCTCTCTGAAAGGTGGCACCAGCATTGGAAATATTGAAAGGTATTCTTTGATAGGTGAAAGTGCCCCACTTGGTAGTAAATGTCATTTTATGTTGGTCTTCATATTTTATCCAGATTTGGTTGTAGCCGGAGAAACCGTCAAGCAATGAAAATCTCTACGCTCCAGTGACCACATGAAGAATCTAATCGATCTACAGCAGGTGATAATGATATTTCAAAGATGCTTGGTTTAGATTACGAAAATCTATGCATAAGCGAATATCTTCATTCTACTTTCGTACTGGAACCAAATTTGCCACCACTTCAAGTGTTTTATGGGGTAAATGATTTTTGCCTCTAGTATTTTTAGCCGCTCTGCTTTCATAAGCACTTCAATATTTATATTAATAGGTCTCTGCTTCTACCGAAAGAGATTCATCCCTTCTTGTAACTCAATGGTGTGTTGGATAACATTTTTTTTGTATCCCTTCAGATCATGATAGCTCCATGTAACAATGTCATGGAAATCACAACATAGCTCTTTAATTTCTTCAAGCTCTCCCAAGAGAACAATTTATCCTAATTTTGATGACTTTGTTAGGTTCCAACTTTAGCTTAGTGTATTCCTTTTCATCCACCTTGATTCGATGCTTTTCCACTCTGTAATTTTGATCAAAGAGACTTTCTAAAGTAATCAATACTTTCAAGATATAATTATTTATGAGTTAGATCAAGCCTTCATATTCATCTTTGCATAGCATTCTCCCCTCAATACTACCAGCTTCTTTAATCAAAAAATTTACAATTTGTTCATCATTATCAAAAACTTGCTAGTATATGTTCTTGTTAGGGACTAAAGGCCTATAAATTAATCTTACTATCTTGGGCTTCTTCACCACACTCTCAACAGGAGAGAATTTTGCACCAAGGAATGCCAAGAGATCAGTATGCTTTTTTTTCTTGTGAAATAGCTTGAACATTGAATGCATTAAATGATTCGAACAAATACCATAACTTATTGTCGTATACCTTCAAGTAGTGCTTATTTGAAATGCACTTGTTGGTGACTTGATTGATAATCAATTCAGAATCTCTAAAAATCTACAACTATTTAATCTCGAGCTTTTCTACTTTCTTCAAGCCCAACCATAGTGCTTCGTACTCAGTGGCATTATTTGTACAACTCTAGGTCAATCGGTACGAATATGTTTTTTGGATTCCCAAAGGAGAGATGAATACTACTCCAGCTTTGGCACCATTCTTGCATTTGGAACCGTTGAACTACATTTTCCATAATTGGTCAGGAGAAAAATTTAGATCATCAGGCATATTTTCTTCATCCTTATCAGGTTTTTTGATAGTATAACAACCAATTTCATTTTCCATCATTCCATTAAAATCAAGCATATAAAACTCACCCTCTAACTAAATTTCATCCAAAGCTTCCTCCACTAGGTCCAACTCCTCCAATTCTTTAGTCACCATGTTTACCGAGTCTATAACTTTCTCTTCATCTTCAATATTTTTGATATGGGATGTGGAGGGCTTCTCATTGTAAATGTGTATTATCTTACCTTTGAATAGAATCTCCAAGTGATAATAATCAATGGATAGGTAACCTCCCAATTTGGTTGTGAACTCTCTAGATAGACACATGCTGAAGTAGGGCTCCAAGTCTACCACAACGACTTCTTGTATGATAGTAATTTACGGCATGTTGTGTAAGACAATTGGGATATCCTTAATTAATCCCACCATTTTTATAGGAGTACCATCCAAATGTAAGATGCTTGGACTACTTCTTATATACTCCATTCCCATGATTTTGCATACCGCCTTTGGCATGATTGTTGTTGTTGCACCCAAGTCAATCATGCAATTATGTATGATCTAACCTTCCATTCTAAGAGACAGATAGAATGGGGAAGGTCTATTTTTTGTGATGGTCAAAGTGGGTAATGTCTGAGCCAGTACTACAGGATTTTTTCTCTTATATTTCACAAATTTTAATGATTCCTGCAATAGATCTACTTGTCTAGGCAATTGTAGTGCATCATAAAGACTCGCCTTGGTGGGAATCTTCTTCAATTATTCAACAATATTATATGACTGCGTATTAAGCTCCTTTGATTCACCATCAACTTCATATTTTCTTCAGTACTGTTGTGTAGCCTCTACCCTTTGTCGCTTGGTCAAATATGGGTATTTAAGCTTCTCCTTCACCTATTATTTTTTTTTGATCTGCACTTGTGTAGTGATAGGTTATGAAGTTGATGCTTTCGCTTGCATTTTGTCCTTTACTGGGGTAGGTAAAAGGTCTTTCAATAAAATAGGCTCATCTGCTTTGGGTGCTGGTACAGGTGCTTTCGCTTGAGGCTATCTTTTTTTATTTTGTATCTTCTGTTCAGCATGTACCTTCAATGGCTCCATTTCAGTTGTATCTACCATGACAGGTTTCTTCCTAAACATTGTGAGGATAGAAACTTGCTCAATAGATGGGACCATGAAGTTGTAATCAATTTCTAAGATCATATTGACTTGACCATCGATAGCACTTTTTTCCAGTGTCTACACATAGTTCAAATGAACCATGCAGGTATCTTCACCATGAGATTTGTTACAGGTAGAACACCAATACATTCACTCTGATGTACCAAATTCTTCATTAACCAACACAGTTGTGTTCCTCTCAGCATATTTGCTAGTTGAAGATACTTGCTCTCTAGTAATCGATGGTGTTTGAAATCTTCTTGATCGAAACTCGGCCTCAGCTTGTTTCTTATTTATGGATGTGATTTCATTTGATATCATACTCATTGTTGAATTAAGTGGCTACATATATTGTAATAACTTCATGTGGGGATCAAGATTCGAGGGCACTGGAGGTATTAACAAAGGTAAGGGTACTAGAGTAGAAGGCAATGATAGGATAGAAGGAGGAGCAGGTAATTGTAAAATAGTTGGAGCAGGTAATTGTGGGACTAGAACTTATGCAATTTGAGGTGGACTCAAACTCCATGAAGGAATTGGATACATAGAAGGCATGGGTTGTAAAAATGCACTAGAATACAGATGTTGTGGAAGATCAGGAAGAATAGGCATTGTTACCTTTGGATGCAGCTTACCTATGGCAATCAGATCCACTTCGACCTTTTGAGATTGCATATACAAATCTGGAAATGTGTTGACATTAGCTTATTGTATGGCCATAGCATTGTCAAAATTGAAATCTCGAAGATAGTAAAATACAGCTTGTTCATGGGTCGGTCAGAGACCGTCATGGAATCTCTACCAACTTCAAGTGAACTTGATGTTAAAATCTACTATTTCCTCCTACGGATGTCTTTGGATATTTGTAAATTGATACAGTAAGGAAAAAGGATCGGCTTGCTCATAAAAATTCTTAATCAGTAATTTTGCTAAATAATCCTATGTGGTGATAGTAGCAGGTGGTAAGGATCGATACCAGTATAGAACCTTTCCTCTAAGGGACAACACGAGTAATATTACCATAATGTCTTCATCTGCAATGTCGTGTATTATCACCAAAGAAGCTACATCCTGAACATGCTCGTAAGCAATCTTACCCGTACCATAATAGATGGACAAAGCCTTCAATGCTACTTGAGGAACTAGGTTTTTAGCTTGTGGATTCAAAGCTCCTGAGCTATTCCATGCTAGAAACTACCTTGGTGGTGGCTATTGTGGTGGCAGGTTTTGAGCCATGTGGATTGGTATGTGTGATTGGGGAGGTGGAAAACTAGTAGTTGTACTAGCGAGACTTGGAGGAATGGAAAACACACCAGCTAACTAAGAGTACATTATACTGGATGGGACATCTGGAGGAACTAACCAAGGTTTTACTCCTAGCTCTTGGATGTCAATTTTGTAAAACTCAACAGGCTTTTCAAAAATTTTGGTCTTCGATCTTGTAATAATGAAGAAAATTTTCGCTCACTTCATGTTCTGAGGCTTTTGGGTAGAGCTGAGTCGCTAGATGTTCTAATCCTATAGTACAAGGTGAACATCAAACCTTAATACTATTGAAAGTAGAACCTTTTGAAAGTCCCATCAAGCATGCAAAAAACCATTTTTTAGATATCTTCCTAAAATACAAACATACGTTTGTAAACCCTAGACACGACCAACTTTGAGAGGCTAAAGGAAATAAATGTCCTCTAAGCCAATCTTCAGAGAGGGCTAGCTCCCTTACTAAGTCCTACACTGGTTTAAAGTTTAGAGTTACAAGAAAGAAATAGGAAATGATAGAAATAAAGGAAATTATGGCTATAAGCTAGCAATGTAGGATGGGGATAGACTAATAGCCAAAAGTTCACCAAGCAAGTACCAACATACAACAAGATTGTAAGCACAGAAAATTCTAACAGTTATGCAAGAAAATAACCTCAAAGTGCATTTTAGTGTTCACTCCCTCACAAGCAAAGACTAAATTCAAAAGCAGAATTCACTCATAGAAAATAATGGAAATGCAAGCATTCAAAAATTACACATTGAAAATTATCAAATGCAAAACCACTCAAAGAACCAGAAGCCAAAGTGTTTCTATTGATGTAGAAAAGTTATAGAGTTTTTCTGCAGAGTGTCCATTCTTCCATACAATGAAAAATGATTAGTATTTATAGAGGGATTTTACCTCTATCATTTAATGCATATACAACAAAATGCTGGTAGATCAAAAACTAGTGGGCATATTTTTCTCCTCAACATCAGTGACATCTTCGATCAAACATTCTACAAGGAAACCATGATCTGGCTTTGATAGGAGAATCACACAAATAAGTCAACAGGAGTAAATGCTCGGAGCAACCTTGGATGTCGGTGCCTCAGGACGTAGCAAAAATCATCTAAAAAATAGGCATTTGATTATTGAATTTGCTTTACCTTGTGCCTTGGAAATTAACTTTCGATGGGAAAGTCCATCAAGAATTAAATCTGCTTTGAAAATTGACAATATTGATAGTCGGCGCATTGGAAATAAACAACAATTTTATTTGATCTCTCAACCTTGAAGCAAATATTTTGGAAGCACTGCCTGCATTGCTCTAGGAATTAAATGCTACCCTTCCTCACCTGTTTCCTAAAAATTCTACAAAATCATACTTTTGGAAGTAATATCTTTATCAAAATATTGATTTCACCCAAGTACGAGTTTAAACAACCTTTTTGGGGTAGCATAGGGCGACAACATAGTTAGGCTTTGACATTTGAGCAATTTTGCCTCTCAATTTTCATCCTTATTACTGTCCTTTTTATTTTCACCTTGAAATAGGGCTAGAGAGACTTTCACCCTTCTAGAGAGGCGATATCATTTTCTAATTTTATGTGGAGTGTTGCGTAATGAATTTTGCCCAAAATTGAACTTTTAAAACTCCATTCATCTCCTGGAAAGGCAAAACCACCTGGCACCTCTCCATAGAGGTGACTTTAATTTACTGCACTTTGAACTTACATTAGGCACTATATTTTACCTCTTCCCAATCATGGACTAAATCGTTAATTGCATTAAAATACTCTTTCGACCTAAAGGAGGGTGACAAAGAGCTTCACCCCTCACTTGGGGTGAAAGCACTGTCTTGAATTACCCATGTCGAGCCCACCATGCTTTAAAAGCTTCTTCAAATATGTTTCGCCCCAAGGAGGGGTGACAGAGAGTTTCGCCCCTCACTTGGGAAGAAAGCACCTCTTATTTTTTGTGCTCATACATTAGTGCCCATCTCACGAAGCACCCTTTTTTTTTAATTTTCTTTTATGTTATGTTTTCGTCCTAAAGAGAGGCGACAAAGACTTTTGCCCCTCTTGGGGCGAAAGCACCTTTTTAAATTCTACTTTGATTCGTGGGTGCTCGATCCTTGTGGCACTGCCTTATGTTTTTTTTTTTATAATACGTTTCGCCCCAAAGAGGGGCGCCAAGGAGTTTCGCTCCTTAACCTTTTCTACATAGCGCCTTCAACATTTTTTACATATTGCATTTTAATATATATTTGATGTGGCCAGCGCTTAAAACGACTTTTTCCCCAAAGGGGGTGACAAGAATTTTTGCCCCTCAATTGGGGAGAAAGCGTCTTACTTTATTTTCCACTTGAAATATGTATTCTTTCCTATCGGGAGAATTCGCTTCCTTAAGATTTGTTTCACCTCCAAGAGGGGTGACAGAGATATTTGTCCCTCGATTGGAGCAAAACTACTCCCTTACCTTCCTTTCATTTTTTGCTTTTGAAATCAGAGCATGATTTTCATATTTCTGAGGTGAAACTTCTTTTGCTTCTAGAGTTTGGGGTGAAAGTGCCCAAATTTATTGTTGCTTCTCTCTGAAGCGCTTCTTCTTTCGAAATCAATTCCTTGTCAATCCTTCTTTTCCTTAGCAATTTTTCTAAAATAAAATTATTCCTTGCATTGATGATTTCCATGTTATTTACAATAATGTGACATTATAAAAAGAGAAAAAAATACAATTAAATATGCATTAAAAATGTTGCGTTTTCATTAGCAAATGCATAAAAATTTTACAATCAATCATTCAAAAAAATTGTAATGTGTTAAAGTTGCAAAACTGCCAACAAAAACCTAAAAAACTATAGTGATTTGCTTCACAACCTAACTATTGTAGCACAGTGCTTCACAGATTTGCTTACAACTTGGTCAGGCGTCCACCTTCTCTACAACATTCATCTGCCTCCTTTGCAAGGCTCCTTTGAAACCTAAAAAACTACATCGATTTGCTTCACAACCTAACTACTGTAGCATAGTGCTTCACAGATCTGCTTTACAACTTGGCTAGGCATCCACCTTCTCTACAATACTCCTAAAACCTAAAAAATTGCATCGATCTGCTTCACAACCTAACTACTGTAGCACAATGCTTCATAGATTTGCTTTACAACTTGGCCAGGCATCCACCTTCTCTGCAATGCTCATCTACCTCCTTTGCAATGCTCCTCTGAAAAGTATGATATGCAATCCTTATCTATAATTTTTCTAGACTAATTGGATAATGAGAATTTTAATTTTATAAAAAATATCACTTGTGGCTATAATTTTATTCATATATTAATAATATATATATATATATAAAGTATATGTATAAGAAGTATTTACTCAATAAACAAATAAAATAAATAAATATAAACAAAAATAAATAAAAATGTTTCTCTTTTTTGAAAACATTTTAGTTAAGATTTCAAAATTTAAATGCTTTAAATTATATATAAATTAATTTTATGTTCTTAACAACACATTATGTAATATTTAATTTTATATAATTTGACAACTTACGTTTATAATATTTTTATATCTTATTATTATTATTATAAATTTGATATTAGATTTAATAGATAAATCCTAGGATAATATTAGTTTTGAACCAAGTTTGAGTCTCACTTTCTATTGATGTTTAATTTTATCAGCTTTAACCTAAGTTCAAGTCTTTACACTCTATTACTCTTGCATTTCAAAAGAACAATAATTTGCACATATAAAATATAAATATTTTTAATACCTTCCTTACCATTTAAGGACAATAACAATTATTTAATGAAAATTTAAAGTAACAATATTTTAACATAACTTAAAATATTTTTTTTTAATTTAAATTTATATAATTAGATATTATGATGAAATTTTAAAATTAAATGTGATTTAGTTAACAATCAAATTCCATATAATAATAGGGTTCAAGGTTCAAATCATGGTGTGGGCGAGTGTGTGATGGGGTGGGTGTGTGGTGGCTTTGTATTAAATTTTCTATTGATAAGTATAGCTTTCGACTTTAACAAGGGGTCATGGTTGGGACGAGACTGCTCAACCCTATACGTCGATCATAAAAATCCATATAATAATATATCAAATTATCTTGAAAATTGTTTTTCATACTTGTCAATATAAATATAAATATAAATATATATATATATATAAACACAGATTATAGATTTAAATTAACAATAAAAATATATCTTATATAAGTTAGAGAAAAACATAATCAAATGTCTCAAGGGACATTGCAAGGGTTCAAGCTTTGGCTCTTCTTCGAGAGGTTTAAGGTTCAAATGCCAACTTGGATGAGTATGTGAGGGGATGGGTGTGTGGTAGCTATGTGTTAAATTCCCTATTCATAAGTATAGCTCTCGGTTTTACGAGGGATCAAGGAGGAGTTTATCACAATAATCAAATAATAATAAAAAACATAATCAAATAACATGAGTTTAAAAATTAAATTATTAGAATTTTCAAGAAAATACTCATGTTCAAATATTGCCCAAAGTTTAATTATTGAAATTTCAATGAAGATACTCATGTTCAAATATTGATCTTGTTGTTGCAATATTGCATTGTCATGTTATCATTAAGTGACAGAGGTGAAATTATTTTTATTTTATTTTTTTGATGAACACACACCCACCCCTTCACACACGCTAGGATTTGAGAGGTGAAATTATTTTAATTTCATATAACCAATAAAAAGTTATAGAAAACATCATTAACAAAAGTTTAATTTTTTTTATTTTATATATATGAATTTAAAATTTTTAAAAAGAATATGTTGGCTCAATCATAAACACTCATTCATACACACTAACCTCAATCAAAATATATATATAACCATATAATATATTTTTCTAAAGCAAATATTAAATTCCTATTTTCCACTTCATTTAGAATGTGTTGTCAATTTACATCTTTCTCTAATTTTCATCTAAAATAGTACTTATTTGTTGATGAAGTTAAGCATATTACATTTTTTTTTGATAAATTAATTTTAAAAGACAAAACTATATCAAAATACTTTACTTGCTACTCATTGTTATAAAATAACATATAAAGTCTTCAAATTGTTTTTACAGTTAAACATTTGATAAGTATATTTACAAGCTTAAATCTAACTATTAATCGTTCTCATCTTCCGCATTAATATTATTCAATTTTTTTAAATTATGTAAACTATGTTAAAAATAATGGTCTAGATTATTCTATTTATAAAAATGAAAGTTAAAATTTATGTAATTATGTATAATATTGGAATATAATCATTGTATGAAAAAAATATACTATCAAAATATATGCATACAAACAAGGTAAAAGTATAATATATGTGTCCATGTGTATGGGTGTAAGCTAGAAGATGGGCATGAATGCACTTAAATTTTTAAGATCATAATAAAAATGGCTTTAAACTTTTAAGACCATAACAAAGGTGGAATGTACATATATGTACTAAGTTCATATTTTTTTAATATTATTTTTTTTAGAATTTATATATAATATTGTTTTAATTTTATAGAATTAACTAAAAATTATAAAAAAATATATTATTAATTTGAATTTTTTAATTTTATACATATAAAATTAAAAAAATAAATAAAATAATAATAAATTATATATAAAAGAGATGTTTACTTTCTTTAAATAAATATTAAAAAAAAAAATTATAAATAGATAGATAAAGAAGATGTTACTAGAAATGACTCAAGAGTATATGTTGCATATAATAAGTTAATATCTTTTTTTTATTGACCATCGTTTACAAATATCAGCGCTCTTTTCGAGCAAACACATGAGAATGGATGATAATAACCAGGCAACTACCATTACACCAAATGATGATAATATCTTAAAATAATAACCATATATATATTTTTTTAATGCAACTATTATCATTTAATAACAATATTATAAAATTAATAATTTTAAGAATTTTCTTATGTTGAGAGGGAGAAATAAGTTAATATCTTAAGATAATAACTTCAAATATACATTTTTAATGCACTCATTATTGTTTAATAATAATATTATAAAATTATTAATTTTAAGATTTTTTTTTGACCAAATCTTTATGTTGAGAGGGAAAATGATTTCAAGTTTTCTTGACTACTTTTTGTATCTTCTTCAAATCTTCACCCGTGTTATTCTTGTGATGTTTTCTTGAAACCCATTTTTATTGTTAAAGGTTTGGGACCTTCAAAACCTCTTTGTAAAAGGTTTGAAAATTCTTTTAAAACCCCTTTTCCACCTAATCAAAAAAATAATATTATAAAATTAAAACAATAAAATAATTTTAATGAAAATCAAAGCTCATATAATAAAATATGTCATCGGGACGACTTGAAGGTATCCTTTTATATTTATACCATCGGGACGGCTCATAACAACTTTTTGACAATCTGTATACCCATTATATCATGGGACGGCTTAAAGATATCCATTTATATATAATTCCCATTATGTCGTGGGTCGGCTTGAAGATATCCTTTTATATATAATTCCGTCGAATGTCTAACATGCAAATATGTAAGTCTATAAGATTTTAACTTATGAATTCGAACTTATATATACACATCCGTGGTGCCAACACAAGTTATTCACGTTTTAAAACCTAAAAAAAAATTATATATATATATATATATATAATTTTATATTTTATATTTTATATTTTATATTTTATATTTTATATTTTACAGCAATGAACCTAGCATGTGTTAGTTCCATTGTTCCAACTACAGGTTAAAAAAAAAATATCATAAACTTAAACTTTAAAGAAAGATTTTAATTAATCATAAGGTAGATTTTAATTTCCATGTTAGAGCTCACAAGATTTTGACTTTGAGTGCTATTCGAATTCATCAATAACCTAATGAGTTCGTCAGGCTTCGTTCTCCTTTAAGCTTATTTTTTTATTGTTGCCGTCATTCTTGAATGTTGGGTAATTGGATTTTAATATGTTTATCCTGACTTTACAGGAAAGAGGGGTTCCCTGATATATATAATGAAATCAGTTACCAAAAGTTCTGAACATGCATCTAATTATGGTTTCACAGACAGAATGTGACTGCACATGTTCTCTTAAAATGGGCATAATTAGTGGATAACGATTATTATAACCTGCTTGTAAGCAACACAGGGCACACACCATCATGGTAGTTAACAAAATAATAGAAAAGATGAAAAAGAAAGATTATGGTGCAGCGACTACCCCAATCTGGATATTCCTAATAAACATAATAAAATCCATAAAAAGGTGTAAAAATCATTCCATGGGCGCCTATTGTCTGGCCTTTCTCCACCATGCATCAACCACCCACAATCCCCTCCTTTTTTTCCTGCGGTAGTGCCCGTCTCTTTAATCCACTTTTTAACGGGGGCATAATGTTCCCTTTAAAAGTAGCATCCAACCTTAACAATAATTTTAAAACATTTTCTTCACTACCATATCGTTGGGGTAATATAATATATATATACTAGTTAATTAATTTATTAATAAAGTTTTTTTTTTCGAAAAAGTAAGGAAATGATTCTATGTAAAAGAAAACGCTTTTTCAGAACCTTTTTTTAACGGTGGACAGTTGTAAGGTAATTAAACAAAAAGATGAAAAGCTTTTTGCTCGTCGTCATGTAATTGGAAGGTAATTAATTACCAATTTACCACCTCTACAATGAGAAAACGAGCCCTTCTCAGCGGCTGTAATTTAATACACAGAGAACAACGACGGAATAGTTTAGCCATTCACATCCGTTACTTAAAAAGACGACGCTAGTGGCGTCATACTACTTTACACACCAAGCTCCCGCTTACCTAAAAAACAAATGGTATTCTTTTTTTGCAGTGGCGCAGGCTTCTTCTTCCCCATGTATATGCACAAATCCATGTATGTACAACATTTTCAGAGCCTCTGCAGCAAGCCAACAGAGGAGTTTTTTTTTTTTTTTTTTAATGTTTGAGATTTATGAAATTTGTGATCTAAAATGCCCCAAAAACGTCCCCTGCTCTTGCTTTTGACAACCTCTCCACCCAGTTATGGGGCCCCTCGTCTCTGCAATCGTCAGACATTTTGCCGCTTAATTTGGCGGCAACGCTATCCGTCTGTAATTTTTCCACACACTCCTCGATGTTTATTGGACTTTCAAGTGCCTGGAAGGGAACGGCAGCCGGCACGAAGGGAGCCCTGAAGACGTGCTGGACGGCCTCCCAATTGAGACCTTTGAAGAAACCGTGGCTTTTAACATCGTGAGCCCCATTGCAGGAGCCTAACCTCTGGTTGGGCTCTTTGTTCAGCAACCTCTGTATGAGATCACGCAAGGGAGTCCAGGGCCCCATGAATTGTGGCTCCTTCACCAGAATGTTATAGAAGGTCTCTTTCCTGCTGCTCCCCCTGAAGGGCGTCTTGCCGTAAAGCATCTCGTAGAGCAAGACCCCGAGCGCCCACCAATCCACGGGGAACTCGTGGCCCGCGCCGCTCACCATCTCGGGGGACACGTACTCCTCCGTGCCCACGAAGGAATACAACCTGCCTGTCCTGGCGGCGCCGCCGGCGCCGGCGCCGGCGCCTGGCGCGTGCCTCTCCTTCTTGGCCTTTCCAACGACGGGGGAGACGCGTGCGGAGTTTGACCTCACGACCTGCGAGGAAGCCGCCTTGGTTGTCGCCGCCTTCCTCAAGTAAGAGACGACCGAGTCGAGGCGACCGGCCGGGTGGCGCTGCTTGGTCGCGACGCCTTCCAGATCCAGCGGGGCGAGATCCGGGGCGTGCCGCTGCTTTGGCGAGAGCCTGGTCGAGAGGTCGAAATCGGTTAGCATGATGTGGCCGTCGGCCTGTATCAGAACATTCTCCGGCTTCAGATCTCTGTATACTATCCCCTGCCCGTGCAGGTGCTCCAACGCCAACACAATCTCTGCTGCATAAAACCTGGAGGCAAAAAAACAAGCCAACAAATTAATCCTCCATTCTGCTCTAATCATTTCAACATGTCCATGTTCGACGCCCACAAAAAAACATATACATAATCTTAATAATCATGCACCATTATGAATTATGAGGACAATAATTAACTATTCCTACCTTATAATGGACTCTGAGAACATTTTCTCCGTCTGCCTCTGCCTCAGAGCATTCAGATCGCCTCCGGGACAGTAATCCACGACCCATCCGACGATCTTCTCCGTCTCCACGTGGCCGAGGAGGGCGGGCAAGAAAGGATGGTTGAGCGTGGAGAGAATATCCTTCTCTACCTGCGCCCTTTTTAGGCCGTCGCCCTTGGTGGCCATGACAGACTTACTCATGGCCTTCAACGCCAGCGGCTTATTGCATCCTTCCTTCTGAACAAGAAAAACGGTTCCCATTGCTCCTCTTCCCACCACCTTCACAGCCCTAAGCTCATCCATTTCCATTTTACCGCCGCTTCGCTCCGCTTGAAACCCTTTCATACGCGCACGTTAATACCTGTTAATACCTGTCTGTCTGCACGCAGCCTTTTATGGGCGGGGATTGGATACTGCCAGGCGTGCACAATACGCACGAGACAAATAGACACCAATGTACACGGGACAAGATAAGCCTACGTGCCGTTGCTCCATTGCTTGACATAAATACACGGTTGAGGGATCTTTTTGTGTGTTCCCCAACGATTTATACAAATTGCACGGGACGTGCCTGACGTGGGCAGTAAGGTACAAGAGTTTCGGAAGCAGTCAAAGCCGTCTCCAAACTCGTGCGAATGCAATGGAACAAGTTCAGAGAGGACTTTCCTATTCAGAATTGGTGTGCGAACAAAGGATTTATTACCGCACCGCCCCTTTGCCGTGGCGTCTAAGTCGCGTGCACGTCTAGAAACAGCTTCTACACATGCAAAAACTCCGGTACAGTGTATACGCAATTAAAAACTCAGGTACAGAGTATACAACAATCTTTGTCGGTTAGTAGATTGGTAAGTGTTTGTCTGGTTAGGCATTTATTAAGAAGACATCCAAGTTCAAACTTTGGGGATCTGTTTGCAAAGGTAGTAGTCCGATTTGAATCTTCTGAGTGTACACAGACCGACAATTAGGATAAGAATCCTAACGAGACGGAATAAGTTTGGTGGGAGCAGCCCTTATGATTTGCTCTTGTTGATGAAGATACGGATCCCTAACAAGACGGAACAAGTTTGGTGGGAGGATTTGCTCTTTTCAGACAAATGATGAAGACACAAATCTCTAACAAAACGGAATAAGTTTGGTCAGACCGATGATGAAGATACGAATCGGGAGCAGTCCCTGTGTGTTATTGTGAGTTCCAGACCAATGATTTAAACTTGTTCTTATCAGTTTCAGATCGATGATTAAAAAAATAAAAATACAAATCTCTAACAAAACTGAATAAGTTTGATGGGAACAATCTTATTATTTATACCTCTGCTCTTATAAATTATTTTAAAAATGTGTAGTTGTAACCAACTTTACTATATCACCAAAAAAAAATTGTTCATATTGGCACCGGTCTTAGTCCGAAAATACCGTATGTGCTAGATTTCCGCTACTTGCCAAATCTACTTTTCTATGAAAACTCTTACTTTGAAAGAACTCTTACTTGACTACCATATTTTTGCTTCTCCAAAGATGACCGAGGTGTAAAGCCTGAACCACATTATGACAGGGAAGAACCTTTAGTCAAACCTAAACACATTTAATTAGTTTTATTAATAATAGTTTAATTGTACTTCATAATTAGTTTAGTTGATAGCGACTTATTGTTCTGATTCAATTTTATTGATTTTGTTTACACCTAAAAATCTGACTATACTTGTGGTGGAGGCAATTTTATTGATTTTGTTTACACCTAAAAATCTGACTATACTTGTGGTGGAGGCTGTGGCCATCTCGTCCGATTATACGTTAACTTTTTTAGTGGCCAATTCTAATGAAAGTGGGAACATCTTTTTTCTTGTTATGCTAACCGCATAAACAAAAGTTTAGTACGAAAGGTTGGTTAGATTGCAGAGAATAAATATCTACAAAGGTTGGTCGTTACGTCAATTCTATACTTGCTTTTACTGCGTCGTGATTATGAGGTATAACCATAAATCCGTATAATGTTTTATAAAAGGTTTTAATACTAGTTTGACGTGTAGGCATTTCAGTTATTTCTTCTCTAAACCTTCCTACTCTTAGCTGTTTTGTTTTTTTAAATACATAATAAGTTATTTGGCTTTTTCAGTGGTTAGTGTTTATATTATTTAATAGGTTTTATAAGGGTTCTTTCTCACGAAGTACAGATTGTCTTTTGTATATATGTAAAGAAGTTAATATTGATTCCTCTCAAAAGGTAGTGGTGATATATATTATTTCATTTGAATTTCATAAATTTTAACTTTAGTGGCGATTGATTATTATAAATTTTTAATGTGAGATTTTTTTTTTTTTTATAAAAGGTGGTTGTTAATTTAAACTATGAAAGATATCAATGTTAATTATTTTTTTAGTCTTTGACCTCTAAAAATAATTTATGCTAAGACTTAAGTCATATAGCCCCTAGTTGGCTAGGAACTTTACCATTTTGTTCTTTTCATAAGCAATATGTTGTCAAGAGATGGATTCAAAAAGTTGCTTTAATTGAAGGCCCTTGGTAAGGATGTGGAGTAATTTCAATTTGTAATATGCTCCTTTCAACATAGCCCCAATCATGAGCATAAAGTTATCTTCCAATATTAACTTATGGATTCCTAGTTGATTTTCAAGCTTGCGACCTTATATCACTACAATCACTTTAACCTTATGATTAATAAGGGTTCCAAACGGGAGTGAGATTATTCTAATGAGGTTTTCCTCATGGCAACAAAGAAGAGTACCTGCTCCTTAAGACCTAGATTACCTTTAGATGCCCCATCAAACTTGAGTTCACCATGTGGGGAGTAGGTGGTTATCATAAGGTATCACATCATCTAGACTTTTCGTTTGGAGTTCTCTTGGTGAGTTATATGGTGATGGGTATGAAGGACCATTTTTTGAGGTTCTATTACATCTAGAGTAACGTTGGGATATTAGAGACCCTAAGAAAGGTTTGGGTCTTTTCTGATGTATATATCCTTTCTTGTTACAAACTTCCTCCAAAGGAAGGTATCATTTTCTAAAAAATGTAGTGGTTCCTTTATAACTAGAGACCTTAAACAAAGATAGCTTAGATGATACCTCAAAGAATTTATGCATCCTATGAAGTCAGTAATTAGCTTTCACAAAACCTATAGAATGGTCTTGGACCAATGCCCAACATAGAGGTAATTTTTAAAAAGGTAGCTCCATATAACATAGAGTTGAGTAGGATGTGGTCTATGGTATCTACCTAATTTTTACAAAGAAAGTATTATATGGCTCCTACTAGCCTCTCATTTATTTTATTTAGGTGATTGACAAAGCTAAGGTGAAAGTTGTAGAGCTTTTTATCCGGGTCGTCATAGGTTATGAACTGCATAATTGGAACTATGGCCTCATTGAAGGGTTTGGGCAATTGATACCTGAAGAGGGCTACCTTGTCCCAGCCGTAAGCTTTGCCCTAGTCAGGAAAGTGTGTGAGTTCCTCCTCCCAATTGTGCCTATCACATCGGATGTACTTCCCTTTGTCCTCATGGTAAAGCCCTATAACCTCAAACATAAGCTCCTTAGTGACATGAAAGTGGATGCCCTTGACCACCACCTCGTTGTTGTTCTAGGTGTCGAGAAAGCTCTGGGTTATTTCATCGTCGAGGTCTACAAATTTGTGAATAAAGGAGGTGAGGGATTTGACCTCCATGAACACCTGAGTAGATTCGCTCAGAGTCAAGGTGGTAGGCTCAACGTAAATAGAATTCATGGTGGGGGAAAGGGCGGACAACACCTAAACATAGCTAGGGGCACAAGTGTAGAGCGGTGGCCACACTCTTAGAAGACAGCCGTGGAGGGGATGGAGGCGGGGAAATGAGTCGAGCGCACTCTAAATAGAAGATATAGGCTTGAGGGAAGTCAAAGGGGCACAAAACTACCGCATGCATTGGGACTCTATGACGTGGGAGGTAGAAGACATGCTCGAAAGGTGGTGGTGAAGGGGAGAAGGGTGATGGGCATAGGAATTAATGAGAAAATGGTAGTGGACAGTGAGCCCCTTGGGACGCGAATGATGAGGTGGCACTCTGAGCGGGGGCCAGGTAGACGATGGACATGGGGTAGCTACCTTGTCATGATGATGGAGGGATAAGGTGAGGACGTCGTGATTGGTGAGCTGAGTTGGCATGAGGGAAAAATTGGGAAAAGTGTCGAGGCCCACGTAGGTAAAGTGGGACCTGCTCGAACCCGATCAGGCACTAAGGTGGCCGCTGCAGATAGGCCTGTCAAAAATGATAACATTGGGAAGCTCCGAGCTGAGGTCAATGGCCCACGTGGATTCAGAGTGGGGCCTAGGGTGCCAGGTCAATAGGGCCCTGAGAGTGTCACCTCTAAACTTCTATGCGGGCATCGTGACCAGGGGATTGATCTTGGGAAGCTACGACTAACAGATCATCGGGAAAGTCATCCCTCCAGATTTGAAGGCCTGTCGACGAGGCCGTTGAGTTGGCCATGAAGTCCACCAACTTGTTACCTTCCCTGTAGACGTGGTAGATGGCTGTCTGAGGGAATCCCTAAAGGATGATTCGAGCCTCTTGAATGATGTTGGATATTCTCCACGATAGTTCCCCGTGCTTTGTCATGAAGTTGATGATGTTTAAGGAGTCTCCCTCGATGATCACCTTTTTGGGGTCTTCTTGGAGGATTACCAATCCATGAAGGAGCGTCGATGCTTCAACGAAGTTGTTAGTTTGGAAGCCAAGGAATTCCGCGTAGGCGAGAATCAGATTCCCCCTATGGTCATGAATAACCCTGCCAGCACCTGAGGGACCGGGATTGCCTTTGGAAGCTCCGTCAAAGTTTAGCTTGACCCACTCGAGAGGGGGGGTCATCCACCTGATTGAGGCTCTAGGGGAGGGGGAAGGGTGGGGGTCAGGGGGAAGCGCCTGGACTCCAAGGGAGCCGAGGAGGGTAAGCTCACTCGACTTCAGGGGAGAGCAGGACGGGGAGAGGATGCGGGAGTTCTCTGATGCATAGGCGAGCGCTTTGACTGCCACCTCCAGGGGGTCCCTGGGTGGGGAAGAGAAGGCTCTGCTATTGCGCTCAAGCTAGAGCTGCTAGAGCAAGTGAGGCAGGTAGAAGGCCCAGAGGGAGCGGAGGGTGGGGTGGGAAAAGGGATTGGGCCACTGGATGAAGAGGTCGGGGATGGATCTGGGAGGGGCCCACTAGATGGAGAAGTGGTGGAGGAGGTGGCCTAGAGCCACAGAGGAGAAAGGATAGCTTAGGAAGAGGTGATTGGTCACTTCCCAGTCGGAGCAACAAAGGTAGCACCGGTTTGGGATCGAGAATCCTCTCTTGGCCAAATTTTCAATAGTGAGGATCTTGTTCTGGATGGCAGTCCAAGCGAAGAAACTGATCTTGGGGATTAAATTTTTGGCCCACACTTGCTTGACTAGGAAGTGGGCCTCTTGGGGATCCCTTTGGAGGGCATAGGTGGATTTTACCGAGAAGGATCCACTACTAGTGTCGTGCCAGACACACCTGTCCTCTCCCCCTCCTGAAGGGATGATAGTTGTGCCGAGAAGGGCTGAGAGTCTGGCTGCCTGGAGGGGGAACCAGGCATCTTCGATGGGGCCCCATCCTGGCCTACCCTGGGCCTTGATCATATAGTCAGCCACCTTGGATCCTTTGGAGGCCTCCAACTAGGGTCTGAGGGCTAGGAGGTCTCTGTCTTCTCTCAGGGCCTCATCCTGGATCCACTTGTCATCCCAGAAATCAATCCTGGTCCCGTCGCCTAGGATCCACCTGGCCCCTTTTCGAATGAGGTCTTTCATTTGGGTCAAGGACTTCCAAAAGGTAGACCCATCATGGGACTGATGGTCACTGAGGAAGGGGTGTTGCTGGAGGTATTTTCTTCTTACAATGCTGACCCACTCAGCCGGGAAGTTGGTGAACACTTTCCAGGCATGCTTGGCCAGGAGGGTCGTGTTCATTAGAGATACCATCTGAAGGCCGATCCCGCCTTCATTCTTGGGCCGGTAGATAAGGGGCCACAAGACCAGGAGGATCCTTTTCTTCTCTTCACTCCCAGACCACAAAAAATGCTTCTAGATCTGCTCGATGCGGGCGCTGATCGAAGCTAGGATTCTAAAAATAGACATGAAATACACCGAGATGCTTTGGAGGCAAGTGGACGTGAGGGTGGCCTTGCCCGCTTGGGAGAGGAGGTGCCCTTTCCAAGAGGCTAACTTCTTCTAAATTCGCTCAACCAGGTTGCTCCACAGGGCCTTGGAAGGGAAGCCCACGAATAGGGGAAGCCCAAGATAGGTGGTGGGGAGGGTGTCCGGGGTGCAGCCCAGAATCTAGGCTATCTTAGCCTGCCTCGCCAGGGGAGTGTGGATGAAGTAAATTTTGCTTTTTAGGAGGTTTATCTTCTGCCCAACCACATTCTCATACAGGTTGAGAATTTTCTTGATGACTTTGGCTTGAGCCATCGAGGCGACGGTGGCTAAGATAGTGTCATCCACAAACTGCTGATGGGACACCGGGCCCAAGCCTAAAGTCGGTCTAATCCCTGAGATGAGCCCATTTTTGGTTGCACTTGAAATGGTGCACCCCAAGGCTTCGGCCAGGATGATGAACAGGATTGGGGATAGAGGGTCACCCTACCGTAGTCCTCTGGCACTGGGGAAGAAACCAGTCGGGGAACCATTGACCAGGATAGAGAACCATGGGGATGACACATAGTGCTTGATGAGATCGACCCAGGAGGGGTGGAAACCAAATTTGAGGAGGACGTTGGCGAGGAACTCCCAGCTGACCCTATCAAAGGCTTTGTTCATGTCCAGCTTGAGAAGGAATGCTGGTTTCTTGGCAAGGGATGCAGAGTGCAAGACCTCATGGATGATGACGATCCCGTCTGTGATGACTCTCCCTTTGATAGAGCTCCCCTGGTAGGGGTCAATGATTAGGGGGAGGATGTCCTTGAGTCTAGTCGCAAGGGCCTTGGTGAGAATTTTGTAAAGGACATTGCACAGGCTGATGGGGCAGAAGTCGAATAGGGATTTGGCCGCCTGGGTTTTGGGGATCAGGGCGATGAATGTGGTATTGATACCTCTGGGAATAGAGTTAGCAAACTGGAGGTCTCTGATAGCAGTGCACACTTCTTGGCCCACCAGATCCTAGAAATCCTGGAAGAAGTGGGAGGGAAGTCATCCGGGCCCGGGGCAGCATCTGCTTTCATGGAGAATAGAGCTGCTCTAATTTCCCCATCAGTAAGAGGGTTGAGGAGCACCTCATTGGTTTCTGGGGAGATGGTGGGGGGAATGTGCTCGAGGAGAGTCTTGGTCGCTTGGGGGGATGGCTGGGATGCAGTGCCAAGAAGATCCTGGTAGAAGCTGGTGGCCTCTGATCTGATTTCTTCCTCATCCCTCGTAGACCTACCATCGCTACAAATGAGCTCTGGGATTCTGTTGGTGCTTCTATTTCTGAGAGTGGAAGTGTGAAAAAATTTGGTGTTGGCATCACCATATTTGAGCCAAAGGGCCCTCAACTTCTACCTCCAAAAGGTCTCCTCCCTTGCTAGTACATTGTGGTATTCAGCTAGGACTCTACGTTCCTCCTCCCTGGACCCTGGATCCTGACAGTCTTCCTGGAATCTGCGCTCTAGGTCTTCCAATTTTTTCTTCAGAATATCCTTACTCTTGAAGATATTTTCGAACACCTCTCTGTTCCAGACCTTAAGGTTATCCTTGAGGGACCTTAGTTTCTGATAGACTTGCCCAGCAGGGGGTCCCTTGGTGGGTTGGTTCCACCATCTTCCCACCTGCTCCTTGAATTTGGGATGGTGGAACCACATGGACTGGAACCGGAAGGGACATTTGTGAGGAGGGCGCCTGTCGACTTCAAAGAGGAGGGGGCTATGATCCGATCCTATTTTGGGAAGGGCCAGGAGGGTTGAGTCTGCAAATAGGGGGATGGCTTCCCTGGATAGGAACACTCTGTCTAGCCTGACTTGGATGAGGTTGGCCCCTGCTCTTCTGTTACTCCAGGTGAATTTGGCTCCCTTCAGATGGACATCCATGAGCTCATTGGCATCGATGAAAGCCCCAAAATTGGCCATGCTTCTGGTGTTCAAGGTGGTTCCCCCACACTTGTCTGAGGGGAAGAGGGGGCTATTGAAGTCACCTACCAGGATCCAGGGAAGGGGTGTGAACGCCTCCCACATGAGGCTGATTTCGTCCCACAGGGAGGCCCTTTCAATCGAGTTGTTGGGGGCATAGATGTTGGAAAGGATCCAGGTCTACCCGATCACCAGGTAGTGGAACATGATGTTGATGATTCTGGGAGAGGACGAGATCAGTCTCCCTTCGACAGTGCCTAGGTCCCACAGGCACAACAGACCCCCGACGGAGCCTAGGGCCGGGGTGAAGAGGGAGTCGCCATTGTTCTAAATTGCCTTGGCTACTTTGGGAGAGGACATCTCATCGAGCTTGGTTTCTTGGAGAATAAGGATAGTCGGTTTGTGATCCCTGTGGAGTTGGGCTAGGGTGCGCCTCTTGGGGGCTCCATTGAGCCCTCTTACGTTCCAGGTGATGATCTTCATCTGACACCCTTGGGGGGTCTTTTGCCTCCCTTCCCCTACTGGGTGGGAGGTTTGGATCTCAGGGGTTCTTCTTTTAGGAGGTTAAGGGAATCAGACAAGAGAGTCGACTGGAGGCCATTGGCAATGTCATCCTCCTCTTGTTTGCTTCTCTATTCGCCTAGCATGGGCCACCCTCTTTTCTTCTTACTATCGAAGTTCATTGCAAATTTTTTGTTGCGAGTCCATTTGGGATTGAGCCCTTCTAGGGCCGACTGGGAGAAGGTCGGACTACCTTCATCGTCATCCTCGAACATCTCTGAGTCAGCTTCTAAAAAATCTTGATAAGGGAGGGGAATGGTCAGGGGGGACATGGGAATGGGGGCACCAGAGGAGGAGGGAGGGGGCTCGAGGGGAGGGGGAGATGAGGGATGCTCTAGGAGGCTTTTCTAGGGTCAGCTTTGGGTCACCCACGTCTAGGGGATGGGGAGGAAAAGAGTCATCTGGGGAACCCATCGGGGAAGAGGGGGTATCGACTAGCCCTTTGGACTGATGGGGAGGTTCCTCGGGACACCTCAGGTCTACTATTGAAACTTCAGGGTTGGGGTCAGGGTGGGTGCATACCTAGTTGTGATCATATGTCAGGATGGGGTCCACCTTCTATTTCCCTTTATCAGTAGGTTCAGGCACCTTCCCGTGCCACTCTTGGCCTGGAGGTCTATGACCGCTTTAGGGGGGCATGAGGGAGAAACCTATCATAGGACAGAGCCTTCAAAGGGGGATCCTTAGGTGCTGATGCTTCTGGCTACTTAGTGAGGGGGCACTAATTGAGAAGATGCCCTTGCATGTTGCAATGGGTGCAAAAGGTTGGCTTATTTTTGTATTCTAGTATTTGGTGCCAATGGTAGGATCCAGATGAAAGAGTGACTAAGGAAGGAAGCTTAGATTTGAGGTTCACGTTGACACAAAGCTTGGCATGGACCATTCGAGATCCAACTTTGGTGGTAGAGTCAAAATCCATGAGCTCCCCTATGGCCTGTGCGATGAGTCTGAGCACATCCTCTTTCCAGAGGTGGAAGGGGAGATCTGGTAGTCTGACCCAGATCGGGGCATAGTTTATGCTCTAGGTGTTGGGGTTGAAATCAGTGACCCAACGTCTGAGGAAGAGGCTCCTGCACCCCAGAAACTAGGGCCCGCCCATGAGAATCCTGTTGGTGTCTTCCCTATTGTTGAGCTTGATGAGGAAAAACCCCTTCGATAGGGCAATGATCTGCATGTTCCCTATGGTTTTCCATTTGGTGAAAGCCCAGCGATGGATGGTTTCCATGTATGGCCGGCCCTCGATGAATTTCTTGACCAGGGAGAAGGAGGCCCCTGACACAAAGGATGAGAAAATATCATCCTTGATGGAAATATGCATCCCTTCTAGGGATAACCCCGAGGATGGGGGGCGGGGATGACTGGTCTCTCCCACCAAGATCTGAATGAATGAGGGTTTGTTGGACCCCCCCAAGGAAGAATCCTCGACAACTTTGTCAGGTGGTTCTTTGTCTGGAGAATCAGAATGCTCATTTCCAGAGGGGCCCCCAGGTGCGCCCTTGCTACCTACCTCAGGGCCCGGGCCCCCAGATGCCTGTCGGGATCCAGCGCCATGGATCCCGAAACCCCCATTGATGGTTTCCTATCTCGATCTCTCTCTTGGTCCCACCTCTACTCCTGATCCCGCTCCTACTCCTGCCATCCTCCTAAACCTTATGTTAAGGAAAACCGTTCCTCGTATCCCCTGGGAGCCATCAAATCCAATTCATCTATGTTTGTTATTTTTGATATTTTGATATTCAGTAAGAGCAAGGAAGATCATTTATCACATTTGAGATCTTACAAATATTAAAGGAAGAAAAGTATTAGTATTTTATGGGATGATAATACATGAAGAACAACCACAATATGCAAGACAACTAATATGAGATAACTATAAATTAATGGCACAATAATATGCAAGAAAATAATGAGATGAACATCTACAAATAACTTAGAAATATACCATTAATTAAAATGATAAAAATAGTACAATGTTATATAATGGAGGACATGAACACTCCATGAACAGATATGAAAATACTACATTGTACAAGACTACTAAACTATACCACACACTCTCTATATTTACTATACTCTCTATAATAACTCACTATGAGACTTATATATAGGAAGATAGATTCCTTGGCCCTTACCCTACCTAAGACTCATGTACATATGGACTACATGCATATTTACAAGTTGCACATTGACACTTGTGCATTTATTATAATACTTGAAGTAACCAACTAAATTTACTCTAAAATAAACTCCCTCTCTAGTTATGTACCAAATGTGGTACATTTACATGACCTAAAATAATGTGATATACTCTAACACCCCCTGTATTACATTATTTGGGTATTGAAGACTTTAATATTCAATATGGATCTTTATATTTAGAATAATCTTCAACTTGGTCTGGTTCTTATTCTTCTGTTGCTTTTGTTTTTGTGTTGACTCTTCTTTTTATTTTCATTCCACTGCATTTCATTTTTTTTGAGTATTTGGAAGTATCTTTGATCTTGTAGTCTTCTAGGTATTCTTGATGGACTAATGATATCATAATTTTGTAAGTCACCAACAGATCATAACTACTTCCTTTTCTGTTCATTGGTTTCCTATATGATTTGTTTCCTTGATCTTCACACAAGTCAATCTTGAGCTTATTGTTAGTGGATGCTTTTGAAATAAGAGCTTGGAAGAAATAGTCTAGTTTGAATATTAGTTTCTCCTTGAATATTTTATAGTATTTATCTTTGTTGTAACAATAGTAAGATGGATGATATTTTCCTCTACAATATTTACATGGATGGAAACTCCAATAGTTAATTTTCTCATGACCATATTTACCATAGTAGGTGCATAGTAAAGATATCCCATTGTCTTTGTTATTTGTTTTAGGAATATCATGTTTATCCATTTCTTTGATGAAATAGTTGAACCATGAGTGTACAATTGAAGTTATTCTATATTTACCTTTTTCAAAGATCTGTATGAGATATTTTTGATCAATGTTCTTTTCTTCCTTTATTATCTTAAAAAATTAGTATTATCATCAACTCCCTTTACTATCTCATTAGAAGATATGCCTGAAGAATATTCTTTCACAAAACTATTAGTTTGTGATTTTTCAAAAATCCTTTTAAATTCTATCAATTCCTATTAGAAATAGCCTATATTACATTATTTGGATCATGTAAATGTACCTTCCTTGGTACATACTTAGGATATTAGATTAATTTAGGGGAAATTTATTTGGTTACTTCATGCAATGTAATAAATGTACAAGTGTCAATGTGCAAGATGTAAATGTGCAAGATGTCCCTTATACAACTAGGTAGAGTGTTGGCCAATGAGCTTATCTTCCTATATAAAGGGTCATAGATATAGAAGAGATATGACAATAGTGTAGGATAGTAACAGTAGTGTAGTGTGTGAGTTATAAGGTCAAAGGTCATTCATTGAGTATTATCTTGTATCATGGAGTTTTCATTTCCTCCATAACTACTATTGTACTCATTTTCATCATTTCTATTTATAGCATATTTTAGTCATCTCATAGATTTACTTTCTTTCTTATTATTCAACATCTTGTGAATGCTATCTCCCATTTCATGTTGTATCAAAATCTATCAGTGGCATCAGAGCTACGGTAGATCATAACTATGGTAGATCAATAGGAAAATCACCATTATCATTAACCCTAAGTTTTTTGTCAACTTAATGCACCATTGGATCAATCACTATCAAAATTTCTCAAAAGAGTCTAGGTGATAGAATTAGGGAGAGCCATAAGTGAGTACTGAATGAAATCTCAATTTTAGAAATACTGAGATGGAATATGGCTAGAGTATTTCCATAGAGTTGCAGAAAAACTCGTGAAGACTAGGACTCCACATTTGATCCACAAGTTTGATGAAACAACTAGTGAAGCTCATCTAAGAGATCTGGAAATATTTACCTAAAGTTTTTTTATTGTAGGAAATTAGTTCTTAGATGATTGGGACACCTCCTACAACAAAAATATAGGAGATCTCAACTTCATTTCCCAAAGGTCAGAGTGCCTTCATAGTGTAGACATTAGTTGTTGTAGAAAGGAGAATACTTTAGAAGAAAATTCTATAAAAGAATCATGGTGAAGTTAGGAGATAGTAGATCTCCATTACTAGATTGAAGAACTTCATAAAAATAAAAAGGCCATAGAAGCCCTGATTCAGAATAAAAGACCATAGAAGCCTTGATCCAGAAGAAAAGACCATAGAAGCCTAGAAAAGGCCATAAAATCCTTGATCCAGAAGAAAAGGCCACATAAGCCTAGAAAAGGCCATCAAAGACTTAATATTGAAAAAGGCCACAGAAGCCTTGATATTAAAGAAAAGGCCACAAAATCCTTGATACTAAAACATGCCACAAATGCCTTTATCCCGAAGAAGACTCTAGAAAAGAGTACCTAATTTAGAAGAAAATTTTAGTACTGATATTTTTGTTGTACGAAAATGAGATCAAGTAAGTCAGGAAAGCTTTCTACAAGAAATATAGGAAGAGTAGCCTCTTCAGAATCAATATAGCACCTGAAGCAAAAGATATTAGGAGGAGATATCATTTAAAAACTTCCAAATAAGTAATAATAAGGACTAGAAGAGTTCTACTTGAATCCAGAAGCAGTAGAATCAGATATGCAAGAGAAGATATCACCATCAAAACTTACAAAAGTAAAAGGTTGAATATAAGGTCTCAAGGAAGACCAAAAAAATTTGCAAGATCAAAGACCTTTGTGAGGTCTCAACAAGCATCCAATAAAAGGCTAGGAGAGCCTTCCTAAATAAATCATCAAAGGAGAACTCACTGGAGAAATTCACTACCAAGGATAAGCCCATGATAGTGAAGGACTTGGGATAATTGTTGCCATCTGATAACAAGCCCAAGAGGAGGATAATTTGGCAAGGATTTCCAAATACGATCAAAAGAAGAATCCAGTGAAGACCTCAAGGCATTCAAAATCTTGAGAAGAAGATACTACTTGAAGTCAAATTTTGACAAGAAGACTTGAAGATAGAAGAAGCTCATTAAATCCTGGAGATTTGAATATTGCCTCCCACAAAAAGAGGATACCTCTTCAAAGACAAAAAATTATCCAAATATACAACAAAATGAGGAGACCACAAGAGGAGAATAAAGTCACCAAATCTTAGGTTCATGAAAGGAAGTTCGAGACTACAATTTGGTGAAGGAGTTGTTCAAAATAGTCTACAAAGAGTTGCAAGATCTTACTCAAGGTAGCAACTTGGTGATCTAAGATACCAAGATCTACATCCTCTACAAAAGTGGTAAATAAGCTACAAAATATTTTAGCAAAATGTAAGCAACTATTGGTGCAAGTAGATTCATTAATTGGATTAATTTTCAAATTTTTGAAAGCACCTTAATCCAGATTAAAGTTGCAACCTAAATTATAGTCTTCAGAAGTGCAAAATAAAAATATGCCTTTTAGAGGTTCATTTGCACACTAGTATTTTATTAGATTCCAAATATTAATTATCTATCAACTACCTATTTTTGAAAAGTGAAAAGAAGATTGAATCCTACAATACTAATTGTAGTGAATTTACAAAATATATGAAGGTTCATTTCAAATTATTCTTGATTAGTTGCAGTGAATTGATTAAGTGAATTTTCTTGAGTATATTGGAGTGATAAGGTGTATTTTGTTAGTGCATTAAAAGTAGAATTTGTTAGATTCATTTGCACTATTATTACTCTCAAAAGAAATTAGTTTTGTGCATTGAAAAAAGGTACAAAATCTAGTTTGCAAGACACTCTTAAAGAAAATCACTCTTAAAGACACTCTTAAATAACAAAAACCAAACCAAAAACTCTTAGTGGCCAATAGAAGCCCCTAAAATTGGTTAGTACAAGAAAATAAAAGCTAACCAAAAAGAATCTTCAAAGATTGAGACTTGTTGAGTCTCAAATCCAAAGAACTTAGGAGTAAGTGCAACTAAAATAAAGCTTCTATTTTACATTTTTTACAAAGCTTAGGTTCACCATAAAATATAAAATAAAATAGGATAAGGAGTCTACTGAAAATGACATCCTCAAAGCCCTCATTTGTGCATTCAAAATCTGCTACAAAATTAGACTACAAAATCTGAAAAAAGAGAGTGCAAAAAGGGTGCAAAATAAAATGTATTATTCACAAGGTATTGCACTACATTTTCCATATAAAGTAAGTAGATAGAAGGTACCATTAAAGGTACAAATGTCACATGGAATCTATCCAAGAATAAAGTATGAAAAGCACTCCATATTCATGGCCCAAGGATCCATAAAAAAGGATCACTCCTGATGTATCTTGGACAAATGAACTTGCACAACACAAGCACACAACAAAAGATCAATATCCTATAGTTATATAGAAGAAGAAGGAACCATACTACAATAAAAGGCATCACTATTACCTTGTCCAAAGGTGCATGAACAATGGTGCAATTTGCACATTAAAGAGAATCGAAAGTGAGGAGGAAATGTGCTAAGAGAAAAGGTCTGAAACTTGGTGAAGGAAATCCACCAAAGGCAGCATCTTCCATGCCATTCAGATCTCCAATACCGTATTAAGGATCGAGTGTGAGAGAAAATAGTTTTCTTGCACTTCAAGGAATGTAGCAAGAAAAGGAAGAGGTATACATAAGGAGTTACATTCTTCTTGAAGGTGTTACAGTGATAGACACCATGCAGAAACCTTGAGTGCCACTTGGCACAATTTGTCAACAATGTTCAACGTTCAATAAACCTTACAAGGAAGGTTACAAGCCCCTACTCAATTTTGAAGCGCTACAAGAGTTGGTAAAAGTGTTACTAAATTTTTGTAGGGGTGTTAAGTAAAATATGCAAACGTTACACAGTTTGGAGCACCCATGAGTAACGTAAGTGAAACTTGGTAGTTTTTATCTCCATTAAAATCCATGCAAACCTAAAGTGAATGAAGCGGAAGGAAGAATATCATTTTTTAATCAAGGATTTTGGATAGGAAAACACAATTAAACTATTTTTAGCATAGCGTTTAAGAGAGGAAAGAATGAGCATTTAAAACTCCATGAAAGGGAGGTCAAATTTATAGTGAACATCTCTCTAGCATCGAAGAAACACTCAACCAATCATCTCTCAAAGTATCCACACTTTTTCGAATTTCTCTTGTCATCTCAAGCGCCAGAAGCTACGTCTTAATGTTGTTACACCAAGCCAAAATCAACATTATACAAGTGTGAAGATAAAGGGCCAACGTAAGATTAATTATCTCATTTAATTTTACTTTCTAACATTGTAGAAATAAGGTTTTAAATAAAGGATAAATCCTAATATTATGAAAGCAAATTATATAGGAGATAACTTAACCAGATCAAAATAATATTTGCAAAACAACATTGGAGATATACGGAATTCTACTTAGGTTTAACTATTTAATAATTTTTAAATATTGTTATCTTTTCTAAATTTCCAAATTTGGGAGTCATAAAGGTCTACTACATCAAATTGATTTATTGGAAATTAGAAAAATTAAAATCAAATTTCAAAGGTCCATTATAAGAGGTTTATTAAAAGCATTTTAAAAGTTGGAAATTTATAATATTATTGTCTCAAATATTCTCAAATTGAGACAAAAGATCCAACATTAAAACCTCTCCAAATTTAGGAATAGTGTCTAGTTAAATAGGAGCAATAAGGATAATAGAAGTTGATTTTGGTATTTACAAAACTTTACAAAATCAACCAAAATTAAACTAAAATTTACAAAATCACTTTATATCTTATCCAAAACATACTAGGGAGTCATAAGGTATTCTACAAAACTTGGTAATATCAATGTTTATCAAAATTATCAAGTTGCAATATATAAGCTTTCTACAAAACCTAAAAATCCTCAAGAGTATATACTCTCATTACTAGGGAGACATAAGGAAGCCTACAAAACCAAGGATTAATAAAGGTTTTATCAAATCAAGCTTATATACTTCTATCAGAGATCTATCATGGATAATATCTTGAGAAATACTTTCAATAATGAGGAATTATTTCATGAAATAGAATACTACTCTCAAAACTTAATAGATACTCTAGAAGGATTCGAGTATCTATCCTCTAGTGACAAAGAAAAGTTCTTCTTGTTTAGTAAAGAAGCTAAAGAATGTATCTTTACAACATTTATTAGTTATCTTTATGATATTCTTTTCATAGCATGGTGGAACTCATAAATATTGGTTATTCTTTCATCAGAAGAATGTTTGATGGTCTATCTATCTCTAGTTGTGTTTGTACTTAATCAACACAAGGAACAAGATAGCAAAAAATAAGAATATTATTGTTATGATAGACTAACCTGTCATGTAGTAGAAACTCCATCATTACCATTACATAATCAGAAGAGAAGAAGAAGAAGAAAAAGAAAGAAGAGGCACATTAAAGAGAAACATATCATCATGAAGACAAAACCAATTGAACACATACAAAAGGTAGAAGAACCTTCAACTACAACATAATTCACATCATATGAAGACAAATATTACTTGTTGAACTTGATCACACTAAGCGATGAAGGAGAATACAAATTTCTCTATCCATTGGAGGAAGATCCACATTGAAGACTAAATTCTTCAATACCTAAATATTGTAATACAAGGGGGTGTTAGAAATATCTTATATTACATTATTTGGATCATGTAAATGTACCTTCCTTGGTACATACTTAGAATATTAGATTACTTTAGGGGAAATTTATCTAGTTACTTTATGCAATGTAATAAATGCACAAATATTAATGTGCAAGTTGTAAATATGCAAGATGTCCCTTGTACAACTAAGTAGAGTGTTGGCCAATGAACTTATCTTCCTATATAAAGGGTCATAGATATAGAAGAGATATGATAGTAGTGTAGGATAGTCACAGTAGTGTAGTGTGTGTGAGTTATAAGCTCAGAGCTTATTCATTGAATAATAGCTTGTATCATGGAGTGTTCATTTCCTCCATAGCTACTATTGTTTTCATTTATGTTATTTCTATTTATAGCATATTTTAGTCATCTTGTAGATTTATTTTTTCTTATTATTCTGCTTCTTGTGAATGTTATATCCCATTGTATGTTGTATCAAAAGCTAACAATTCTTCTCTTCCATTTGTATCTTCTTTATTTTCCATTGAGTTTTCTAAATCATCAATCATGTTTTAAGTCATAATGGTATTTTCCTTGCTCCTTTTATAATTACATTATTTAATGTGTTCTTTGGAGTAGACATCCTTATAGCTCCTTAGTATAGAGTATATGAACCAATTTGATAAAACCTTTCTAGACTTAGGTTTTGTAGGATTCCTTATGTCTCCCTAGTGATTGGAATGCGCTATAAGTTTGATAAAGTGCTTAGTAAGTAATAGTTCACCTTTTGGTTTGATTTTGTAATATTTTGTAAAATAATAATCAACTTCTATTTTACCTTATCTCTCCTAATGAACTATGCACTTATATATTTGAAGTTCTCTATGGTTGGATTTATTTTGTCCCTTTAGTATGAGTATGAGACAAGTGTAAGTAAATAATTCCAACTCCTTTAAGTAAATAATGAACTTACTTTTATAGACTTTAATATCCAATAGTTTAATATTTCTAAATTCCAATAATCTATGTTTGATGTAGTATAACTTATATCTCCCTAATTTGAAATATTAGAAAATATTTATAATAGTATTTGCAAATTGATATTTGAGTTTACCAAGGTTGACAATCATATATCTCCTACTTGGTTATTTACAAATATTATAATATGAGAATTTAATTAAATTATAGTACCTTGAAATTGATTTATAACTTACTAATGCTTTGTTAATACTTGTTATTCCAATACAGTAGTAAATTTGATCACCTTATAACTCCTATGTCACAGTAATTAAAGCAAGAAATTTAATCTTGAAATTACCTTAGTAATGCAGTACGTTGAGTTGCTTAAGACTTCATTATCTTCAATAGATCTTTGGGTTTTATGTTCACTGTGGAAGTATTACCATGATTATCTTTACTTTGACCTCTGTGCGAGTGAATGTCCCTGTTGAAATTGTATGCTTTTGCTTCGATATTCTTGCTTTGATGTATGTGCATATTTCAACATGGGTTATTAATAGTGTTATATCCACTACATGGATTTCTTGAGGTGTTATAATGCCTTATTGATGCTCCTAACATGTGGTTATTACTTTGTAGAGGTTACAACCTGGGTTCCAATGCTTCAATATGTAATTATTGTCTCCACACTCAATGCTCCAAGGTGGGAATTACTTCTTTGTTGGGCTCCTTCCTTCAAAACTTGAAGATAAGTGTTACTCCTTTGTTGGGCTCTTGCATGGGCATTATTGAAATATGTAATACCTCTTTACATTGTGCCAAGTGGCACTTGCATGTGATGTTGTCCTCAACATTCTTTTTATCCTTATATCTTCTCCAATGGATGCAAGTTGTTCAATATTTTCTCCAACGCTTTCCTCCTTCTTACCAGTGAGTGCAAGCTTGCATTTCCTAGTGATGATTTATTCAAGGTTGGTTTCAACTATGAATCCAATGTTACCCTTTTGGCAAATGATATTTCATCAATTAGTTGATGCTCTTTGTTACTTTGATGGCTCACTTCCTAGTTGGAAATTCGATGCTTTATTGAGATAATACTCCGTAGCCTTCAACTTGCTTTTACGTAGCTTTCCTAGTTGTTGTTCTCCTTGCTTTGCAATAGGTATGTAATGGATGTAAAGCTTCCTTATGTTGCTACATTTTTACATAGTTCATGGGGTCTTGCTTTGGTGACTGAGATGATGTTTCTAGACACCCAAAATTGGTGCTTATGAGCCTTAGGTTGGCTCACCTTCTCTACCTAAAGTTTGCACCTTCTACCTTCGATGATTCACCAATAGTGGATCTAGAATACCTGTTATATTAGTGTCTTGAGATACTCTATATTTCATCATATTTAGGAGGGATATGGTGCAACAATGTAATATAAATAAGAAGCTTTATTTTGTACCAAAATTTTGAGAGTTCCTTGTCTCCTTTTGATGTTATTTTCTCCTATGATATGATAGATCCTCAATGTATAGCTTGAGGATAAATGTAGATAGATCTGAAGCTTTTCCTTTGCTTCTTAGATATGGCCTCTACTTGCTCTAATCCTTGAGAGCAATGTATCGTTACCTTTCTTATTAGACAACACTAGTATCTAACTCCTTTACTTGGATTTTAGTAACAATGAATCCAAGATAATAATCATTTAAACAATATGTTCTTGAGAAATTAATCTTTGCACTAACTTTCACCTTCACTGAAACACTTAGTGCACCTTAAAACTCTTTAAGAAAAATTAGTATAGTGTAATATTGATATCACCTTATTACTCCTTTTTTTGAACCTTAAATCATGCACTAGTAATTGCTCCTAAATGGACTATAATATCTGTAACTTAATGTAGTCTTCTTTGCTATAACTAAATAATAGAAAGATGATATTTTATTTCTACAAAAATAAATCTAACTACTATTTAGATGTGCAGGTATAAACCTTTAAAATAAACTTCCTTCTACACTCTTTTGAAGACTATAATATGCAACCTTCTCTTTGCAACTTCTTAAAACTCTAATATGGTGCTTAATGGAACTTGATAATGAATTAATTTAAAGTTTAATTTATGAACCTATTTACATCCAATTTTCTTACCTTAATGATCTATGTAAATGAATGATTTCTTGGTGATTCGATTCACCAAATTGTTGCCCTTTAACTATAATAGGTGACTTTAATTCTCCTTCAACCTTCAATCTGGGCCCTCTTTTAAGAGGTCTTCACCAATATCCTCTGATAGTTGGCAAGCTCCTTGCCAAATCTATCTTAGTTTGGGATTATTTTCGGATGGCGATAATTGTCCCAAAATATTCCTTTATTAGGAACTTCTCCTTCATGGTAAATTTCTCTAATGATTTCTCCTAAGAACTCCTTTAATGTCCTTCTCTAAAAATCCTTTAATGAGGCTCACAAAGCCTCCTCCTTATTTCTCCTTGAGACTTCACCAAGGTCTTCAATCTCATAGCTCTTATGGTCTTCCAAATGAGACCTTTTATTCAAACTTCTACTATGGAAGTGTTGGTAATGAGATCTTCCTCTTGGATCTCTAAAAACTATTGCTACTAGAATTCTAGAACAAGATCTTGCTAGTCCTTCTTTACTTCTACAATCTATAGGCTTTAATGGAGATCACCAACCTCCAATATTCTAGAACTGAGATTTTTGTAACTAGACCTTCTAAGGGTCTCTTTAAATTCTTTAGGCTGATTTCTTCAATCTGTTTTCTGCAGTCTTTAATGGAGATCACCAACTTCCAGTTTTCCTCTAGACTCTTCTCTAAATTCTCTTGAATAAGTAATAAGGTTGTTATAGCCTTTTCTTATTTTGTACTTTGTAGGTTTTAATCTTAAATAGAGATCACCATTCTCCAATATCCTCCTGGACTCATCTTTGGAGTCTCTTCTTCCTCTCTTCTACAATTTGCAAGTATGTAACTCTTGTAATGGGACCTTTTCTCAGGTCTCTAAAATATTCAATCTTCTACTTGTTGTTGCAAGTGCTATAATTATTCTAATGAAGATATTCTTCCTAGATCTATGTAGGAAGATTACCAACTTTATCTGAATATCCTTTTCCTACAAAAATATATTAGAAACTAGAATGGAATAATTTGTAATTCTAGAGATAATAAACTTCACTAGTTTATTGTCAATCTAATGGAATTTATGTTGAGTCCTAGTCTTCATGAGTTTTTCTACAACCCTGTGGAAATACTCTAGCCAAATGTAATCTCAAAACTTCTAGAACTAAGATTTTTGAACTCCTCTCAATCTCTCTTTATGACTCTACCATGTGCTATGATACCACTCTTAGATTTTGATGGGACATTATTACATGAAGAATAACCACAAGATGCAAGATAACTATTCTAAGATAACTACAAACTAATGGTACAATAATATGCAAGAAAATAATGAGATGAACATCTGCAAACAACTCAAAAATATGACATTAATGAAAGTGTAAAAAATAGTACAATGTTATATAATGGAGGACATGAACACTCCATGAATAGATATGAAAACACTACATTGTACCATACTACTAAAATATACCACACACTCTCTATATTTACTATGCTCTCTATAATCACTCATTATGAGTCCTTTATATAGGAAGATATATTCCTTGACCCTTACTCTACCTAAGACTCATGTGCATGTGGACTACATGCACATTTACAAGTTGCACATTGACACTTGTGCATTTATTACAATACTTGAAGTAACCAACTAAATTTACTATAAAGTAAACTCCTACTCTAGTTATGTACCAAAGGTGGTATATTTACATGACCCAAATTATGTAATATACTCTAAAAAAAATTTGATTGTCAACTTGAAGAAGTATACAATTATGTTTTATGATTTTGCAATAAAGGTTGCAGATGGACCTTGAGAAGGTAAAGTCCATTTTGAATTGACCATATCCAAGAAGTATGTTCAACACCAAGAGTTTTCATGGTTTGGTGAATTCTTATAGAAAATTCATTAAAAATTTTAGTGGAATTTGTGCTCCAGTCATGGAAACAATTAAGGGGGGTATACATGAGTTCAAATAGATGAGCATGGCATAGAGGAGCCTTCAAATATTGAAATATAAAGTCACAAAGTAGCTAATTTTAGCATTTTAAAACTTTAATAAGGTTTTCCAAGGAGATTGTGATGCCAAAAAAATTACCATTTGAGGAGTTTTAAGTCAAGAAAGTAGACCTATTGCTTATTTTAGTGAGAATTTGAATGAAGCCAAGAAGAAATATTTAATTTATGACCCGGATTTTTATGTCATTGTATAAGGACTGAAGAAATAGAGGAATTATATGTTACCAAAAGAATTTGTACTATTTAAAAATCATCATGCTTTACAATTTGTTAACAAACAGAGAAAATTGAACCAAAGACACATGAAATAGGTGAGATATCTTCAAAGTTACTCATTTGTTTTGAAATATATAAGTGGTAGTTTGAATCGAGTAGCCAATGCCTTGAGTAGAAGGAATTTTTTGATGTGCACAATGAAGATTGAAGTTGGTTTTGATGTCATGAAGGAGCTTTATTCAAATTATGTAGATTTCAAGGAAGCTTTAAAAGCATACAATAATCCTGCTATGGGAAATAGAAGATCATGGCTTGATTAATTAATCTAAGAAGGGTTGTTATTTAATGTAATATTTATGAGAGAAAACTTAATAAAGGAGAAACATAGTGGAGGAATAATTGGATATTTTGGGATAGATAAAATCCTAAGACAACTTGGTGAAAGTTAGTATTGGCTAAGAATAAATATAAATGTAAGAAATTTTATGCAGGGTTGTCAAATATTTTAGTATGCAAAGTAAATAAGTCAAAACACTAGGTTGTATCAGCCATTATTAGAATAAAAAAGACCATTGGAGGACATAATCATGGATTTTTTTCTTGGGTTGTTGAGGACCCAAAAGGGTAATAATTCTATTTTTTGTCTTTGTTGATAGATTCTCGAAGATGACATATTTCATACCTTGCAAGAAAAAATGTTGCTACTCCCATCACTACATTATTATTCAGTAAAGTGGTAAGATTGCATGGATTACCAAAAGCTATTATTTCAAATAGAGACACTAAATTTATGGATATTTTTGGTGAACTTTGTGGAATAAATTGGGTACTCATCTAGGATTTAGTTAACCATATCATCCATAAATATATGGACAAACCAAAGTTGTGAATAGGAGCCTTAAAAATTTGTTGAGATGCTTAGTAAGAAGTCAAAGCTATGGGATACTATTTTGGTATACGTAGAATTTGCATACAACACCATAAATTAAAGTATCAGGAGAAGCCCATTTCAAATTGTATATGGAATATTCTCAATAGGAGTAGATGAGTTGTGAAAGAAAATTGATTTATAGAGACCAAGTGTTGTAGTAGAAGACTTTGTCGACTAAATTCATGATTTAAATTAGGAGGTGAAGAATGAATTAGAGAAGAGTGCCATAAAATACAAACATGTTGATATCAAACAAAGAATTGTTAGCTTTTGAGGATGTATATTAAAGGAAATGCAACCACAAGATGTAAAATATATAAGCTATGATAACTATATGATAATGGCACTATAATATGTAGGAAAATAATATTATAAAATTTTGCAATAACTCAGTAATATGTCATTAATAAAAGCTCACCAAAATAGTACAATGCAATATAATGGAGGACATGAATACTCTAAAATTTTCAATGAACTACATTGTACCTCCTCACTACCATGATATCATTTCTCTCACTATATTCACTCTTTCTCTCTTTACTCATACTATCAAGGTATATATATAGGAATATATGTTCCTTGGCTTTTACTCTACCTATGACTCTTCATCTACCTATCCTATGACTCATGTACATGTGGACTACATACACATTTACATTTTTACATACTTGTGCATTTATTACTTTCTTGAAGTATCTACTCAAACCTTAATCTAATATAACCTCCTCAACTAGAAATGTACCCAAAGTGGTACATTGGCATGTACCAAATAATATAATATAATCTAACACCCCCTGTATTATATTATTTAGGTATTGAAGACTTTAGTCTTCAATATAGATCTTCAACTTTCAAATGTCCTTCAGCTTTATATGGTCCTTCTTCTTCTTCTTTAGTTTGTAGATGGCTAAGTAGTCCATAGTTTTGTTGTCCTCTCATATTTTTATTTTTGCATATTCTATTTTCTCGTCTACTTTTGTGATATATGGGTTCTTCATTTTCTACAATCTGCTCCTTAGAAAATGCATTAGTATTATTTTGAAATATAACAATATCTTGTGAGGTCTCAATTGAATCTAGAGCATATATCTCTATGGATTGATCCAGTAGCTTCTATCTCATTTTGATTTATAATGTGACACATATTGACTCCATTTATGTATCTAAAATCTACTATCCTTTTGCTTTCCACTAGCTTGGCTACTAAAATAATATTAGATGTTAATCCAGGAACATACATCACATTATTTAACAAAAAAATTGGAAACTATTTACTAGGTATTACACACCCTTATCCATGTATAAGATAGGTTTTTTCATATGCAATTTTCAACCTATAATTATTAGTGATTTCAAGATAATCAAACCATTGTAGATTTCCTGTCATGTGATGACTAGCACCAGAATCAATATACCAAATTTTATTTTCAATTTGGCTTGTAGAATTGTTTGTGCTAGAACTAATTTTGCATCCTTAATGTGGTCTATTGTATGTATCTTGATTTTGAATCCTTGTGTAGTGTTTCTTGTGATGATATGTCCCTCTTGCTAATTTATCTATTTAAGAAATTGTCATATTTCTTATGTCTTTCAATCCTTTAAAAATTTGGATTTTGATATTCAACCTTTATATTATATGTTCAATCAATAGAAATATTTTAAGTAGTCTACCTTATGACTTCCTAGTTTCAAATATGTGCTCAACCTTGCTAAGAAATTTTTTATTTTGCAAGTTTTGTAAAATGCCTTCTATCTTGCAAGTCTTTGAATGTACTATGAACTTGATAGTATGCTTAGCTTTCCTAGTTTGAGTTGAATTTCTTTTGTCTCCCTAACATTCAACTTTAATTTCACCTTATTTCTCCCTAACAATTAGTAAGTAGAAATTTAAAGATAAATGATGATGCACCTTCAAGTTTTAATAAGGTTCCTATTCCTTCAAGACCTTTTAGTTGGATAAATGTCTCATAAATTAGTATAAGAGACTAATGTAGAAATAAATTTCCATATTTACAAGCAAATAATGGTTTTGCTTCTTTAACCTTGAATTTTCAATGGTTTAATTTCTTAAATTTCAAGAAACTAGAGTTTGATGTAGTATTTATTATATCTCCCTAATTTGGAAATTTAGAAAATAATAATAATTGCAAACTAGTTTTTAATTTTTCTAATGTTGAAAACCTTGTCTCCTACTTGATTATTTACAAATATTTAATATCATAATCTCATGCAATTTGTAATATATTTTGAGATATACTCCCTTTAATTTAATTGTCTTCTAACTTTCTAAGGTTGGTATTTGTTTTGTTCTTCAATGTCATAATAAATAAACTTCAACCTTGCATTAAGCACTTTGAAATATTTTATACTCCTTTGGTTTAATTTTTTTCTATTCTAAGGTTATAAAATTTCCAATGCAATATAATTTTAACCTTAGATATATAAAATACCTTATATCTCCTTTTGCACTTTAATGAAAGAAAATTTCAATGTAAATATACCTTGTAAATTCTATGCACTGATTGGCTTTGATATTGGCTTCATTGTGCAAACTTGGAGCACTGGGATTTCTCTGTCTTCGCCTTACGGTAATGAGTATTCAATGCTTTTCTTTGAATAGCACTTCCCTATGATAGTCTCCAATTGCGCTTTGACCACTTCTGTGCACTAGACTTCATTGGAGATATGCTTCACCTTCTTCTATGTGCTCTTCAATATGATGGCTATTAATATACCTCTCCTTTCTTGAAACAAGTGCCAAGTGGCACTAGGCATTGCCCAAGATCTTAGCAACACTATTATAAGCTTGCAAAAATATTACTCCATGCAATTCTAATCTGAGAGTATTTCTTGGACATTGGTTATGGTTTTTGAGTGTTTAAGATGCTCTTTCATAAGAATTAAAGCAATGATGAGGATTTTACTCCTTTTGAGCACCCTTTTAATTCCTTTGCAAGTGTTAGAGTATGAAGATACTTCTTTCAACTTTTTTCCAAGCGGTACAAGATGCCTTTCTCTATTAGGGCAAGTGTAGGTGCTCCTTTACATGCAATAAAGCTCCTAAATGCCTCTTATCTTATTGGTGCCTTTCACTCTTATTGTAAGATGTATAAATTTCTTTCCAATATGCTTTCAATGTAGGTGGTGCTTCCTCTATGATGGTGTCCTCCTCAACAATGGTAGCGCTTGTTGTGATAGTTTCGAGCTTTCTTTAGTGTAGACAATGCATCCAAGCTTTTCCTTATGTATTCTTAGATTATAATAGATGGTAATATTCAATTTGTACTTTGATTTTGGCCACTTGTGTTATGTAAACCTTATGTTCTTTCCTTATCACTTGTACTAGTGCTATCTTACGTAGACTTGTTGAATATTGCAGGTTCGTTTCACGTACACTATGTAAGCGTTGAGTTGGGTATCTTTAGACACCTCAAATGATTGGATATTGAGCCTTTGGATGACTCTATATTTTGATTACAAATGCTTCCTCTTTAGAGTATGAAGAATGCTCACTTGAATACTTTGATATGGGCTATATTTTATCTCTCTATTGCTCAATGAGACGACCTCTTGTAGACTATAGTGCACTCATTTTTTTTTTTTTTAAAGCGAAAAACCCCTTGCGGAGCCACCTTGGTCTGAGAGACCACAAACAAGGGTTTCTACACCGTCAAAGTCACCCGGGAGTCACACCCAACCCTGTCCGTACCAACATTATCAATTGGATTTTGGATACCCAATTCAGCTTTTTTGTAGGGTGGATATTTGAACCTGGGACCTCCCTTGGAGGATTGCCCTCTCCTCTCCAACTCACCTACAACACCTAGGTAGTGCACTCATTTTTGTAGTGTCTTTAGACACTCTAGTTTTTTCCTTTGTTTTTCTACATAGAATCTGGTGCAATAATGTAAATAAATATTCCTTAGATTGCACCAAAAATTTGAGATTTTATAGTCTCTTTTTAAGCCTATTTTCATTTTTAATAAGATGGCTTCCTTCCACAATATTTGGAGGTGATATTATTCCCTTTTCGTGGCTTATCCTTGCCACAAAATGTTGTAGTATATCTGTTCTTAATAGTGTCTTTTGACACTTCACTCTTACCCTATTTTGTGCACTTAAACTTCCTCTTTAGATTAAATCTTAATGCACTTTAAAACCTTTAAGGAAAACTAGTATAATATACTTTTATAATTCCTTATTGCTCCTTTAAATTAACTCTTAAAATCACCTTGAAGTATGCACTATAATATATGCAAATTTCACTTTAAGGATAGTGTCTTCTTTGCTTGTAATGAATAGAGAGTTGATATGCTTCATTCTCTTGAAATATATCTAACTGATTTTTTTTGTATAGGTTATAACCCTTGTAGAAACTATCTTTTGCACATCCTTGAAGACTTAATATGAAACATTCTCCTTGCAAATTTTAAATGTTATATGGTGTTTAATGAAACTTAATAATGAACCAAGTAACTAATATTCAAGTAATGAAATTTATGCACCAAATTTGCTTACCTTAATAACCTCTGTAGATGATGGAAATCTTTGTGATTAGATTCACCTGAATGCTGCCTTGTACTAGATGAAATTACAGATCTTCTTGACTATCCAAAGCATATATTTAAGTCACCAATTTGTAGCATTAAAACTCCTCTAACATGCTACCCGAAAATGTAGTTTGGTGGCTTTAACTATCCTTTAGGATGGACCCTGAAAATCTGAAACTTAGTAGTTATTAATGGTGCCCATTGTTGCTTTTTTACTGTTATCAAGTCCACAATTTTTAGATTGCAAAGTAGTCAATTTCTCCTCTAAAGTGTTGTCCTTGAATCTCACAAATTTGGTAGGGAGCTCCTCCAAATTTTAGTTGAGATTTTTCTTCAAGAAACCTTCACTTTTATGCTGTAAAAACCAACAACCTCCTTTCTCTGAAATAGCTTTCAATGGCAATATTCAAATATTTTAAATTTGATGGCTTCTTCTAACTCCTTTCTCCTTTAACCTCGTCGAATTTTGACTTCAATATTGTCCTATATAATGGTCTTCTTCTCAATATTTTGACTATATTTAGGTCTCCACTATTCTCCTCTAAAATTTGGCAAACTCCTTACCAAATTCTTCTCCTTGGGCTTGTTATCGGATGGTGAAAATTGTCCTAAGTTTTCTTTATCAGCAATTTCTCCTTGAGTTCTCAAATAGTCTCCAATAAATAATTTCAAGTCTCCTTCAATGAGGCTTTCCTAGTCTTATCCTATTTTATCCTTTCAAGTAGCTCGAGACCTTATCCTAGGGATTTCAAATTTCTATAGCTTCTCTAGTCTTCTCAATGAGATTTTTTCTTCAATGGGAGTTTTGCAATGAGATCCCCTTCTTAGATATTTGAATCTACTGCTTCTGGAATGGGACCTTTACTAGTCCTTCTCTATCTTGAAGCTTATAAATCTAGAAGTTCTTCAATGAGATCTTCTATGGATCTTCTCTTCAACTTTCAATGGATATTTCCAATCTCTAATCTTCTTATGACTCTTTTCCTTGATTCTCTTCCTCTTTCAACGAGGTATTATTTCTAGGACCTCTTCATTGATTTATAGTCTTCAATATTCAATGGAGATAACCAACCTCAAATATTCTCCTAAAATATTTTCTAGAGTCTCTTCAATCTACAATAAGGTTCCTCTAGCCTTTTTCTCTCTTCTACAATCTGTAGGTCATTAATCTCTAGCAATGGGACCTTTTCCTTAGACCTCCAAATATTCAATCTCCAACTTGTTGTTTCATGTACTAGATTGATTCCAAAGAAGATATTATTCCTAGATATTTTTAGGAAGCTTCCCAAATTTCTTTGAATATCTTTTTCCTACAACAAATATTAGAATATACAATTGAGAAAATTTTAAATCTAGAGATAATGAATCTTCACTAGTTTATTTTTCAATCTAGTGGAATCAATGTTGAGTCCTAGTCTTCACAAGTTTTCTGTAACTCTGTGGAAATAATCTAGCCAAATGTATTTTTAGAAATTATAAAAAATGAAATTTATAATCTCCTCTCAGTATCTCTTGTGGCTCTCCCTATTTCATATTGATCTACCGTGTGCTCTGATACCACTATTAGCTTTTGAGGATGTATATTAAAGGAAATGCAATCATAAAATGTAAAATATATAAGTTATGATAACTATATGATAATGGCACTATAATATGCAGGAAAATAAGATGATAAACTTCTACAATAACTTAGTAATATGCCATTAATAAAAGCTCACAAAAATAGTACAATGTAATATAATGGAGGACATGAAAACTCTAAAATTTTCAATGAAGAACTACATTGTACCTACTCACTATCATGACATCATTCCTCTCACTCTATTCACTCATTCTCTCTTTACTCATACTCTCAAAAAAAAAAAAAATATATATATATATATATATATATATATATATATATATATATATATATATATGAAGATATGTTCCTTGGCCTTTACTCTACCTATGACTCTTCATCTACCTATCTTATCACTCATGTACATGTGGACTACATGCACATTTACATCTTTGCATACTTGTACATTTATTACTTGCTTGAAGTATCTACTCAAACCTTAATCTAAGATAATATTCTAATGTTGAAATGTACCCAAAGTGGTACATTGGCATGTATCAAATAATATACTATACTCTAACAAGAATGTGGGATTTTCAGGTTGGATATTTGGTTTTGGCACATTTGTGGAAGGAGCAATTTCCAAAAGGTACTTATAATAAGTTAAATTGGAAGAATATTGGACCTTGTAAGGTCTTGAAGAAGTTTGTAGCCAATGCATATGAAATTGAACTCCCAAAGAGCATAGATATTTCTCCAATGTTTAATGTAGATAATTTATACCTATACTATGATCAACCTAGATATGATGAAGATATTACAATTGATATTTTAGTAGAAAAATGGATAGTGTAGCTTCCAGAGAAGGAACAATATGAAATTGAAGTTATCATAGATTCTAGAGTGGCAATAAGGACAAGAGGAAAGACATATTATGAGTATTTAGTTAAGTGGAAGAACCAATAAGTTGATGAGGTAATGTGGATGAATGCTTCTAATATCACTAAATATGGAATATTCGTTGAAGTTTTCCATCAATGTTCATGAAATAATTTACTATTTGGTGAGTATGATGTAGAAGCATTTGTATGAGAAGTTGAAAGCCAACCATAAAATGGCTATTATGAAACCATATAGTGGTATTTAGAAAGTAAACATTTCTTGAGCCTTTAAAAATAATTTGAGAGGTGAAGGAGAGAAGAGGAGAAGTGTATGAAAGAAAAAGAGAGGATAAAGGAGAGTGAGGAAAAGGAAAATAAATTGTTTGTGATAAAAATTTGAATTGATTTGCACCAAAATATATATTTTCTGGGAAATGTAATTGTGAACTACAATAATAAATAATAATAAAATTCATCTTCCTCTAAAGAAGTTCTTTGTGTTGTGTTTTGTTTTTGCTCATATTGTTAGTATGTTTTGATTGATTTTTGTTTTAATCATTGCTATTGGAGTTGTCATCTAGTGGAGTTGAAGGTCATGGCATATTATCATTGATGAATAGGTTGTCATCTAAGGGAAAATATTGTCAAGGGAAAGTTGTCATATGAGGAAAATTGTTTTCAAGGGGGAGTTATTGTCTAAGGAAAACTACCATCAAGAGGAAGCTATTGTTTGAGAAAAACTATTATTAATGGAAATTTACCATCCAAGGAATATTACCATGAAGGGAAAGTTTTTATTTGAGGGAAAATATCATTAGGGAAGTTATTTATCATCTAGTGCATACCGTTAGGAAAGCACATGATATTAGAGTATTGTGTGTCATCTAGTGTGTGTCATTATGGAAGTGCACGACATTTAGTACATGCCTTCAGAGAAGTGTCATCCAGTGCATGTCATTAGGGAAGTGTCAATGTGTTGATAATTTGTGTTGCCTGCATTAGTCTTATATGTGTTATTCTAAGTAGATATGGATAATTTTAAATCCTAAAGTACAACTCTAAGTAATAACAAAGAATTCAATTTGGTACAAAGAAAACATGAATAAAAATATTATTTTCTCTTTCAAGTGTAAATAAGATGAAAAGGATTCATTCTCTTTTTAAAATAAAATGAATAAATGTAATCTAAATGCCTTTTTAATTTTTGGATGCAAAATTAGCTTAAAAACATAACAAAGCAAAGATGATGTACTCTATAATCCTTTTAGGTGTATGAGTAAGGAAATATTATACTTCAATAATTAAAAAATCTATATAAAATAATAAGTAAACTTTATGATTAGGTCCTACAATAGAACTTGTTCCCTTTCCTTAGAACCTGACAAGTCCATAGACGACAAACAACACTAAGGGAAGTGTTACTATATTAATATATTTATGACTAAATATTTATTGACTAAGGTGAAAATGTAAGTTCTAATATCACACAGTTGAAATCATATACATATGCTAAAATGCCCATTGAAATTTTAGATGAACACACCTAATAGAATGCCAAAATAAGGTATACAATATGCTTACTACTTCCAAAGTGAATTAGGAGATAGAACTGAGTATATGACCTTTGATCTTCCTTGAATATAAATAAGCAAATGCTTCTTTGAATGTAGACAAACAAAATGTAGCAATGACATACTATTTACCTTTCTTAATGACTGTGATGAGCTAAAATTAATGTAATAAAATTCAAAGATAATAAACAAAAATCTTGAATACCCTAAATGCAAACTAGAAAGGAAAGATACACTATGTGTTTGATTCCAAACATTCATAGAATATTTTTATGGTTGATGCAAATTGTAAGCATTTATCATTACTTATCCAATATGATCCTGATAAGAAGACTTGGACACAAGGAAACAATAATGATTAGCAATGAGTCAAGGCCTACCTTAGCTAGAGGTCCAGATGCTTGTTGTATTTAAAATTTTGATAAATATTTAATAAAAATTAAATCTAATTTATATTTATAAGATGAATTATAAGGATAAGATGATTAAACCATGCTAAAATAGTGATACTTTGATGGAAATGGCTTTTGATTGCTTGTTAAGAACACAATAGATAATGATATTATTATTACATGAGTACCCAACTTTATTTTTAATAAAACATAAACAAGAGGAAAAAATGACATATAAAATTAATAGAGACAATTAACTATATGAATAATCATAGAGTGAACTACTAAAGATATTTTGTAACATGATTTATCTCTTTTTAGAGCCTAATAAATCTATAGGTGACTGATGGTGCTAATAGAGGTATAGTTTTGCTACCAAAAGCACAAAAGAATATTGGTGCTACTAGTTGCACAACCAAAAGTCAAATCTTAAACTTCAAAACCTTTTTCCAAGCCTATAGTTTTCTTAAAACTTGTTAGAGTTTCATACATATTAAGGAGAACAATAGAAGAAATTTTTTAGATTTGATATTTGTGCATAAAGAGAATTAATGCTAAGTAGTACTAAATAAGTTATAAGATTAAAAAATTAAATTGAATATAAAATCTCAAGGTAAAATGGAGAAAACACTCACCCTTGGCTATAAATACAAAAGGCTACTATGATATTGCTTAACCATAGATCTTGTATGAGCCTAGTGAGATTATGATAGTCTCCCCCTATAAATCTCACTTTCTCACTAACTATTGAAGATAGTCCACCTTTTACTATTGTTGTCCTAGATAAAATAATTGAGACAATCATACCTTGCATAGAGAGACATGACAGGACCAGTCACAAGAGCACTGGGTTCAGCTCAATCGAGAGCCTATAGAAGTTTATTACAAGGTTGACTCCTTGTTAATATTTGATATTTAAGTGTACTTTCCTAATATTACAACTTTAGGTGGAAATGGCTAGGGAAAAATAGGAAAATAAAACATAGCCGAAAGGAAAAAATATTCCTAAGCTAACAAAAAAACGATGTGCCAAAGATCAAATAATATCCCCCTGCACAACAACTCTAGCTATAATGCTTTAGTGTGAACACTTCTTCTTCTCGACATATATGAGCCAAGATGAGAATTATAGGCATGCACATGCATAAAAGAGATAGATTAAGGTATGAGAACCATAGATGGCTACTTAAAATAGACACATAGGCCTCCAGTATACACACACATGCAAGTAAAACTCATGAATTAGGTAAAAAAAAAACATGCATACACATAAAAGAGATTATTCAGAGCATGAGAACCATAAATGGCTACCCAAAATAGATGCGTAGGCCTATAGTATATATGTGTGTGTGTAAGCAATATTACAAATATTATACTAGAAGTAGGGGTTTTCTTGCTTGCAATACCAACCAAAAATACGCGTACTACTGCACAAGGAGAAATGAAAGAAAATATTTACTAACTTGTTGATCCTTTACAAAGCATGAACTACTACTATTCATAGATTATGAGGATTTCCCTCCAAAACTCATACAAATATTTCAAAGTGATTGCTACTCTTGGTGTCGGGTCATATCTTTACTTAAGTTGGTATTCTTCAGATATCTAGATCTGGAAACATAAATGCCAAATGGTTCAGAGTCTTGGATGAGCAGATATATCCATTATTTTCATCTACCCATTTTGAAGATTCCCATAATTTGGGTGTGGAAGATTTGCATTCAATATTTCAGATTTATGGGTGCTTCTATGGTGGCTTCCATGTTGTTGTTGTCATTTCTTAGAGATATGTAATACTATTTTTTAGGAAATGATTGTACTTTATAGAAGATTGTACACCTTATCATAATCTGAGGGCTACGGGATCATGGCACTGGCCAGGGGATATGGGGGCCATAGGCCCTCCATGCAAGGTTTTGAGGGTGGGTGCTTCCAAAGTAAATTTAGTCCCCTATAGTTTTGGAACATAGGTGTTTTCATCCTTTAGAAGTTTCCTTGACATCTAATATATAAAAAAAAAATCAACTTCAGGAATTTTTAGCATTTGACCATGAAACTTCATGTGTTGGATATTTTGCTTCTTATCTTCAATCAAAATTTCATAAGTTTTAACTTCTATAGATTCAAATTTCTTGCATTGAGACTTTGGTCTTATGCTCCTTGGAACTTCTTGATAAAAAGTTTCTTTTGCACTTTGTTCACTATTTTAATCTCTACTTTTTGCCATAAAAAATGGTGTAGTGAGAATTCACTACATTTTTGGCGACTTGCAATGAGGTTTTTAGCCTTCTAGAGATGAGAAACATAGAAAAATTGGTGCCTAGTCAATTAGGCATGAAGTTAGGAGAAGTTTCCTTATTAGGGAGGGAAATATAGGTAGAAATTTCAATAATCAACCTTCATTTTTTATCTCCGTAATTATCAAGACTTCTACAACTTTATAAAATTGGAATTACTCCATACATAGTACCTATAAACAGGGTCAAGTGGATGGCATTATACATTAGGCATGGAGTCAGATGAGATCCCCCACTAGCTTCTCAAGTCTTTTCTTATTTCATCTTTTCAAGTTTCTTGAGTAAAATATCTTTACCCTTAAGAACTGGGACTCTTCAATAGCCCCTTTGGCACAAACGAATTGGTACTAGGGATGAAAAATCTACTTGGTGAAGTAGGACTTGTACTAGTGTTGACTCCCTTTATCCTCTCAACCCAATTGGCATGCATATTCAACCTCTAGCTCAAATATTTTACCTCTTTTATGATCTTAGAGGAGAGAGAAACTTCCTTTTGGCTCAAATAAGTTCCCAAGTGTGTTTGCTAAAATACTTTAAAGGCAACAAACTCCACTACTCTATTATCTGTTGACCCATTTGATCATCGGTTTGGTTTTTGGGTTTGTTGGATACTACTTCCTCTACCTCCACATATTATTATTTCTCATCCCATTGTGATGTAATATAGTCAAAAGTCATAGGTTTTTTATTAGATAGGACTAAGAAGTAGTAGGATGAATAACTAGAATTGGTTGCTTTGTCTATCTAAATCTATTTATAAATAGGGCAACAATCTAGTCTCATTTAATAATTGAGTGTGGAGAGAGAGTAGAATTCCTCACAAGTCTTTAGTTTGAATGATGCCATGAGCAACCTCATAGCCACATCCTTCTTTGTGATATTGTACAATTGGTATAAGTAGATCATATGTTACAGATGCTCCCAAGGGGTTGATAAACCTTTTTCATTATAATATGACAAGGATAAAAGTATGGACATAAAAGGTCATCCCAAATATCTGGTGGCACTAGAGGTTGCAAGGGCCTTATTTTATTCCATGCTACAAAAATTACGAGGAAGGAAGCACTGATGATTTGGTATGTAGATTTCATGATGGGATTTTCATAGTCCCTTAGTTCTTTTGATTTGAGCAGAATCACTAGGTGAATACAAAATTTGCTCTAGAAGTAGATAGATCAAGACCTTCATCGAAACCTCAATCTAATGTTCTTTAAGTGTCTTTTTTTATTGTTGATTCTAGAGTAGAGTTACAAGGTGATTTAGAAGTGCTTCAACAAGTGGGATAGGAAAATAACCTCACCAATCCTAATCCTAACTTATTTTTGTAGTTGTAGGACTAATGATGTGCTATTGAGGTCCTACCGAGTATACCATTAACTTATTGTCATCTCTGATTATCTCATATAAGAGAATTAAGACAATCCAACTTGTGTAGAGCAACAGAACAGGGTTAGTTCCAAAATCATGGGGTTTGGATCAAATGGGTCTCTAGGAGTTTTTACAAGGCTAACTACTTGTTAAGATGTGATCTTTAGGTGTAATTTATTAATCTAACAACTTGAGGAAAAAAGGTTAGAGAAAAATAGGAAAATAAAATATAGAAAAAAGGAAAAATATTCCTAATCTAAAAAAGTGATGATGTGCCAAACATCAAATAAGATCCCCTTATATAGTAGCTTTGTTTGTAATGCACTAACATCAATAGTTCCTATCCTCGACATATATGAGCCAATATGAGAATTACAAGCATACACATGCATAAAATATATGGATCAAGGAATAAGAACCATAGATGGCTACTTAAAATCTACATGTAACCCTCCAGTATACACACACATGTAAGTAAAATTCATAAATTGGGTAAAAATACAAACATACATACACATAAAAGAGATGGGTCAGAGCATGAAAATCACATATGGCTACCCAAAATAGAAGTGTAGTCCTTGAGTGTGTGTGTGTGTATTTATGCAAGCAATATTACATAGATTATGTCAAAAGTAAGGGTTCACTTACCCATAAGACCAACCAAAAATACATGTATTGCTATAGAAGGAGAAATGAAAGGAAAGCTTTACAAACTTGTCAATCCTTTATAAAGCCTAAACTACTGCTATGTATAAATTATAAGGAGTATTTTCCTCTAAAACTCATGCAAATATTTCAAGGTGATTGCTACTCCTAGCACTAGGTCATATCTTTACTTAAGTTGTTGGTATTCCCAAGGTCTCTAGATCTAGAATCATAAATACCAAATGGTTTTGAGTCTTTGGATGAGCAACTACCACCATTATTACCATCTATTCGGTTTGGGGATTCCCATAATCTGGGTGTGGAAGATATCTACATTCAATGTTTTAGATTTATGGGTACTTCTGTTGTGGCTTTCATGCTGCTATTTTCCTTTCTTAGAGATATATCATACATTTTTGTAGGAAAGGATTGTCCTTTCTAGAAGACTATACACCTTAGTACAATGTGTGAGGTTTAGGATCATGACCTTAGCTAGGGGTATGGGGGGCTAGTGGCCCTCCATTCAAGGGTTCAGGGGTGGGAGCCCCTAAAGCAAATTTGGTCCCCTAGTTTTTTGGAACATAGGTGTTTTTAGCCTTTGAAATTTTTCTCGACATCTGACATCAAAAATTTTATTGAATTTGGAACTTTTTATCATCTAATCGTGGAACTTCATGTTTCGAGACTTTTGTTTCTTATCTTTGGTAAAAAAAAATTATAAGTTTTGATTTCTAGATATTCAACTTTCTTGCACTAAGACTTTGGTATTTTGCTCCTTGGAACTTCTTGATTGGAAGTTTCTTCTACCCTTTATTTGTTGCTTTAATTTCTACTTCCTAACGCTAAAAAATGGTGTAGTGAGAATTCACTACAACTACTTTTGCCTCTTCTCAAAAACTTGCCTTATAGTCTTTGATGATGTTAGTTGAATTTCTTGCCCATCCAAGTGATTATTGCTTCTCTTCGTGATCTAGCTAGTGATTGCTTAGTGCTTAATTTAGTAATCAATATAGTGATGGGTGATCAACAATTAAAGCTTGTAATTCAATCCATGATTAATTGGTCCAAGGAGGAGAGCTTGGTAGAAATTCTCTAGAATAACCATGACTAGAGTTGACTACAGATTTGGAAGACAAGTGGTCAATGTTAGGGATGTGGTAGCTAAGAGGGATGACGAGGTTTATTTAGGAAGACAAAGTGCTAAGAATTGACTATCACATATAGACCATTAGAGACAGGGTGCCAAAGGACTTCCATGATGTGGGAGAAGTTAATTGAGTGGTCTTTTTAGTTTTATTGTTGATGTAACAAATCCACAACTACATAAATATTAATGCCACTTTATTGCTAGAACAATAGCACAAATGTGTAAATAGAAGCATATGTGTCTTACTAGCTAAGTCTTGATGAAGTTCAATCATATTTGACAAGAATGACTTGATTCTAAATATATTAATGATCCACTTTAAGTGTCTATTATCAACAAATTAAATTCTACATTGAAAGTGGAATATATTTTTCTAAAATAAAAGATCATTTTCTAAATTAACTTTTTTGGTGAATAATGAAACAATTGAGATTCATATAGATTATTTTATGTATATCTAAGAAGATATTACTATTATCTCCGCCTCTATCTTTTCAAGATAGATTTACTCAAACGATGTGTAAAACGCTTTTAAAAAGCGATTAGATTAACAATATTTAAAAAACTTTTAAAAAGTGATTAGATTAACAATATGTAAAAAGCTTTTAGAAAATGATTAGATTAACTTAAGAGATTGCTAAATAACTTTTAAAAAGACTCTTACTAAAAACGAAAAGAAAGAAGATAATAGAGAAATTGAGATTCATATAAATCTGTTTATGTATATCTGCGAAAATATTACTACATCTCTGCATCTTTCTTTTGAGGATAGATCTGCTCAAATAATAATATGTAAAGAGCTCTTACTTTAAAAAACCAAAACTTAAATTTCATAAATAACCTCAGACTATAATTAAGCTAACCGGCTTTCACCAGTAAAAATACAAAATTATAATTATAATTTTAAAAACACTATATACATGGTATACAACAATACGACCGAAATCCTTAACAACTAGGGTAAAAGGGAAGAATTCGACTTTAAAATGGCTCCACTAAAACATCATTCATTTTCACGGTACAATGAGAATCTGAAGAAAGTGTGCTATCTCCTTCAAATAAAATTTGGCAACATTCTACAATGAAACCTCTTATGAATGGACCCATCACTGAAAATAAAAGCTATTCATTAAAAGGTAGCGTCAAAGCCTTTTTCTTACTTTAAGGAATGATTGTATGTTGGAGTTTGCAATTTTTTTATTTTTTTATTTTTTTATTTGTAAGATGGCTTAAAAGATAGTGAATCATCTTAGGAATTATTGACTATATGGTGTGATTTATGTGGCATTCCCTAAAGAGAAGTTAAATCATTCTTGCACTATATTGGGATTAGGATAACATCATTGCAACTTAAAGTTTGAATATAGGTAGGTATTATAGGGTCAAATGTGCATGCCAAAAACTTTTTATTTGTAAAAATAATAGTCCTTAAATGAAATTGGTGACATTTTTAGGATATTTAATTGAATTCGGATTAAAATTAAGTTAATAAGATTGCGCCCTTTTAACTAACAAATGTGCATGCCAAAAACTTTTTATTTGTAAAAATAATAGTCCTTAAATGAAATTGGTGACATTTTTAGGATATTTAATTGAATTCGGATTAAAATTAAGTTAATAAAATTGCGCCCTTTTAACTAACAAACACTTAAATACTATCTTTCAAAAAAAGACCAAAAACTTTTACACCCACAGTTCTTGGAATAGACATAAAACATTTAAAATGATAAATTTGATAGTCAAGAAAGATTACCCTTCAATTGTCGGTACCGTTGAAGAGAAATCACTATAATTTTGATAAAGAATGTGCAATTATATGGGTTAGCATGTGGTTAAAGTGGGAGAGAGAGTTAACTTGGTTGATCTCCGATATAATAGTTTCTAGTTACCATACCGAGGAAAAATTAATCATATGTATGAAGGGATAGTGATGTGGTCCAAATTACCCGAGAAACTTTTAACAGCCACGTGGCTCCATTTTAAAACGTATAAGATTTTTTTTAATAAATTCAAAGGGGTTTTCAGTTAGTCAAAATAAAAGAAGTTCATTAGCATAAGTACACGTAAAAATGGAATAATAGTTCGATTCCAGGTTATCATCGTTTAACCATAATAAAGGAAGATTACACAAATCTTTAATAATATAAAGATATTAAAACGTAATGAGAACATATTTAGGTAATGTCCTTTTAAAGTTTTATCGTACGTTAATGACATCATGAATGTAAGTATATCTTATAACTATATGATTACCATGAATGTTAAGTTGACGGTATATAAAAAAGTTTATTGACTATCTTATTACTTTTCCCAAATGTATGAAAAAAAAATAAAAATTATTTTCAATTTAGAGAAAATGTTCACTTTACAACTACCATTCAAGATCTTTGAGTACTCCAATAATTTAATCTTAAAAACTTTACTAACGATTATTATACGGTTAATATTTATATATATATTTTTTAAACTTGAAAAAATATTAGAAAACAGGTTTATAATATATTTTTATAAGAGGATTTCCTACAAATGAATGTTAATATCTCATGTATTGCTATAAGATATAGTTATAATCTTTTTATTGCTATTAACTTCTAATATCTCATGTATTGTTATAAGATATAGTTATAATCTTTTTATTGCTATTAACTTCTAATATCTCATATATTGCTATAAGATATAGTTATAATATTTTTATTGCTATTAACTTCTATTCTTATATTTGTTCAGTTATAAATAAACAATTTTATTTTTTTAATTAATAAACACTATAATATTTTTACTTTAAAAAATAAAAAAATAGCCATCACTATTTCTTTTAATACTTTTAACCCCAAAATTTCATTTGCTTGCCAAAATTTTATTTTATTATATCAATTGGTAAGGTATTTATATGTAAAGTTTTTGTGTATTTATTTATTATAAAAAATAAAAATATTATATTATTATATATTATTTTATTTATATATATCAATCGGTTGCTTGAATTTGTAATTTAAACTATTTTTTAGAAAGTATTTTTGATCATTATTTTATAAAAGTTTCTAATTTTATAATTTATATATTATTTGATTAAATCATATATTAAAAATATGATATTCATATTAATTTTTTTGTTGTTTTATTTATATATTTTTTAAATTAAATATATAAAATTAAGACATATTTTATAATTAATTTATATTATAAAAAATATTAAAAGATAAAATTTATTTATAAGATAAACATTTTAATTTAAAATGTGAAACTTATTATCTTCATCAACTACTTTAAATACTAAAAAAATTAAATTAATTATATAAAATTTTAATATTTAAATAAATTTAATATGTAAATATCCTATCATGTTAATGTATTGAAAATATAATCACTATTTTAACATTGTAAACTCATATTTTACTAAAAGAATAAATTAATTGTCAAATTCTACATAAGATTTTTTTTATCACGTTGACTTGACTTCGTAGAAGTCACACGATAATAGTTGGAACCCACAACGTATTTCTTGACCGTAAGATTTTTCTTCTAATAATTCAATTTGAACAAGGCTAAGGCATAATAATTTGTTTAGTGTAAGGATAAAACAAAACAAAAGAAAATATGAGATACTTTATCCGTGGATGCCATAATTACAATATTACTTTTACATAGCCGTGTACTTTTGATATATCATGCATTAATTACAATTTTCGTATACCATAATGTTTCTTTTTAAATGAAATAAATTATATTAGAGTAAAGATTATTTACAAGTTGAGATGAAGTTTTTTTATCTTTAGTCAAAACGTGTTTTTTCTTTTTAATTCTTCAAAAAACTTTCATGAATCTAAATCCCAAGATTTTAAGAACTAACTTTTTTTGTTACAATATTAAAAAGAGATCTGCATTGGAACCAAATCTCGTAAACCATGTGTCTATATTGGCAATCCAATTCAACTAAAAACTGGATTGACTCACCAATCTACCTAATCCTCTTGTCCTTAGTAGCCACACCATTATATCATTGAACTCCTACCTCCTTTTTGGTACCCATCTTAGTTAGGATATCTACCACTATATTTAGATTTGTACTAACATAAATTGGGATCACATCTCCTTAATTTAGGTGACAAGAATCCTCAACCTCTATTTCTCCAAAGCAAAGTTCCTCATGCAATCAAGAGCTCCTACCAACATTTGAGAATCTAATTCTATCATTATCCTCCTATAACCTAGTCTTATCGCCTGGATAGAAGCATATGTGATAACTAAGACTTCTTCATTGTTTGTGGTCTTTCATAGGTCCTATAATTTCCAATAGAGCATTATCCCAACATGATTCCTATAGACCACTCTAATTCCAGCTCTGCGTGGATTACCTTTTGCAACTCCATCAATATTAATTTTAATCCAGCATTTTGGGGGTGTCTTCCAACTAGCTCCATCCAGTCTCTCCTACACTTTAGCTTCCTTCTCCATCGTCCCTATATCATCTTGAGTTTCCTCCTTAGCTTACACTATTGCAATTTCAATGGCTTTGCTCCAAATGACATGTCATTCAAGGATGAATATATTTCCTTAAAAATTTTGTCATTTCTCTCCAGTCACAATTGCACCGCATAAAATTTAATCCAAGCTTCCACCCAATACAAAGAGCTTTAGATTTAAATTTGTCTCTCTTCCATCTTGTTAGAAATAGAGTATATTCCATCATTTGGGTCATGTAAATGTATCTTCCAAGGTACATACTTAGGACATTAGATTACTTTGGGGGGAAGTTATCTAGTTACTTCATGCAATGTAATAAATGCACAAGTGTCAATGTGCAAGTTGTCCCTTGCACAGCTAGGTAGAGTGTTGGCCAAGGAACCTATCTTCCTATATAAGAAAGGCCTCATTGTTAGATAGATATGTGAAGGGGAACATAGATAGATAGAGTTTCTTATAGCATATTCATAGGTAGTAGTACAATGTTGTGTAGATCACCATATTGGTGATGGGTGCAATGTAGTTCAATAGCTTCATTAATGGAGTGTTCATTTCCTCCATAGCTACGTTGTATTCATTTATGTTATTTCTATTTATAGCATACTTCAATCATCTCACATATTTACTTTCTTTTATATTATTTTACATCTTGTGATTGTTATCTCCCATTGCTTATTATATTAAAGTCTTAATAGTGGTATCAAAGCCATAGTAGATCTAGTTATAGTAGATCAATAGGAAAACCACCATCATAATTTATCCTAAGTTTTTTGTCAACCTGATGCACTGCTAGACCAAACACTATAAAAAACTCTCAGAAGAGTCTAGGTGGTAGAATTAGGAAGAGTCACAAAGTTAGGACTGAAAAAATCTCAACTTCAAAAATACTGAGATTACACTTGATTGGAGTCTTTCCACAGAGTTGTAGGAAAAAATTGTGAAGACTAGAACTCAATATTCAATACACTCGATTGATAGATCATCTAGTGAAGATCATTCATGATATCTAGAATTTTCTAACTATTGCTCAAAGTTTATTTTGTTGTAGAAAATTAATTCTTAGATAATTGAGACTCCTGCAACAAAAATCTAGGAGACTCCAACTTTGTTGTCCAAAGGTCAACGTACCTTCATAGTGCATAGATTAGTTCCTTGTGTAGAGAAGAATACTATGGAAGAAGACTTTTGGTGAAGATTCATGGTGAAGTTAGGATACTGAAGATCTCCATTGCTAGATTAAAGAACTTCACAGTTGAAGAAAATGCCATAGAAGCCTTGAAGAAGAAGCCATAAAAGTCTTGATACTAAAAAGTCCACAAAAGCCTTGATACTGAAAAGACTATAGAAGCCTTGATACTAAAAAGGCCACAAAATTCTAGATACTAAACGAAGACCATAGAAGCCTAGATCCTGAAGAAGACTTCAAAAGAGAGTATCTGATTTAGAAGTAGATTAAGATTTTAGTACTAATATTTTGTTGCAGGGAAAGAAGATTCAGTGAGTTGGGAAACTTCCTACAAGAAAGTTAGGAAGAGTATCTTCTTCAAAATCAATTTAGCACCTGAAGTAAATGTTAGAATTAATGTAATGTGCACTATGCCTTCCTTGACACTTGTCAGTTTCTCTTGACAAGTGTCATGCGTTTCATATAGGTTTATGCCTATATATTGTAACCCTTTTTCATTTGTAATAATCTCATCTTGTTCATTTAATACAAGTCCCAACATTTGGTATCAGAGCAGGCTTTCCCTGCCCTGTGAAACCCTTGAGGGGGGATTTCCCTCATGGAAATCCTCCCTCCCCCCGATTTTTTTTCCCCTATTTTTTTAAATTTTTTACCGAGGGAGTATGCTCTCCATCATTTGATGGATCAGAAACCAGATGGTAAGAATTTAAAGTTTAGGAAATTTTTTCAGAAATTTTTTTTAGTTTCAAGTTCTGGTGCAGTATGCTCATGCCCCCCCCTTGCTCTATTTCTCCTCCTCCATCGTCGACATGGAAGCGGGGGAGCCGCACTTGATCAGCCTCCACTCTTTGTCCACCCACACAATGATTCTCAGATGCGACTCTAGTATATGGTGCCCTAATATTATCTATGGCGTCTGTTGTTCTAATGGCCCGCATACCTATTTTTTCCTACGAGCATTTTTTTTAGATTACAAATAGTCTTCCTTCTGTGTCTAGACGACGTCTATTTGTCCGTCGTGGTGGCGATCCTTCAGATTCTTCAAAAATTTACCCGTAAACAACACCCTTCTCATCTTCGTTGTTCAGCGTCGAGATGGCGTTTATCGTCAAAGTTATCGTCGTCCCTTCCTCTAGGGAGAACGCCACCATTGTACTCCATGAACTTGGTGGTGACGCCGTCGTCGCCTCTTTGTCGAGAATGAAGAAGCGCATCGTGTTGGAGGAGGCACTTCTTCAGCTGTTATTTTCAGGTTTGATGTCGTAGTGGATGATGCAGTCGTGACACTTATCGTGGAGATAGAGAATTTCACAGGTGGTTTCAAGAGTGATACTGAAGCGACGAATACATTTGACAACGTCCTGGTCTACTGTTTCGATTTGCTACTGACGTTGCTTCGTACAGGGCTTGAAATGATAGCGACGAGGATTTTATAGCGTCAGATCTATGCGATCCCAACGACAGAGAAGAGGAGATAGCTGAGTTCGAGGCTTACGACGTCCTATTTGGCTATGTCATCACTGTTTGTGTGCAACCATGATGATGTTAAAATGAACAGGTGTTGAGGTGATAGATTGTGCCTACATCATTAAGTTGCCTATGCTATATTCCCACAGCCAGTGAGAAATCCACAATAGCATCGTACACGTGGGTGCAAGACTTGGCGATGATCATGGAGCTGGATGGTTTATAGACTCCGCCAATTTGTTGCGTGTTAGATCTCTTCAAGTAATGCTAATGCGTAGTTCTCGCGTACTCGTTGAAGCTCCCACTATGCAATGTTAAATTACAAGCTGAAGTTGATGGACGTGTTTCAGATCCGACTCCTCGTCGTCACATAAAATGCCTTTGTTCACTAGAGTTTGCCTAGAAAATGCAGTGCCACTGATGTTTTTTTTTTCTCGATTGCGATGGAGAATCCATTCAATTTGACCATTGCAGTGCTTTTTTTCTCTCTGTTAACGTCCTGTAGCACTATTGGAACGCGAAAGCCCTTGGATGATGGAGAAAATGGAGGATGGAGGCGTGACAAGGCTCACTTTAATGAAGAGCATGTGATGTGCAAGTCGTAGTTGTTACTGCTGCCCTTTTGTCGGTAGAGACGGTGAGCCTGACGATGCGCAGAGATAGCGTAGATAGGAACTTGATGGAAGCCACGTATGTCAGCACAAACAACGTGCAGACAGTCGGGAGCCTAGACTTTGAGGTCTACGACGGTGACGTGCTCTTGCTCTACGGGAGACTCGAGAAGGGTTCTAAGGAAGGAGGGGGTGGAGCTGGAGTGCTACTCCGCCATAGGACCAAGGGGCTTGCTGGCCCTTTGCCAGGCAGTCGCAGAAGTAGATGGTTGAATTTGGAATCTATTGGCCAGGCTATTTATTTTGGGTTATTTATTTCCAACATGATGGAATCTATTGTAAGGGCTATTTTATTTTATGATCTCATGGGAGGCAAACTTTTTATGATACTTGGGGAGTGATCATTTTCTATTGGCCGATAGTATGCTCTATTTGGCTATTTTTTATTTTCTTCACATGGAGAGCGGAAGTGGAAGGCCCTCCTGGCCCATTTATTGTATTTTAAGCGATATTTCCACTTCCTGGCCCATTTATTGTATTTTAAGCGATAATGGACCATATGGCCCTTGTAATTCCCCTACGTGGAGAACTATCTATTTTTTATTCCGCATCAGTGCAATGATTATTTGCTGCCTTAGATAGGCATGATTGTTTTTCCACATATTGAAGACCCCTTTCACATACAAGTATAGGGGTATTTATAGTCATTGGAAACGGTTTTCCACAACGAACACAATGGAGTGCACTCTCGGTTGAACCCGACACTCCCAAGGCACTTGTAAGTGAACCTGGTATCTAGTATTCTTTTCTTTCTACTTAGCGGATGCAGCGGCTGGTTACCCATGCATTCCGGTAAGATGAGGTGACTACCATAAGGACACTTATTCTAGGGACTACAAACATAGACACCCTAGACTCTATCCGAGGTTTTTTCGGATCTACTTCTAAAGACTACAGATGAAGACACTTCAGAAGATTCTCTTATTTTCTTCTTTCTTCTTCTCCTCCATATTTGGCTTCTATGGCTCATTTTATTGTATTTCATGGCTCGTTTTATCTTATGTATTAAGGTGCATTTTCGGCAGAGACCGACACCTTCTAGATTGAGTTCACCATGAAGAGAGATTTGATATTCATGGTGAATCTAGTCAGTGACCTATGAGAGGCAACATCCTCTGAGGATGACCTGTAGAGGCAACAGACCCAGAAGTGGCTGACCTTGAGGCACCCATGATGACCTTGAGGCACTTAGATGGCTGACCCTAAGGCAACAGACCAAGATGTATACATAGTGAATCTAGCATTATTCACAATTGGAGAGCCAAGCGCAAGGAGCACGAGCATAGACCAAATCAGCAATAAAAGAGGATGATAGGTTTTAGAGAAGTCAACATTAAGGGGGAATGTTACCTAATGTTGATTAGTTTTTTATTTAGTTAGGATAGTGCACATTAAGGGGGAATGTTAGAATTAATGTAATGTGCACTATGCCTTCCTTGACACTTGTCAGTTTCTCTTGACAAGTGTCATGTGTTTCATATAGTCTTATGCCTATATATTGTAACCCTTTTTCATTTGTAATAATATCATCTTGTTCATTTAATACGAGTCCCAACAGTAAAATTGAAGGAGATCAGGAGAATATCTCATTAAAAAAAACTAGTCTTGGAAGAAGAAGGACTAGGAGAGTCCTGCTTGAATTTAGAAGCATCATAATCAAATATCCAAAAGAATATTTCACCACCAACACTTTCAGGAGTAGAAGGTTGAACAAAGTATCTCAAGAAATATCAACAAAAGCTATAAGATCAAAGACCTTGGAAATATCTCATCGGGCATCCATAAAAAGGCTAGGAGAGCCTTACTAAAGAAATTCTCAAAGAAGAACTCATTGGAGAAATCCACTACTAAGGAGAATCCCCTGATAGTGAAGGAATTGGGATAATTATCGCCATCTGACAATAAGCCCAAAATAAGAAGAATTTGGCAAGGAGTGCCAAATACAAGAAGAAGAATTTTGCAAGAAGTGCCAAATCCAAGAAGAAGAATTTGACAAGGAGTGCCAAATTTGAGAAGAAGAATTTGGCAAGGAGTACCAAATCCAAGAAGAAGAATTTGACAAGGAGTGTCAAATCCAAGAAGAAGGATTTGACAAGGAGTGTCAAATCCTAGAAGGAAATCCTTCTTGAAGTCGTAATTTGACATGAAGACTTAAAGATAAAAGAAGCTCACCAAGTCTTGGAGATTTGAAGATTACCTCTCACAGCAAGAAGGCACCGCTTCAGAGACAAAGACTTATCCAAATCTACATCAGAAGGAGGAGACCACAAGAGGAGAACAAACTACCAAATCATAGGCTCGTGAAATAAAGTTTGAAGATCATATTTTGGTGAAGAAATAGTTATTCAGGATAGTCTACAAAGAGTTGCAAGATCCTACTCAAAGCAACAACTTGGTGATCTTAGACACCAATATCTACATCCTCTACAAAAGTGGAAAATGAGCTAAAGAAAATTTAAAAAAGGTAAGCAAATTTTGGTGCAAGTAGATTCATTAATTGGATTACTTATCAGATTTGTTAAAGCACCTTAATTTGGATTAAAGTTGCAAGAAGAAAATTGGATTACAGTCTTCAAAAGTGCAAAAGTGAAAAGTTCTTTTTAAGGTTCATTTTCACATTAATTAAGAGTTGATTAGATTTCAGAATTACTTCTATCAACTACCTATCATCTAATTTGGAAAAGGAAAAATAAATCTAAGTCCTAAAATCTTAATTGTAGTGAAATTATAGAATAAATCTTAAAGATTCATTACAGATTATTCTTGATTAGCTGCAGTAAATTGATTAAGTGCATTAATTTGAGAGTTGATTGGAGTGATAAGGCGAAATTGGTAGTGCATTAAAAGAAAGTATTTTATATTCATTTGCATTATTCTATTGCTCTCAAAAGGATTATTGTTTATGTTCTCGAGAAGGGCATAAAATCAGAATTTGTCAAAGTGTCTAAAGACACTATTAGTGCATAAAAATTTGCAACAAATAGTGACCAAGTGAAGCCACCAAAACAAGTTATAATCCTTAAAACTTGGAGAAAAATATGACTAACCAAAATCAAAAATAGAATCTTCAAATATTGAGACTTAGTGAGTCTCAAATCCAAAGAATTACAGAGTTAGTTGCAAGAAGAAAAGTACATAAAATTGCATCATATAAGGAGTTTCTATCTATTTATATCTAAGCTTGGATTTGTGATCATAATATCCAAGCACAAAGGAGATGGTGTCTAAGCAAAGAGACATCCTACAAATACCTACACTTCATTTGAAATTATGCCATATAAATTAGAATATTAGACTTGCAAAAAGGAGTGCAAGAAAGGGTGTAAAAGACATCTTATTTACAAATATTGTTACATTGGGTTGTACTTCTCTAACTCATTCTATGCAAGGAAAAAGACATATTGGAAAGTGTATCAGAGACACAATATAAGTAGGTTTAACTAGCCAAAGGCAATTTAATGCTATCATTCTCCCAAGCATAGTAAAGAGCCACTCATTTAGGCTCATCTTCTATGTATCTTGGACGATCGAACCTACAAAATATAAGGCACAAAGCTAGGGAGAAATCAAGAAGTGTATAAGCAAAGGAAATCAAAGCAAGCATACATCCAATCAAGGAGTATTCCTACCATAAATGGAGCATCACAAAGTCTTCATAAAAGTGCTTCCACATATCCACCAAAGCTCCTCCATATATCCTCCATATCTCCACCATAAGCATTGCTTGGTTGGAAACATCTCAACACCAATGAAGTACAACAAAGAACAAGGTGGAAGAACATGTTGAAAGGCTTGCAAGAAGGCATTGATAAGACAAGGGTATGCAAAGGAAAGAGGATGCCACTTGTCATTCTCCAAAAGAACCCTAGAAAATTCCCATGAAGGAGAGATTATGACATCATCTTGGCGGCATAAGAGTTACATACAACATGGAGCATTACAAAAAGATATGCACTAAAGTAGAAACATATTTTGGATAGTGCATGAAGAGGGACTGAAGACAAATGACTCAATAAAAGGTGATACTTGTCACAAGCATTGATACAAGATTGGTGTCTCCACCAAACACCCGAAGCACTCTTGAAGTGTTTGAAAAATAAATGTGACACTTGTCACTCTATGGACCGCATATTAAATATGACTTGGATGCAACAACAAGTAATTCAAAAGCAACAACAAAAGTAAGTTGGGAGTGACTCGACAGTAACATGGTAGTAGCTCTGCAACAAATCAAAGAGAAATTCAAGAATAATTTAGAGTATCCAAAAGCTGTGAAGAACATTACTCTTGGTCAAACGGGTCAAGGAAGCATTAAAGAGAGTGTTGAAGCGAACAAAAAGTGAGAGAGTATACCATTACTCACAGCACCCAAGAAGGATAGACTACCATAAATTTCATAAAGGTACAATTTCCATCTAATTTGCTTTCCTTAAAAAAGGGAGTTATAAGGTTATATTATAAGGTTGAAGTATTGAAAGAAATCAATCTTTATTTGAAAGCAAAACTTAGGGAAATTAAATATCAAAGTTGATTAATATTTGCAAAACACAACCTAGGATAAATAAGGGATACTACTTGGAATTAATCCATTTAAAGTTTGCAAATATTAATGTGTTCTAATTTTACAAATTTAGGATTTATAAGGTTTACAACACCAAACTAGGTTATTGAAAATTAGAAACACTTAAATAAAATCCTAAGGGATATAAAAAGAGGTTATTATGTTTTTTACTAAGGTTGGTCTTGTCTCAAAAAATTCTCAAAAGGGACAAAAGAAATCCAATATTAAGACCTCTTCAAAATTGAAAAGTGCTTAGTTTAATAGGAGTAATAAGGTGTTAAGAAGTTGATTTTTGATCTTTATAAAAATTCTACAAATTCAACCAAAATTGAACTATATTTTACAAAAGCACTATATCATAATCTGAAATTTTCTAGGGAGACATAAGGAAGCCCACAAAATCTAAGGATTGATATTAGGGAAATACAAATGGCATCAAATAAAATTTTCCTAGTAGAATGTCAACTACTCAAGGGTCATAATTATTTCTCTTGGAAAATAAATTGAAGGTAATCTTAGTATATGAAAAACTTTGGGATGTCATCAAAGGGAAAACACAGACTTACCACAGGTGAAACTGAAATCCTAAAGTTTGAGGAAAATGATTCAAAGGCTCTAATGATAATAACCTTTGCCATCAATGATGAGATTCAACCATATATTAGTTCAGCCAAAATATCTTCAGATGCATGGACAATCCTAGAGAAAATATTTGAAGGAAATAATAATGCGACTATCCTTCATCTCCAAGATGAATAGTAGAGAAAGCATAGAACTGTTCCTAAGGAAGGTAGCATATATTAAAGGAAAATTATTGACCTTAGGAGAAACATTAAAGGATGAACTTCTTACTCAAGTAACCATGAGAGCACTTCTAGATAGCTATAAGCATTTGGTCACATCTTTACAATTTTTTAGCAAAGATACTTCTTTTGATGACCTAGTCAATATACTTCAAGAATATGAAGTAGAAAATATTGTGAAATATGAGATGACTAACACTATATTGGCATAAAAAGATAATACACAAGGAAATATTGCTTCATCAGCAAGAAGATGAAAGACATGGTATTGTTATATATGCAAAAAGAAAGGTCATACTACCATCTATTGCATATACAATCCAAAAAACTGAAAGTAAGGAAATCAGATGAATAATGGGAATCAATTTCAACCTTGACAATATCAAAGGAATCCTCATCAGCAAAAATCTCAGTGACTAACCAATTATCCTCAATTGGATATCATAAGAGAAATTAGAAAGGACACCTAGTTTAGAGGATAGAAGAAATTGAAGAACTGGAATAACCCACATATGCCTATGAGGTGAAAGCTCTGTTAGCAAATGTTACATATTACAAATACACTGATTATTTGCTTGAATAGGTTATAAATAATGCAGAGGAAGAGTACAAAGTTCAATATGAAGAAGAAGATCCATATTGAAGACTAAAAGTCTTCAATACCCAAATAATGTAATAAAGGGGGGTGTAATAAATAGAGTATATTTCATAATTTGGGTCATGTAAATTTATCGTCCAAGGTACATACTTAGGACATTCGATTACTTTAGAGAGAAGTTATCTAGTTACTTCATGCAATGTAATAAATGCACAAGTGTAAATGCGCAAGTTGTATATATGCAAGTTGTCCCTTGCACAACTAGGTAGAGTGTTGGCCAAGGAACCTATCTTCCTATATAAGAAAGACCTCATTATTAGATAGATATGTGAAGGGAAACATAGATAGATAGAGTTGCTTATAGCATATTCATAGGTATTAGTATAGTGTTATATAGATCACCATATATTGGTGATGGGTGCAATGTAGTTCAATAACTTCATTAATGGAGTTTTCATTTCCTCCATAGCTACGTTGTATTCATTTATGTTATTTCTATTTATAGCATACTTAAGTAATATCGCAAATTTAATTTCTTTTATATTATTCTACATCTTGTGATTGTTATATCCCATTGCTAATTACTTCAAAAGCTAACACATCTTTCCCAAATATTAATCTAGTTCATATCATCGTTGACTCAAATTTTATAAGCTAAGAACCATCTCTCCTAGATTTAGCATGTGAATAGGCACTAAAACATCAGGTGGTTAAATGTTTCCTCACTTTTGTAGCATAACACACACTCGTATGGGCCAATGATTTCCCTACATCTTAAATTATTAAAGGTAATAATTCCATTGTGCATGAACAACTAGGAAATTTTTTTATTTTCAATCAATCCTTGGATTACCAAATATTTCTCTAATCCTCAACCTAATATGCATGAGAAGGAGGTTTTGGAAGAATATTTTCATATCCATACTTCACCATGTAGACTCCAAGGCTTCCATATCCCCAAGTTAATTCATACTCCTCATACATATCTATGAAAATTCTCTACCACGCTTTTAGTCATGATGGGTGTCAATTTCAGGGGATTGGAATTGGCTACTCGTCCAACTTCTTAAGCTACTTAAACATATAATACCCTAGTTGTATGGTGTTGAAATAAATTTTAATCTTGATCTAACCATTGTTTTCCATAGCTATTTTTACCAGTTGTAATTATAGGAATTTAACAATGATAGGTGGGTATTGATCCCACAAATTTATTTAGAACTATGCCTTCTCCCCTCTCCTCACTTTCAAAAATAATCCATCTTTCACTACATGAGATCCTAGCTTTAGTGCTTTCCACACTAGGGACCCATTACCATCCAAAGGAGAATGACTCACATCATTCGATTTCACCTCTCAAATATATACTAGTTAATATAGCTTCATGTTAAAACAAAATTTGTTGAAGGTTTTTTAACGTGTAATTTAAAGTTACAAAAAATATTACCCAAGAGTGGTTGTTCATGTGCAATAAAAATGATATTTTTAAATAAAACATTTAAATGTAAATTATATATGTAATTTTATTTTTTAAAATATGAGTTAGATATGTAGTTTAAAGGTAACATCAATATTAATTAAAAGTGGTGACTCTTTTAGAATAAAAAGGTTTTTTCATTTTAATGTTTTAAAATGGATTAACTATTATTTTGTTTTAAATTTTAAAATAATATTTAAGAGTAAAATATAATTTAGTTTTAATAGATTAAATAATATTAGTTTAATTAGTTAAAGTATTTGACTCTTAAGGGGAGATTTAGGTTTCATTATTTCCAAGTAATACATGTAAAAAAATCAAATTATTGTAATTGTAGACACCTAGAATACATCATCTTGAGAAAACTCCCAAAAATCCTCCTTTATAACATGCACAATCCACTTTAGGCATCCCTAGGGCTAATTCTACGGTTCTCTCTGGCAATAGGCAACTTTCTCCATAGGAGGCATAACCATTTCGATCTGAGATGGTCTCATTTTTGAGACTGTCTCAGGTTGAGATGGTCATGTAGAATCAAAAATAAAAAAAATGACAAGCAGTTAAACTACCTATCAGTGCCCATGCGTAGGTTGAAACATCGTGCTTGACTTCATATCGGCATTAATAAACCTGTAGCCAGTAATTTGACCTGCCACCTATAGTCATTTGTTGACAGCTAATTAGGTTGCCCCTTATTACCACCTACCTCATTTACCTCATAACAAGAGGTCTATAAAATAGTGCTTCCCCCTCTACTTTAGGATCTATGAAATCCAAAACTATATGCTACAAAGTCCTACCAAAATTCATCTTCCAACCTCTCTTGTAAAAATTGATGTTATTGTATTGCCACTTAGGATTTGAAGTTGCACTCTTATCCTTTGCATGATCACTCATGATGATCTGTTGATCTCTTACACCCGCTCACTCACCTTCACACTCAAAAACTCACCATTGAAAACATAATGCATAGCCTCGAATATCGTCAGGATTTGGTTGCATTGAAATGTAGATCCACAATAGTGATCATCTCGTCTCAAGACAGTCTGTAGACAAAACCATCTCGACCTGATATGATCATGGTTAGGTGATAGGTTTTCAAATTTTAATTGTATTTTAACCTAGATCTTGCATGTTTGTTGCATTTTTAATCAATATTTACATTCAATGCATCGTCTTTTCTTATTTTCTTAAATATAACTTGATTTGATGTGTACCACTTATAGTGGACCAAGAAAATATCATATACGGAGTGAGTCAGTATCATATACGGGGTCCACCATAAGTGGTACACATATCAAATCAAGTTATGTTTAAGAAAATAAGGAAAGACAATAAATGGAATGTAAATATTGATTAAAAATGCAACAACCATGCAAGATCTAGGTTAAAATACAATTAAATTTTTAAAACCTATCACCTAACCATGATCATATAAGATCGAGATTGTTTTGTCTTAAAATTTTAAAACCTATCACCTAACCACGTTCATATCAGGTCAAGATCGTTTTGTCTACAGACTCTCTTGAGACGAGATGATCACTATTGTGGATCTACATTTCAATGCAACCAAGTCCTAATGATATTCGAGGCTATGCACTATGTTTTCAATGGTAAGTTTTTGAGTGTGAAGGTGAGTGAACGGGTGTAAGATATTAGTAGAGCAGCATGAGTGATCATGCAAAGGAGAAGAGTGCAGCTTCAAATCCTAAGTGGCAATCCAACAACATCAATTTTTGTAACAAGAGAGCTTGGCAGATTAATTTTGGTAGGAATTTGTAGCATATAGTTTTGGATTTCATAGATCCAAAAGTAGAGGTGGGGGCACTATTTTATAGGCCTCTTGGTAGGAGGTAAATGAGGCAGGTGGTAATAAGGGGCAACCTGATTAGCTACCAGCAGATGACTATATGTGGCAGGTCAAATTACTGGTTGCAGGTTTATTAACGTCGGTATGAAGTCAGGCACGATGTTTCAACCTACACACGGGCACTGATAGGTATTTTAACTGCTTGTAATTTTTTTGTTTTTGATTCTACACGACCATCTCAACCCGAGACGGTCTCAAAAATGAGACCATATCGGATCGAGATGGTTATGCCTCCTATGGAGAAAGTTGCCTATTGTCAAAGAAAACCATAGAATTAGCCCTAGGGCTGCCCAAAGTGGATTGTGCAGGTTAGAAAGGAGTCTTTTTTTGAGGTTCCTCAAGATGATGTATTTTAGATGTCTACAATTACAATAATTTAATTTTTTTACATGTATTACTTGGAAAGAATGAAACCTAAATCTCCCCTTAAGAGTCAAATACTTTAACTAGTTAAACTAATATTATTTAATCTATTAAAACTAAATTATATTTTACTCTTAAATATTATTTCAAAATTTAAAATAAAATAATAGTTAATCCATTTTAAAACATTAAAATGAAAAAACTTTTCTATTCTATAAGAGCCACCACTTTTAATTAATATTGATGCTAGCTTTAAACTATATATCTAACTCATATTTAAAAAAATAAAATTACATATATAATTTACATTTAAATGCTTTATTAAAAAACATCATTTTTATTGCACATGAACAATATTTTTTGTAACTTTAAATTACATGTTAAAAAACCTTCAACAAATTTTGTTTTAACATGAAGCTATATTAACTAGTATATATTTGAGAGGTGAAATCGAATGATGTGAGTCATTCCCCTTTGGATGGTACTGGGTCCCTAGTGTGGAAAGCACTAAAGCTAGGATCTCAGGTAGTGAAAGATGGATTATTTTAAAAAGTGAGGAGAGGGGATAAGGCATAGTTCTAAATAAATTTGTGGGATAAATACCCACCTACCATTGTTAAATTTCTATAATTACAACTGGTAAAAATAGTTATGGAAAGCAAGGGTTAGATCAAGATTAAAATTTATTTCAACACCATCCAACTAGGGGATTATATGTTTAAGTAGCTTAAGAAGTTGGATGAGTGGCCAATTCCAATCCCCCGAAATTGACACCCATCATGACTAAAAGCGTGGTAGAGTATTTTTCACAGATATGTATGAGGAGTATGAATTAGCTTGGGGATATGTAAGCCTTGGAGTCTACATGGTGAAGTATGAATATGAAAATATTCTTCCAAAACCTCCTCCTCATGCATATTAGGTTGAGGATTAGAGAAATATTTGGCAATCCAAGGGTTGGTTGAAAATAAACTTTTTTCCTAGTTTTTCATGCACAACGGAATTCTTACCTTTAATAATTTGAGATGTAGGGAAATCGTTTGCCCATACCAGTGTGTGTTATGATACAAAAGTGAGGAAACATTTAACCACCTGATGTTTAGTGCCTATTCACATGCTAAATATAGGAGATATGGTTCTTAGCTTATAAAATTTGAGTCAACGATGATATGAACTAGATTAATATTTGGGAAAGATTTGTTAGCTTTTGATGTAGTGAGCAATGGAATATAACAATCTCAAGATGTAGAATAATATAAAAGAAATTAAATCTGCAAGATTACTAAAGTATGCTATAAATAGAAATAACATAAATGAATACAACGTAGCTATGGAGGAAATGAACACTCCATTAATGAAGTTATTGAACTACATTGCATCCATCACCAATATATGGTGATCTACATAACACTATACTAATACCTATGAATATGCTATAAGAAGCTCTATCTATCTATGTTTTCATTCACATATCTCTCTAACAATGAGGCCTTTCTTATATAGGAAGATAGGTTCAAAATCCACCCATTCAAAATCCACACATAGGCCTTGATGTCAATCATGATATCAACTATCTAGACCACACCACCCTATGTACCCTCTATAGGGATACTTATCTTTGCATTGAAGCACCCAGAAAGCCGTTACTATGTATTTGCATTCTAACTCATCCTATAATACCACTAGATGAAGAACAAAGGTATACACCACACTAGAACAGGGATGCCCAAGTTACTATAATTAAGCACCCTTGGATGGGCTATGAATATGATTTTTTGGATGCATATATTGATCAAAATCATGAAAAAATTTCCATGCCTACCCAATTCTATTGTTATTCGATGTTGCCTACCTACGTAGAGAAAATAATTCACCCGCAACATCAACTTAATGATGCCTCATGTAGTCCTAGGAAATAAATTATTGATCCTTTTGAGATTGGGGTACAATGCACACCCATTTGCATCATCAAGACATGCGTAAATTTCCCTCACACAACTAATCCAATACATCACTTTCATTAGACAACCAAGCCAAATCTTGGTCATAAAAAACAATTATAGTGAATAATCGACCAACGACTACCCATGTCTGTACATCATATTCAACAATTCCAACATCATCAAGAGCACCCAATGCAACAACACAATCTTCCACCATGATTGAATCAAAATATTCCACCTTGTACATGTCCAATTTCACTTCATCCCCAACACCACAGACCACCACCCATTCATTATCAAGAACCATTTTCTCCCGAACAACATCAACTACACCCATACCAATAGGAATATGAAACCTATGAGGAACTTCAACTAGAGTATTAGGATAAAATTGATACATACCCTAACGTACTTTATGGTGATATTCTTACTGATAATACACATCCACCATCGCATCAACACAAAATTATACCACCTTCACTTTGACAAAATCAAAGGAGAGCAACCTGCATAATCTCGCAAAAGGCCTATATATTGTTGATCGATCAAATTAATTCATTAAAAAATAATCCTCTAGCATGGGGTACCAAAAACCTACATTACGACAACTCAGCAATCAACCCCTTCATCCATCCATTCCATCACCTCATTTTGAGATGCCCAAACTAGACAAGTTCATGTTTGTTTTTGTCTTCAAAATAGTGACCCCCTAATTCTCAGAATATTTCTCATAACACTTTTTGGGGGTGCTTTGTATATGTACAATCATTTACCACATCATAGCATTTACACATTTGAACAACTGACCAACACATTTTTAGAATACTTCCCATTTAGCGTCAAGAAAAAGGCTACCTTGAATGACTTATAAAACATTAGCCAATTTGAAGATGAGCAAGTCATGGATTATGGTAATAGATGGAGAGCAGTCATCACAAAATTATCCTTCACCTTAACCATTATGGAGCTCACTAACATGTTCACCAGAAGTTGCTCAATACAAATCTCACTTTTACTATGACTTCAATATTATCAAACTTTCAAGGAAGCCCTAGCCCAAGCAAAGGTCATTGAGGACATCAAAATTCAAGGAGACATAACACTCTGAAATAAATAATGGCCTAACAAAAATACCAAGGGAAACCAAACTCAACCAAAGGTAGCTCTTGTGAATCAAGTCATTTTGAGTGCCCCTAGATCCACAAATCAAATCCCATCACAACCACATAACTATCAAGATCAATCTCCACCTACCCAATATCATCCATAACCAACTCATCAATCATTACAAAATCAACCTTCAACACAAACACACCATCCACCTCACCAATACACACCATTTCCAAAGCCCTTGGTGATACTGTTTCATCGATTATGTGAGGCACAAGCGATCTCCCCTAGATATTCACCCACAAGACTCGAATTAACCCAAAGCTAAATCTTACAAGGAAGATAACTATTGTATCTATCATAGATATAAGGGTCATGATATACAATCATGTTATTGATTCAAGAATTTAGTGTAGGACATGATCGAATGACAAGAAATTTAAATTGATAACTCTCTTGCCTCTTCTAACTAAAACATTGGAATATACAAAGACCCATTACCTCAATGTGGAGCAACCGCAATACCTACAATTATAAAAAAATAATCCAAGTAGGTCAATCAGGTACACACAACTCCACATAACCAAGGTTTTGTTGGAATGATAAACATTATGACAAGGAATCAAAGATACCCAAATAGACCCACCCAACTGGTGGATCCATCAAATTTCCCTTCAATGTCATAAGAACCTCCACGATCAAATCCATTCACTCCTCCATCTTGCTCAATAATTACACTAAGAAATATACATCATGAATATATGATGTGGGACACTAAGAAATAGACTTCATGGAATCATCATTTTCCACCTTTCTTTGGAGATGTACACTCATTTGCCACATCATAGCATTTAAACATTTGAAAATGGCATCATCTAAACTACCCATTTACGAGCTAATACAAAAATCAACTCCACATCATGAAGCTCTAATAGAAAATCTAAAATCTATTGGATTGCAAGCACAAGATTCAAACACTTTCACCAATATTGTGGGACACATTCAAAATTGCAAGAAGCTTGTAATAATGTTTCACGATCATAAAATCAAGACAATGCCTATTGAAATAATTGATCTACCACTACACATCATGGCTAGTGTGGATGGTATTACTTATAAATATGTCTTGATTGGTATAGGTTATTCCATCAATATCATCACCACCTCTGCCCTCAAACATCTTAATATTCCACCATCACACATTGCATCATCTACCTTCACTCTTCATGCCTTTAACGATACCTTGTGTTCCACCATGAGGACAATGGTTCTTCCTATTCAGGTTGGACTTAAAATAATTCACATGCTATGTCATATCTTGAAAGGTGTCATGCAATATAATTTATTGCTTGGTGACTTTAGATCTTAGATATGAAGTGTGTACCTTCCGTATTGCACCAAAGAGTCAAATACGTGCATGAAGGTCAAGTTCATTACATCCTAACAGATTTGGAACCATTAAAATTTTACCATATGGTTTCACACCCACATGAGTCCATCTTACCATTCACTCATTTGGGTGTTCAACCTAATAACTCTATAAAATACTCAAATCATCCACCAAAATCCTCTATTCCTTCATAATCGTAACCCTCATCACAACCACAATTATCAAATTCCATAGGAATACCTCTTAATCCATCAAATCCTCCCATAAGGAACCCATAAAAATCACCAATACCATCCCCATCACATGAACCCTCGCCATCTACTGTGCCACATCTCAATCATCCAATCCTCCTCCCACACCTTTAATCTCAACCATATCCACAACACCCACCCATACTTCCTCCATTCCTAAGGAACTGCCCTCTGCCATACACACCCCCTCACAATCCACAAACCCATATTAATATATCCCTCCTTCATAGGTCATAGTCCATATGACTTATCCAAGCCTTAGAGAATATTTAGTGCAATATGTTACATTCACCCATATCATTGAGTCAATCAGAGACTTTGGCCAACCTCAAAAAGCACCACTACTCGTGGGTACCATTGTCCCCCTTGGGTCTTTTCCAAATCAAATGAATTTTATCTATGGAGGTATAAATACCTCTCCGGATACACCTCTTATATCAAAAGAGGAAGAGTCATTCTTGTGAAAATTGACTATCTACCAAGTCCATCCTTTGATTTGTGATACTTTTATTACTACCATTGGTACAAAAATGGTCTAAGTTGCTACAAGCAAGATCCTTGAATTCCTTTGGAGCCACATTACCAATTATCAATAAATAAGTCAGGATTAGAGTACTCCATATGTATGTATGATAAAAATTTTTGAATATTCCTTTTAGTACCTTAACCTAGGCCTTGAGGAGGACATAGACGACAACGAGCATGTTGATTCTAGTCATACTCATTTGCTTAGCAATCATCCTCAAATTGCCACACTATCAATGAATAATTTTGACTCATCTAATGAGGAGTCTAAAGATAATTTTGATGTGCTATCCATTGCTTCAGATAGCTCAAAGGAGGATTCCTCTCCCATTTTCCCTATTACAAATATAGATGATTTTTATCTTCATCTCTTCCCTAGGTAGCTACCCATTTGGTAACAACTTATTCCACTAGAGTATATGATTATCCCCATTCCACCTCGATCACACCTTGTCATCCCAATCCCACCTTAGCCACCTCATGCACATTTTTGTGTCCATATTGTTAATCACCTCCTTCCACCCAATAATGAAGGTCATCCATCATACATCAACATGATCTCTATTTATCTTGCCACTCCACTCTTCTATATAGAAAACCCTTCATAATATTTGTCCCTTGATCCTAAAGTCATTGATTTTGACTGCATTGCTCTTCCACCATCACCTTTCGAGTTTCTTCCTTCTAAGGATATGCTACAATCATATAATTTTTCATCACAACCACCCTTAGCTATTCTCCAAGCTAAAATAGAGTTGGAAGGAACACCTGAATATTTTAATCCAGATAATGATATTCACCTGATACCCACTCCCCATAAATTAGAGGAGGGATCTCACATGTTAATTAAGGATACTATCGATATTGACATCAACACTAATCCTGAACATCCTTATAGTATTAAACTAGAAAAATATCTCTTAGGTATGAAATATGCTGCATTCACTACTCTTCTAACAGAGTATAGTGAAGTTTTTACTTGGTCATATAAAGACATGACTGGCTTGGACCTAAAATTAGTGGTCCACAACTTGATGCTCAATCCAATAATCAATCCTATCAAGCATAAACTTTGAAAGTTACATTCAAAAATAGCTCTAATGATTAAAAATGAATTACAAAAGTTGTTTGATGTAGGGTTCATCCAACCCATAAACTATCTTGAATGGGTTTCCAACGTGGTACCTATTGGGAAGCCGAATGGGGGTGTTCGCATATGCATAAATTTTAGGGATATCAACAAAGTGAGCCCTAAGGATGAATTTCCACTCCTTAGCATCAATACTCTTGTAGATGTGACTATAGATCATGAAATACTTTCTCTCATGGATGGCTTCTTGGGCTATAATCAAATTTGATTTAATATTAATGATAAGCCCAAAAATACTTTCAACACACCAGGGGAACTTTTTACTACAAAGTCATGCCTTTTGGTCTCAAAAGTGTTGGTGCTACTTATCAGTAGGTAATGACATACATTTTTCATGACTAAATGCATAATATTATCAAAGACTATATCAATCATCTACTCGTAAAGTATTTATTGCGTTGTGACCATATTTATATTCTATGTAAATTATTTGATCACCTCTTGGAGCATAATGTTCAGTTGAATCCTAAGAAGTGTGTGTTCATCATAACATCTAGAAAACCTTTAGGCTTCATAATTTTTAAGCAATGCATTCGAGTTGACCTAAACAAGATCAAGTTAATCTTAAACATGCCTCCCCCCACCAATCTCAAGAAACTCCATAGCTTACAAGGGAATATTCAGTCCATCCAATGCTTCATCACACAACTTTCGTATAAAATGTTGGCCACTTAATCATATTTTACAAAAAAGGTTCACTTTCCATTGGAATTAGGAGTGCCAAAAGGCCTTTGATGACATAAAATAATACTTGGTTTCTACACTAGTATTATATCCTCCTAGACTTGGTATTCCTTTTCTATTGTCTATATTAGCCACTGACTTTACCTTAGGGTCTATGTTGGTCCAAAATAATGAGGCTAATAAGGAATAGACCATATATTATATTAGTCGCATATTAGTCAGTTATGAAATCAAGTATGCTTATGTGGAGAAGCTCTACTTAGCGGTGGTCTTCACCATTAAAATTTTTTATCATTACATGATCAATCAATCAACTTATGTTATCTCCAAGTAGAACCCTTTGTAGTATATGATGAGTTGTACATATCATAACAGTCACACCGCAAAGTGGATCATACTTTTGATAAATTTTGACCTTGAATTTATCGATCAAAAATCCATCAAGGGTCAAGTCATCTTCAACAAATTAGAAAAATCTCTTTTTCCTGACGATAAGCCTCTTACAATCAAACTACCTAATGATGTTGTCTTTGCATTATTAGATTTGGAAGAGTTGAATGAACCAGAACATAAAATTGATCTCACACTATTCTTTGATGGTTCTAAGTGTGAACAAGGGGGTGTACAATAATTATGTTCTTTACACCACAATGGACTCCTATCCCCATTTAATTCAATCTTGATTTACCATGTACCAACAACAATGTAGAGTATGAAGCCCTCTTGTTGGGTATCCAAACAACTCTTGTCATGAATATCAAGTAACTTAGCATCTTTGGTGATTCTGAGCTCACTATTAACCAAGAAAAAGACATATATCAGTGCAAATGCCCATTATTAAATAAATACAAGACTCTTATGGATAAATTACCTATAAATTTTGAATTGTCTAACATCAAAGTGATCCCTCGCTTCTCCAACCAATTTGTAGATACAATGGCTTCCTTAGGGTTCCTAATTTTGTAGAACCCTTTTGATAATGTCACAACCATCTATGCTAAAAATATCAATCAATTTACACCTTTTATGGGATGTTTCTACAAGAGAGTAAGATATCCACCTGGTCCAAGCTAAACCATATCAAGACTGGTTCTCACAAATAAGAGATTTCTTAAATCTTGGTAATTCTCCTATTGACTTGTCGCATGCTTCCAAATGCACATTTAAGCAAAAAGTGACTAGATATATTTTTCTAGGGGATATACTTTACCATCAAAGCTATGATAGTATTCTTCTTTGTTTCTTAGAGCCCCAATAATCTACTTGGATCATTTCTCAAGCTTATAATTGTATTTGTAATAGCCACTTCAACGATATGGCTATCGTGAAGCACATCCTCCAAATGGTCTATTATTGGTCTACTATGGAATGCAATTATTATTATTATATCAAAAGGTGCATCAAGTATCAAAATCATACTAATTTGTCACATGTACCTTCATAGGCTTTACAACCAATGCATTCATTACGACCTTTTTTCATAATGGAGATTTGATTTAATTGGTAAAATCTCACTTTCGTATTCAAGCTGACGCACATTCATCATCATGACTACTGAATACTTTACCAAATGGTTTCAAAATATTCCCCTTACCACTATGACAGGATCATGCATTGTGGAGTTTCTACTTCATAACCTCATCTATTTTTTTGGTATTCCATCTAAGATCATTTTGGATAATGGGCCACCTTTTAAAAATAAGGATGTTTGTGTTAGAGTACATTACATCATTTGGATCATGTAAATGTACCACACTTGGTACATAACAATAGTAGTAGAATACTTTAGGGGATAGTTAGTTACTTCAAGAAATATAATAAATGCACAAGTGTCTATGTGCAAGTTATAAATGTTCAAGGTGTTCCCTTGTATAATTAGGTAGAGTGTTGGCCAAGCAATCCATCTTTCTATATAAAGGGTCTCATAGTGAGTTACTATACAACATTGTAAATAGTAGTAGGTTTATTGTGTGAATAACCATATAGATTTATGATGGGATACACTATAGTTCTTTAGTATTTGTTCTGGAGTGTTCACTTCCTCCATATTGGATTGTATCATTTTCATCACTTTCCATTAATACCATATTTTCCAGAATCTTACATTTTTGCATCTTTCATATCTTGTGATTGTATTATCTCTTGGCATACACTATAAAAATCTAACAGTGGTATTAGATCTATGGTAGATAAAGGGAGAGCCACTAGAGACCACCATTACCAATATAGGTTTGAAATCTACTACATATTTACAAACCAGATTTGCCATTGTGCATCATTGCATGCAAAAATCGCTGCAAGGAATTTCGGAATAGGAAATTCACAAGAGATTGTGAGGAGAAACAAATCGTAGTTCCAAAATTTTTGAGATTGCATTGGGCTAGAGTCTTTCTACAAAGTTGTAGAAAAACTCATGAAGACTAGGACTTAGCGTTTGTTCCACTATATTGACAAATCAACTAGTGAAGATTCGTCATTGATAAGATTTACAATCATCTTACTGATATCTTGTTATAGAAAAAGGAAACTAAAGGAAGTCCTGTTGTAGACCTACATATTGTAGATGAGAAGGCTATAGAAGCCTCATTGTAGAGGAGAATGCCACAGAATCCTTATTGTAAAGAGAAGGCCACAAAAGCATTATTATAGAAGAGAAGGCCATAGAAGCCTCATTGGAGAAGAGAAGACCACACAATTTTTATTGAATAAGGAAAAGACCAAAAAAACCTTACTGAAGAAGGAAAGGCCATAACAACCTTATTGAATAATAAAAGTCTACACCAACCTTATTAAATAAGAAAATGCCACATCGGCCGTATTGAAGAAAAGGCCATAGAAGCCTTGAACCTAAAGAAGATTCCAGAAAAATAGTCCATGAGAAATAGAAGAAAGGAGACTGGTGATGTCCATTGAATATTATGAATTTTAGATTAGCTAGAGTCTTTCCACAAGACTGTGAAGACCAAGATTCAGCATAAAACTCATATCACTAGTTTTAATAATAACTAGTGAAGTTGAAAAGTTTTGATAAAAGACCCCACTGAAAACAATAGGTTGAAGATATATTCTAGAAGAAGCTGAAGAAGACCCACATAAGGTATCATTGAAGAACTTCCAATGTTGGAATATTGAAGAAGGACTATCAAGGTCCTATACCTGATTTTAGAAGTAGCTGACTTCAGACATCCAAGAAGATCTCATTGCCAAAACTTCCATAGTAGAAGTTTGAAGGAAATGTCTCACTGAGAAGACCAAAGAAGTTGTAAGATTGAAGACCTTGGATAGGTTTCAAGGAGAATTAAGGAAAAGTCTTGGAGAGCCTTATTGTAGAACTTGTTGTGGCTGATCCACAACACACCCCAAAATTGGGGACCCACCTTTTTTGCATGCTTTCAAAGAAGACCGCAGTGGCCCAGATGCTAAAAAATCAAAGGAAGAGCAAAATATAGCAAGAAAAAGAAAGTGTCGCGATATCGCGACATGTTGCTCCGTCGCGACCGAAAATGAAAAGTTGTCGCGATATCGCGACATGTTGCTCCGTCGCGGCGAAAATGAAAAGTTGTCGCGATTTCGCGACATGTTGCTCGTGGTAGAAATGAAAAGTTGTCACGATTTCGTGACATGTTGCTCCGTCGGCTAGAAATGGAAAGTTGTCACGATTTCATGACATGTCACGTTTTTGCGGCTAAGAGTAACAAAATGCATCATGAAGAGAAAATGTCACGATATCGCGACGTGTTGTGAAATCGCGGTGCAAGACAAAGAACCAAATTAAAGACTCAAAATGTCGCGATATCGCGACATGTCATGAAATCACGGTTCATAGAGGAGAGAGAAAGACAAAATGAAAATGTCACGATATCGCGACTTGTCATGAAATCACGGTCGAAGGCAGCAAGAGAAGAGTCAATGCAGAAGTTGTCACGATATCGCGACATGTCGCGTTTTCGTGACCTAAAGCAGCCAAAATGAACGTAGAGGAAAAATGTCGCGATATCGCGACAGGCTGGTCAAGCGAGATGGTAGAAGGAAAATAGTGATTTTCTGTCATTGGAGAGAAGAGAAAAGCGTCATGATTTCATGACGAAAGCGATGAGACAATCCGAAAGAGAAAAGCGTCACGATTTTACGATAGAAAGTAGCGAGACAACAAAGAGAAAAGCGTCATGATTTCGTGACAGAAAGCAAGAGACCGAAAGAGAAAAGCGTCATGATTTCACGATAGAAAGTAGCAAGATGGTACGAAATGAAAAAGTGTCACGATTTCATGACATGTCGCGTTTTCATGGCTAAGTGCAACAAAACACAATGAAGGAGAAAAACGTCACGATTTCGTGACAAGTTGCATCCATGCGGTCCGAAGCAGAAAAATGTCGCGATATCGCGACATGTATCATTTTCGCGATGCATGATGACAAACAAGGCTGCTGACAGAAAAATGTCACGATATCGCGACATGTCTTGTTTTCACGATACAGGTAGAGGGGCAAAGCTGCATACATAAAAATGTCGTGATATCGCGACATGCTATTTTTGGTCACGATTTACAGGGGGCCGTTACGGAACATGCAAAAAAGCGTGGAACACGTGGCATAAAGGTGTAAGGGCTACAGAAGCGTTACAGTTCACAGAGAAGATCAAGCGTCTCGATGTCGAACATAAAGTCAAAAACAACGAAAAGGCGGGGAAGGTGAAACGAAGCGATCTAGGAGATGAAGCGAAGCGTCACAGGGCAAAACAGAGAGCATTGCCAAAAAGTATAAAAGCAGAGGCACAGATTGGTACAAAGGTCAGAAACCGCTGCGAGCAGAGTTGCAGAGCCGAAGGCGAGATAGCCATTCTGGGCCTGCTTTGGAGTGTTTTTCTTCCCCTTTTTCTGGTTTTGAGAAAACTAGAGCTTCTGTTGTTGTAAACTGACATAATTTTAATACAGAAATTACAGAGAGTTGCATCTCATTGGCAAGAAAGAAGGAGTTATTCTCTGCATGCAAGATTGAATGTTTATCTTTCCCCTTTCAGATTTTTAGGCTTATAGGTGAAGTTTAATGCAAGTTTTCTTGGTTGCTTCATGCGAATGTCTAAATCTGAAAACCATAGTTAAAACCCCATAAACCAGCACCTAGCTTATCTGGATTGTGCATGTTTGCAGGTTCAATAGGTTAGGTTGTATGCAGAAAACCTCATTATCTTCGGTTTTGTCAAAATGGGATTGTAGCACTCTGAATGTAGTTTTAGTTCATTCTCTTTGCATTTTATTCTCAATTCTTTATTTTTTTGCATTTTTAATTACCGTCATTCAAATAAACAATTGAAAATCTACCAAAGCTCGAAATCGAAAATAGATTCATCATTAAGTTTAATTCACTTTGAGTCCATTGCAATTTCAGAGTAAAATAAACCATAGTGCCCCTTGTTAACAGTTACTTGCAACCACTAAGGTATTCCCAGCATTCAAATTGAACAACATTATTGGTGTAAAAAAGCTAATATAATAGAAACCTTGGAGAAGTTACTTGTTTAATTTCTTTGCAAGCAGAGGATTTGGGACTCGGATCCTATCGGAGAGTGTGTTTTCACAATCGGGTGAAAATACCACTCAACAGATTGGCGCTAGAAGGAGGGCATGAAAAGGTTTATTTTATCATGATTTTAGATGCTACAGGTTTATAATTGTTTAAGAGCTTTACATTGCTAAATATTTCAAGTCCATTTGATTAGCATCTTCGGCCTCCTCTAACACCACTCAACAGATTGGCGCTAGAAGGAGGGCTTGAACCGGTTTATTTCAGTGTGATTTAAATGCTATAGGGATTTAAATTTTGAATATTTCATGCCCTATTGATCATTATCTTTAGCCCTCTTTTAACAATACAACCTTGTAGTGTTAAAAGGAGGACATGAATTGCCATGTATTGTTCTAACGCTTTTTGATTGTTCATACAGGAATAATGAAGTTTTTCAGAATTAAAAAAAAAAAAAATTGACTAACGAAGTGTTGTGTCCATACAGTTGCTTTCATTTGATTTTAATGAATACATCTCTTGGTTGATGCTAACTTGATTTTTTTCATACGTTGCAGGTTGGATATTTGCTAGTCATTTCACGCGGATGTGTCGGGATTCCTTCCTTTTCGACTAACAGATTTGGTTCTAAAGTTACATTCTGAGTTCACTAATGGCAACATTTGAGGAACAAATTGTATCCCTAAAAGCTGAAATAGCATCTCTAAGAGAAAGAATGGTATCTACAATGGAGGATCATTATAAGGGTTTGTCTATACATGTGATACCCTATCATATTCCTAAAATGTTATTGGATTTTTTACGGTGTTTTAATCAAGAGGTGCCACTAGGATACTTGCAAAAACTACATGTCTACAAGGATACATTATGTCAATTCCAGATTTTCTATGAGGAGGTGGCTTGTAAGTTATTTGCATACATTTTGGATGATAAACCATTCTTTTGGTATAGCCAACTACCCATGGAGGTTAGGACTTCTTGGACACGGCTAGAAGCAGCCTATCTTTATCATTTTGATAATCAGGTTGACTTAGAAATGTTGAAAAATCAGTTTACCTCCATATGTAAGAAGCCTAATGAATCCTTGAGTCAATTCAATGGAAGATTTCATGAGTTGCACTCCCAAATGTGGGAAAATTTTAACACATTAGAAGAGGAAGCCATGGAAGTATACCTGGGAGCCATACACCCCACACTTGCTTCATTCATTGAGAAAAAAATGGGTGGCTTGTCTCTAGAGAAAATCTATGAGATCCTAGAAGAGGTAGAACGACAAGGTCTTGAAGAAGAAAAGGCACAACAGGTTCACATGAGAGATTGTCCTTCTAAAGATATTGATGCCAACCTACACCAACCATCTAATATAGCACCCTCCACTCCAATGATACCTAAGGTAAATGATCAAGGGGATGAATTTGAACATCCAAATCTTACAACCACCTTAGATGTAGTCCACGAGGAGGTGCAAATTGCTAAGCCAACATCCGCTAGTGAGGATTATGCAGAAATGATCTCATTCATAGAGATACACGATTATTCGGATGAAGGGGTTCTAAATTCAACGATGTTTGAAATATGTGATAGGACGGAACCTACCATAGAATTAAATGAAGTGGTTGAAAGTGAAATTGGAAGAAAACCAATAAATAAATTTGAAGACGTGATAGAATTTCACCACTTGTTCTTGGAAGAAACTCTCGATGAAAAGCTAGGAACTAATGATAAAAGAATTCTTCACCCTCCAAATTGTGATAAACTGGAATCATGGGTTACAAATGTGGACTATGATAGCCTTATCAACTTGAATACAAGCAATAACCCAATTTTGGAAGTAATGGAACCATCTAAGGAAGGTGAAGATAAATTTGATGAGAAACACATTGATGAATTGGAGGATGTTGAAGAAGTAGTTGAACATCACCACTTGATTTTGGAAGATGATTATTACAATGCTTGGAAGAAGTGGGAAGACTACACTCACTCCAAAACTGCTAATGAAACTTGTGTGCCAATTGATATGCAGGATGACATAATCGCCTACTCAAAGGAAGATATTACGACTCCTGTACAATTTGAGGATGTTTTGGAAGAGGGTTTCAAGTCTCATCAAATTTTGAAAGATTATAATGATTCTATTGCCAAGGACAAAGAAGAAAAGGAATTTATGAATGAATCAAAAGATCATGCCACAAACATCATGGAATTTCATTCCATGGATCCGGATGACGATTTTTACAATGGTTGGGGGAGATATGATGATGCATTCTTTTCTTACACCCTTGTAGATGAAACCCATATTGCACTGGATATACAAGATATTGAAACTTCTATCTCACATGAAGAGATACCATGGATAGTGAACAAAGAATGGGAACTAAATGACGAAGAGATGGATCAATTGGAAACAACTCAAATGAAGGATCATCAAGATGAGTCATTGGACATACACTTTGACCAAGAATATTTGAAGGTTGAAAAGGATGGCCATGTTTTCAATTGGGTGCCTAATTTTGGTATGTTTGATGAACAAGTAATCAATGAAGAGTGTGAAGACCATGAGGTAAAAGAGGGAATTACAAATCCCCATCAAATTTTGGTAAATAAAGATGTTCAAAGGGTAGAATCTAACCTTTTGTGTTCAAGCATCCAAAATTTAGGTGAAAATTTGCATGACCATATTTTGAATTTGAATGATGTTTATGGTGAAATGTCATTAAAGGTGAATGAAAAACAAGGTATAATTTCCAATCACACCTTTGATAACATTGTTTTAATGAATGAAAAAGAAGTTGATGCACTTGAACTGTTAAATCAAATTCATCAACAATTACTAATTGAATCTAGGGTAAAAACTTTTAATGATCCTAATTTAGTAAATATCCTAGATGCTTGTAAATTGTTGCACAAATTTGATTGGCCTACAAATTTGGAAAATGATTTGGTTTTGAAATTTTTAGAAATAGGCTCTTATTTGCAGTATCTCACATTTAAAAAGGAAGGCCTAGTTCTAAATCATGAATGGAATTATAAGGTTTATACTTTAAAGAATAGACAAGATAAAATTGAATATCATTTATTGTCTAATCATTTTAGTAACTTGACGCTCACCTATGAGAATACTAATGGAACTAAATTTAATTGGTGGGGTGAGAGAGGAAAGTTGAAGTGGGTTGCATTGTTTGGTCTAGCCTTGTTTTTGTTGGATTCTCACAACATTTGGCATGCACATCACGTTATATTTTTGTTGAAATGTTCTAATCATGTTTGGGATCCAGGAAAGTAATAGTCCAAGCTTGGCATCATCTTGTACTATATTGTATATAGATTTTGGTTTTGGTTTTGGTTTGTATTTTTCAAGTTTCATTTTTTGGATTGTTAGTTTAATCATGATTCAAGTTGTGTGTTTATTTGACATGTTTGGTTTGTCTAAAAGGTTTTTGAGATGTCAACTTATGCCTAAGATCAGGAAAATATGAAACATTGGAATTGTATTGCAGAAAGCTCCACAAGTAACACAAACAGTTTAATAATATCGTTTGAAACTTGTGATGCATGAAGTAGTCAGTTTTATATTTTGATGGCAATACTCCATCTGCAATTCAAAGGACAATGCATTCATATTACATCTCACTTTGCATATACATGCCATCTTAGTTGCATATGCATTTCAGATACAAATCATTAAAGTGTGTCAAATCCTCTTAGGGTTATGCTATAACATAAATAAGAAAAATCCTAAGGTTGGGAACTGATGCCCGAACTATCTTGAACCAAGCACGTTCTATGCATATTAAAGAGGATCTTGAGCAAAATGGTCAAAACCATACTTGGAAGAAAAGGTGAGGCGAAAAGAATATTTCATGTCTATCCTATCATGCAACATAATCCTTAAAACAATGGTTTTTACCACTCCCATAATGCTTAAAGCCTAAAATCAGAGTAGTAAGGATAGGATTAAATCCTCATCTCACTTAGGTTGAGGATCCAATTCCCCAAAGCTCTGATTTGACCTTCATGGAGTAGTAAGGATAGGGCATAATTCTCATCTCACCTAGGTTGAGAATCCGATTCCCCAAAGCTTCCATCTTTCATTTTATCATAAAACTTGGATGGGAAGGATCGTACTACATGTCCTCTGCAAAGGATGGGTAGTCATCCCAAAAGTCCAAGAAATAAAAATAAAATTAATATTTTCCATCTTTCATCTTAATATTGGATTGGAGGGATCGTACTACATGTCCCTAGCAAGGATGGGTAGTCATCCCAAAGGTCCAAGAAATAAAAAAAAAAAGAGAAAAGAATGAATGAAGCCAAATCATGGATTATGGGGTTAAGTATGCTCATGCGTGGCAACATGTCTTGTCTAAAAGCAAGACCACTGATTGCTCAAATGGATAGGCTAGCCTGACAATTTCATCCATAACAGGTTAAATCATTTTGTTCAAGATGAGGTAATGAACTCCAGATCGAGTAGTAAGGATAGGATTAAATTCCCATCTCGCTTAGGTTGGGAATCCAATTCCCCAAAGCTCTGATCTCACTTACACCTGCACATGGGTTCAAGATGGTAGTGACACATAACCAACTTTGGGATCTAGTAAATTAATTCAGTATACATATATTTGGTCCTAAGAGGGTTTGACAGTTTTAATTGTTTGTACATGATATTAGAAGGTTTGAGCCTTTGCAAAGCAGGTTGTTATATCTCTAGCATCTTCATCATACATCAAATCCTGCACAAATCATTCATAGCCTTGCATACAAATCATAAGTGAAACTGACAATGGAATGTTGATCAAGTTCAAGCGATAGGGAATGAAAACACATTGCACACACCGAGCTGATACTTAATGATTCTGATGTTTCATGTATTTCTGATCTATCGGTATTAGTTTATCCTTTATGTGCTGACGCTTGTATCTAAGCTTGTATATTTCAGGTTGGGTTCTCACCAAAATGCTCAGGAGCATTTGAAAGCAGAGTCACCATTTGTTGTGGCTGATCCACAACACACCCCAAAATTGGGGACCCACCTTTTTTGCATGCTTTCAAAGAAGACCGCAGTGGCCCAGATGCTAAAAAATCAAAGGAAGAGCAAAATATAGCAAGAAAAAGAAAGTGTCGCGATATCGCGACATGTTGCTCCGTCACGACCAAAAATGAAAAGTTGTCACGATATCGCGACATGTTGCTCCGTCGCGGCCAAAAATGAAAAGTTGTCACGATTTCACGACATGTTGCTCCGTCGCGGCTAGAAATGAAAAGTTGTCGCGATTTCGCGACATGTTGCTCCGTCGTGGCTAGAAATGGAAAGTTGTCACGATTTCGTGACATGTCGCGTTTTCACGGCTAAGAGCAACAGAATGCATCATGAAGAGAAAATGTCATGATATCGCGACATGTTGTGAAATCATGGTGCAAGACAAAGAACCAAATTAAAGACTCAAAATGTCGTGATATCGCGACATGTCGTGAAATCGTGGTTCATAGAGGAGAGAGAAAGACAAAATGAAAATGTCATGATATCGTGACTTGTCATGAAATCATGGTCAAAGGCAGCAAGAGAAGAGTCAATGCAAAGTTGTCACGATATCACGACATGTCACATTTTTGCGACCTAAAGCAGCCAAAATGAACGTAGAGGAAAAACGTCGCGATATCAGCAAGAAGATGGTAGAAAGGAAAATAGTCATGAGGAGAAAGAAAAGCATCATGATTTCATGACAAAGCGAGAGAAAAGAGAAAAGCGTCAGATTTAAAGAGAAAAGTCAGATTTTATGATAGAAGAGTGAGATGGCGAAAGAGAAAAGCGTCATGATTTCATGATAGAAAGCAACAAGATGGTACGGAATGAAAAAGTGTCACGATTTCGTGACATGTCACGTTTCGGCTGAGTGCAACAAAACACAGCGAAGGAGAAAAATGTCATGATTTTGTGACAAGTTGCATCCATGCGGTCCGAAGTAGAAAAATGTCACGATATCGCGACATGTATCATTTTCGCGATGCATGATGACAAACAAGGCTGCTGACAGAAAAATGTCGCGATATCGCGACATGTCTTGTTTTCGCGATACAGGTAGAGGGGCAAAGCTACATACATAAAAATGTCGCGATATCATGACATGCTATTTTTGGTCACGATTTACAAGGGGCCATTACGAAACATGCAAAAAAGCATGGAACACGTGGCATAAAGGTGTAAGGGCTACAGAAGCGTTATAGTTCACAGAGAAGATCAAGCGTCTCGATGTCGAACATAAAGTCAAAAACAATGAAAATGCGGGGAAGGTGAAACGAAGCGATCTAGGAGATGAAGCGAAGCGTCACAGGGCGAAACAGAGAGCATTGCTAGAAAGTATAAAAGCAGAGGCACAGATTGGTACAAAGGTCGAAAACCGCTATGAGCAGAGTTGCGTAGCCGAAGGCGAGATAGCCATTCTGGGCCTGCTTTGGAGTGTTTTTCTTCCCCTTTTTCTGGTTTTGAGAAAACTAGAGCTTCTGTTGTTGTAAACTGACATATTTTTAATACAAAAATTACAGAGAGTTGCATCTCATTGGCAAGAAAGAAGGAGTTATTCTCTCGCATGCAAGATTGAATGTTTATCTTTCCCCTTTCAGATTTTTAGGCTTATAGGTGAAGTTTAATGCAAGTTCTCTTGGTTGCTTCATGCGAATGTCTAAATCTGAAAACCATAGTTAAAACCCCAGAAACCAGCACCTAGCTTATCTGGATTGTGCGAGTTTTGCAGGTTCAATAGGTTAGGTTGTATGCAGAAAACCTCATTATCTTCGGTTTTGTCAAAATGGGATTGTAGCACTCTGAATGTAGTTTTAGTTCATTCTCTTTGCATTTTATTCTCAATTCTTTATTTTTCTGCATTTTTAATTACCGTCATTCAAATAAACAATTGAAATCTACCAAAGCTCGAAATCGAAAATAGATTCATCATTAAGTTTAATTCACTTTGAGTCCATTGCAATTTCAGAGTAAAATAAACCATAGTGCCCCTTGTTAACAGTTACTTGCAACCACTAAGGTATTCCCAGCATTCAAATTGAACAGCATTATTGGTGTAAAAAAGCTAATATAACAGAAACCTTGGAGAAGTTACTTGTTTAATTTCTTTGCAAGCAGAGGATTTGGGACTCGGATCCTATCGGAGAGTGTGTTTTCACAACTGGGTGAAAATACCACTCAACAGAACTTATTGAAGCTAAAAAGAAGTTCTTAGAAGAACTCATTGGAGAAATTCACTACAAATATAGTGAAATATTTGGGATAATTATCACCATCCGACAACAAGCCTAAAAGAAGAAAATTTTTTCAAGGAGTGCCAAATCCTAAAGAAGAATATTAAAGACCTCAAGACCTTCAAATTCTTGATAAGAAAACTCTATTTGAAGAATATATCATATAGAAGAAATCTACCAAATCTAATAAGATTTAGAGATTATCCTTTATAGCTAAATAAGGTACATTTCAAAGAAAGAGAGTTGTTGGATTCACAACAAAATACTGAAAGGGTTCTAGAAGGACAAAATTTTAGTAAATAGATTGACTGCTATAGAACAAAAATCAAGATAACATTACTAGCTACAAGACTTTGGAGTTCCAAGTGAGATCTTGAAGGAGAAGCTAAAATTATCTACTACAATTTCAGAGCAATAGACTAGAAGCATTCACAGCTGCAAGCAACCACCATTCTAGAAAAGAGATTTAGTGAATCAATTCATTAAGATATTCATCATCAAAGGTAAGAAACTTAGGTGCAAAATGTTTATTACCTGAACACTTAATTCATATTACTACTTAACTTCATTAAGCACCTTATTAGAATTTAGAAAGTTACAAATTAGAAGGTTGCATTTTAAGTCCTCAAAAATATAGAAAATAGTTTCTATTAAGATTCATTACATACACATTAATAGGATTTAGATACATTCTTCCTATTATCTAATTATTGAGAAAATGATTACATTAAGAAATTAAAAATGATCATTAAGTGCATTTGAAACTACTATGAGAGGTTATTTATAGAAGTAATAAAGTGATATTATTGTTATCTTTACAGTGCATTAAGTTGAAAGTATTATTGATTCATTGTACTATACTAGTTGTCCATTAACTAGTTACTCTCAGAGGGTTATTTTGTGTTATTTATTGTTAATATAAAGGGAACAAAACAAACATACTATCAAGTGTCTAGAGATACTATTTGGTGCACAAAACCTACAACAATTTATGGCTAAAAGAAGCCATAAAAGAGTGGAGAAGGAATCCACCATTAAAATCCTTGAAGGAAGCTTAAAAATTGAGACTTGGTGAGTATCAGAATCAAGGAATACATAAGGGTTTCATTTAAAAGTGAAGAAATCCCTACTTCAAAAAGGAACATATTATGTGCATATTATTAGCTTGGATCTATTCTTACTAAACTAAGGATTAGTGAAGGAAAGGAGCAACCTCATCAAAATTAAAATGCATTTCAAAAAAGAGAGACATTTGGTCCATCATATTGGTGCAAATCTAACCATTACAAGAACCACTTTTGTTCCTTCAAGAAGGTCAAAATATCTCATATTACAAAAAAATATTTACCATCATCCGATCAAGTATAATGGCAGTATTCAAGCAAGAGAAGAGAGCCATCGAAGAGCTCATATTGCTTAATATTCATGGTTTCTAAAGACACCATTGCTCCATGTCAAATCAAGCGCCCAGAAGAAAATTTCCACCTATAATATTATAGCCAATACAAGAAGGCTATCATCTACGGATATCTACATGGATAAAGGATAGCAATAAGGTCTACATTTGAAGGTTCTTATCTACATAAACCAACATCAATATGTATGTATATCTATGTAGATAGGACAACATCATTAAACTAAGTGCAAGAAGCCATCATAAAGGTATTATTTACATCAAAGAATCAATACTCAACTGACACATTGGAAGCATAAGAGAACAAGGAAACAAGTGCTACACCCAAATCTATAGCTTGAAGAGAACATCCACCTAGGAGAAGTACTCAAACCACCATTCAAAGATCCATAGAACCTCAAAGTATCACAACTAGAACCACCCATCATCTTCATAAAAACAACATGTAAAAGAGATATTGCTTGCTATCTAAGAAACGAAGGAAGCTATCAAATAACTTTAATGTTATAACATTCATCCTTGAAGCATTAAATAAAATGTCTACATGTAAATACCATGAGTGCCACTTGGTACAAACATTCTAAGCACTATCTCAGTCCTCAACACTCAAGTAATAATTCAGCACCTACTTTGTGGAATTACAAAGTCATCATGGAGGTTACTTATCTAAGTTCTCATCGCACAAAGAAATGAATGTTGAAGGAATATCAATGCCTATCTTCATTGTAACTCCTAGGACACTTGTCCAATGTCAAGTGATATCTATTATATTTAAGGTGTCAAATCTCAAGGAGAACAACATGTTCATAGCAAGCAATAGAGTGTAGCATGTAAAAGGAGATAAGAGCAATTAAAGATCATGGTTAGGGAGAGTCAAAGTAGCATAGATTGAGGCATCTTATATCCAAAATTGTAGTCAAATCCTACCATAATTATCTATAATATTAACAATGCCCACTAATTTAAGAAAAGCACTAAAGTCTGTTGTCATTGCCTACACCTATACATTAAAGAATACAACGCCATATAGTGAATAACACAACGACCATATGATTGAAGAATATAGTGCTCATAGTACTCATACATTGAAGAATAGAACATCATACAAGTGAAAAAATCATCATGCATATAATTGAAGAACACAATGTCCATACATCAAAGACCATAGTGCTCATACATCAAAAACGACAACACCCATTTGCAGCATTATAAAGGTAAGGATTTACCTTAATTCAATTTGTTGAGCAAGGTGCAGCGACAGTATTGTCATTGTTGTCAACACAGTCAGATAGATCGGTTGATGCAGTGGACAGGAGTTCAGAGGTTACTCAGAGTATGTACAGTGATGTTAAATGCTTATGAGGATGTTTTTGATGTTTGGGTGAAGTTGTTACAGGTTGTCCAAGAAGACCGAAGTGGCCCATATGCAAAAGAGAAGCGAAAAAGCAAAGAGGAAAAAAGTGTCGCGATATCGCGACATGTTGCATTTTCACGGCCAAAAGAGAAGAGAAAATGCAAGGAGAAAAAGTGTCGCGATATCGCGACATGTTGCATTTTCACGGCCAGAAGAGAAGAGAAAATGCAAGGAGAAAAAGTGTCGCGATATCGCGACATGTTGCATTTTCACGGCCAAAGAGAAGAGAAAATGCAAGGAGAAAAAGTGTCGCGATATCGCGACATGTTGCATTTTCGCGGCCAAAGAGAAGAGAAAATGCAAGGAGAAAAAGTGTCGCGATATCGCGACATGTTGTATTTTCGCGGGCCAAAGCTAAGAGAAAGAGCAAGGAGAAAAAGTGTCGCGATATCGCGACATGTTGTATTTTCGCGGGCCAAAGCAAAGAGAAAGAGCAAGGAGAAAAAGTGTCACGATATCGCGACATGTTGTATTTTCGCGGGCCAAAGCAAGGAGAAAGAGAAGAAGAAAAAGTGTCACGATATCACGACATGTATTTTTGCTGGCCAAAGGAAGGAGAAAGAGAGAGAAAGAAAAAGTGTCACGATATCGCGACATGTCACATTTTCTGACTCAAAAAGGGAGGTAGGCAGAGAAAGAAAAAGTGTCACGATATCGCGACATGTCGCATTTTCATGACTCAAAAAGGGTAGGAAGAGAAACAAAAGTGTCACGATATCGTGACATGTCGCATTTTCATGACTCAAAAAGGGCAGGAGAAGAGAAACAAAAGTGTCACGATATCGCGACATGTCACATTTTCGTGACTCAATAAGGGCAGACAGGGAGAGTAACAAAAGTGTCACGATATCGTGACATGTCACATTTTTGTGACTCAAAAAGGCCAGGCGAAGAGTAACAAAAGTGTCATGATATCGTGACATGTCACATTTCGCGACTCAAGAAGAGTAAAATAGAAATAAAAAGTAGAAAAAAAGAATGTCATGTGGAAAGAAATGGAAAGAAGAGATGCCCATGTGGAAAAAATGAAAAGAAAGAATGGAAGGAGAAAATGAATAGTATTAAAATAGAAAATGAACAGACATGCAAAGAAAAGAATGACATGCAAATAGAAATAAAGAGAAAATGAACAGTCATGACCGAGAAGACGAACAGTCATGGTAGGAGAATATGGTGTCAATTCTTTGCATGTAACGTGTTTGACGAAATGCCTACTCTATATATACAAAAGGAGTTACATAAAGAAGGCGTTACAATTGACAAGTGGCGTATGAGAATATGAAAGGAGTTACAACTGGAGTTACAAAGAGAAAGGATGGTTATAAAAGGAGTGTTGCTTGGAGAATTTAATGTGTGGATTTTATCTTGCGAAGTGCGTGAGAGGAGCGCGAGAGGCGAGCGAGAGGCGAGCGAGAAGGGTGTGTGTTGTGTGAGAGATGTTGAGTAAGCAATAGACCAGTCAGGGTCTTGTAAAAGTGAAGGCATTTTTATGTCAATCTTCTAGTTTCAGAATTGAAGTCCAAGTTGGTGCTTGGCATCAGGAGTTGGTGCTCCTTCGAGTGTGGTGTCCTTTTGTAAATCAAGGGTTGGTGCTCCTTTCTAGTTGGTGTAGATAAATCAAGGGTTGGTGCTCCTTTCTATTGGTGTAGATAAATCAGGGGTTGGTGCTCCTTCTAGTTGGTGCTGGTAAATCAGGGGTTGGTGCTCCTTTCTGTTGGTGTAGATAAATCAGGGGTTGGTGCTCCTTCTGTTGGTGGGGTAAATCAGGGGTTGGTGCTCCTTTCTGTTGGTGCAGATAAATCAGGGGTTGGTGCTCCTTCCAGTGGGTGTTGGTAAATTGATTGTAAAGTTGTTGCTTTGCAAAGGCTGGATTTGGATGGGAGTCCAAACAGTCAATTTTTGAGGAGTAGCCAAATCGGTGAACCTCGGTACATCTTGTGTTGTGTGATGCTCTCTTGTTATATTTGCTTTATTTGGTTTTAAGTTCTCATTGTTTTGGCTTTAAGAGTTGAAGATTTAAGTTTTAAAGAGCTACACTGATTCACCCCCCTCTCAGTGTCATTGTGAGACTAACAATTGGTATCAGAGCCAAGTTCCTTGAACAAGCTTAACCGGCTAGGGTGATCTTGGAAGTAACACAATGGCAGGTGGTGAAGGCTTCTCATCAAACAAAGCACCATTGTTGGATGGAACTAATTACACATTTTGGAGACTCAGGATGCAGACATATCTTTGTGCTTTGGGATACGACATTTGGGATTCAGTAGATAGTGGATACACAATACCCACCACTTCTCCAACCGATGTTGTCGGTAAGAAATTGTTTGAGAATAACTCAAAAGCAAAGAATGCTATCATGTGCGGATTAGTGGAAAGTGAACTAGTAAAAATTATGAGTTGTAAAATGGCAAAAGAAATATGGGACAAACTGAGGAGCATTCATGAAGGAGACGATAAGATCAAGGAGGCCAAGTTACAAACACATCGAGCTCAGTTCGAAGTATTAAAGATGAATGACGATGAGAACATAGAGGCATATATGCTGAGAGTTAATGAAGTAATTAATGCGATTAGAGGACTCGACGAGGAAATCGAAGATTCTGTCATCGTGAAAAAGGTATTAAGATCTCTTCCCCAAAGATTTGATTCTAAAGTTTCAGCTATAGAAGAAGCTAAAGATCTAAATTCTTTTAGTATGGATGAGATGCATGGTTCTTTGACTCGCATATGAGATGAGAATAGGAAAATCTAAACCCACAGATAGAGAAGCTGCTTTTAAAGCCCATAAAAATATGAAAGCAAAACAAGAATCCGAGGAAGAAGAGACATCAGATGAAATGGAAGCAAACTTTGTTCGAAAACTAAAAATGGGAAAAGGAAAATACAGAGGAAAGTTACCGTTTAAATGTTTCAATTATGGAGGCATTGGGCATCTTGCAGCTAAATGTCCACTTAATGAGAAGAACAAAAGTGATGAAGGATCGCACCAAGAAAGAAGTGACTGGAAGAAAAAACCAAATTTTAGAAAAGGCAACTTCAAGAAGAAAAGTTTCATCTCCAAGAATGTCAATTCATCAAAAGACAACTGCAGTGAGGATTCTAAAAAGGAAACAGGTGAAGCTCTTTTTATGGCACTCAAAGAAGAAAAAATAGAAAAAGAACAAGTATGTGATGAAAACCTTGAGGTTGAAGTAGATCTAGAAGGTGAGTTGATCGCTGCACTTGAAGAGTTGAATATAGAAAGGAAAAAGAACAAAATACTGTCCAAGAAGTTGGAAGAATATGGGGATAAGATTGAAGATCTCTTCTTACAAATTCATAAAGCCAAGAAAATAGAAGAAGCCTTGAAGTCACACCTGGATGATAAAGGCGATGTATGTAGCAAACGTGAAGAGGAATCTAACAAAGTTTTATTAGTGATCTAAAGCGCAAGAAGAAGAGCCCAAAAGGATTGAAGAAACTCTCGGTGTCAGATCAATAAGAAAGAGATTGTTTGCTGCAAACAAGAAGAAGAGATTGTTTTATTGAAGAAACAACTAGAAGAGGCCAATACAAATCTCAAATTTGAGAAGAGCACAGAGTTGCTAGATGAAATGATAAGGCAACAAAGAAGCTCCATGGCTAAGCTTGGTCTTGGATATGAAGTTGAACAACCTTCATCTTCTAAATATGCAGAGAAGAAGAAGTCCACCGTTGAAGGATCAAAGCAAGAAAAGTTTGAAGTTGAATCTTCAAAAGGAAGAAAATATCAAAGGAGATCTACAAGCAAAGCAACCACAACAAAAGAGGTTCTATCACTCTCACTTTATTCATAATAATGCTTTTAATGGCTATTGTTTTAGATGCAACCATTATGGTCACAAGGCAATTTATTGTGGATTGAATAATAGATCAAAGAGTTATGCTTGGTAGAAATACATCCGTTGAACACCATGTGCAATGTTTTAAATGTAATGGTCATGGGCACATAGCAAGGTTTTGTCCAAGAACTTTTGTATCTAATCTAAGGCAAGACAGTAGATTTCATCGGACACAAAGAATGCAACACAGACAGGGAAGAAATCATGTGCATCAAAGAAAGGAAAATAATCATCCATCAAGGATGCACAAGAGACAACCACCCAAGAGAAATGTTCAAGTTCACGAAAAGGTTCAAAATAGGGATGCAGTTGAAAAACTCAAGCCCAAGTTCAAGGAAGCTTGGAGAAAGAAAGAAGAGAGGAAATCATGTCTCCTTGGACTGAAGGAGACTACTCCTCTATTGCACTAAGCAACTCTAGGTAGCACATCCTCAGGGGGAGCAATCTTAAAGTTTTATTTTAATGCTCCTATGTATTTGTTTGGTTATCTGAGGATGAAAGGAAAGTAGTCGGGGAGTTGTCGTATAGTTGTCAAAGTGTGGTTCAGTTCATGTAGTTGTTTGTGGCGGTACCATGAAGGGTGGTGATTAAATTGAGAGTTGTCACCATTGGTAGTATTGCTATATGTTAGTGTTGTACTTTTGATGGTTCTTACTGCCATTGTTCAAAGTTATGGAAAATAACAGTTCTGATAATTTGGTTTAGTGAAAGAGATGCTAAAAAGTTCACAATGGAGGATTGTAAGCCAGTTAGCACTCCCATGACGACAGGTTGCAAGTTGAGCAAGGATGTGTAGATGACAGAAAGAGTACCAGTGGAGGTGCATTCTATCTTGGAGACAGGTTGGTCACGTGGCACAGTAAGAAACAAGAGTCAGTCTCCTTATCCACAGTAGAGGCAGAATATATTGCAACGACAACGTGTTGTACGCAGGAGAAAGTTGCGGAAGGTGAGGTTAAGTTGGATTTTGTTCCAACAACAGAGCAAGTAGTGGATATCTTCACAAAACCGTTGCCCAAGGAAGTCTTTGAGTACCTTCGCAATAAATTGGGAGTGGTCACGCTTCCCAAGAATTGACTAGCTATCGGGACCACATTCTCAGGGGGAGCATTTGTGTATTTGTTTATCTTTTTGCTCATGTTTGTGATTTTTGCTAAGTGTAATAATTTTTGTCTGAGAATGTTGTGCATGGACTCGGGGGAGTTTACAGCAGCCCTTTGGTATTGTTGTCAAAGGGGGAGAAGAGTTATAGGAAATTGCACGTGTGTTGCCAACAATTCCAAAGGGGGAGATTGTTGAGCAAGGTGCAGCGACAGTATTGTCATTGTTGTCAACACAGTCAGATAGATCGGTTGATGCAGTGGACAGGAGTTCAGAGGTTACTCAGAGTATGTACAGTGATGTTAAATGCTTATGAGGATGTTTTTGATGTTTGGGTGAAGTTGTTACAGGTTGTCCAAGAAGACCGAAGTGGCCCATATGCAAAAGAGAAGCGAAAAAGCAAAGGAAAAAAGTGTCGCGATATCGCGACATGTTGCATTTTCGCGGCCAAAAGAGAAGAGAAAATGCAAGGAGAAAAAGTGTCGCGATATCGCGACATGTTGCATTTTCACGGCCAAAGAGAAGAGAAAATGCAAGGAGAAAAAGTGTCGCGATATCGCGACATGTTGCATTTTCGCGGCCAAAGAGAAGAGAAAATGCAAGGAGAAAAAGTGTCGCGATATCGCGACATGTTGCATTTTCACGGCCAAAGAGAAGAGAAAATGCAAGGAGAAAAAGTGTCGCGATATCGCGACATGTATTTTCACGGGCCAAAGCTAAGAGAAAGAGCAAGGAGAAAAAGTGTCATGATATCGTGACATGTATTTTTGCGGGCCAAAGCTAAGAGAAAGAGCAAGGAGAAAAAGTGTCGCGATATCGCGACATGTATTTTTTCGGGCCAAAGCAAAGAGAAAGAGAAGGAGAAAAAGTGTCACGATATCGCGACATGTTGTATTTTCGCAGGCCAAAGCAAGGAGAAAGAGAGAAAGAAAAAGTGTCACGATATCACGACATGTCACATTTTCGTGACTCAAAAAGGGAAGAGAGAGAAAGAAAAAGTGTCGCGATATCGTGACATGTCACATTTTCGTGACTCAAAAAGGAGAGGTAGAGAAAGAAAAGTGTCATGATATCACGACATGTCACATTTTTGTGACTCGAAAAGGCCAGGCAGGAGAGAAACAAAAGTGTCACGATATCGCGACATGTCGCATTTTCACGACTCAAGAAGGGCAGGCAGACAGAGTAACAAAAGTGTCACGATATCGCGACATGTCATAATTTTGTGACTCAAAAAGGCCAGGCAGGCAGAGTAACAAAAGTGTCGCGATATCGCGACATGTCACATTTTGTGACTCAAGAAGGTAAAATAGAAAAAAAAGTGAATAAGGAATATATAATGATTAAATATTAAAGATGGCAATGAAAGATGATGCCCATGTGGAGAAAATGAAAGAAAGAATAGTGGAAGGAGAAAATGAACAATGTTAAAATAGAAAATGAATAGTCATGAAGGAGAAAATGAACAGACATGCAAAGAGAAAACGAACAACATGCAAAGAGAAAATGAACAATCATGCAAGGAGAAGATGAATAGTCATGACCGAGAAGACGAACAGTCATGGTAGGAGAATATGGTGTCAATTCTTTGCATGTAACGTGTTTGACGAAATGCCTACTCTATATATACAAAAGGAGTTACATAAAGAAGGCGTTACAATTGACAAGTGGCGTATGAGAAATGAAAGGAGTTACAACTGGAGTTACAAAGAGAAAGGATGGTTATAAAAGGAGTGTTGCTTGGAGAATTTATGTGGGATTTTATCTTGCAAAGAGAGCGAGAGGAGTGCGAGAGGCGAGCGAGAAGGGTGTGTGTTGTGTGAATAGTGGGCGATGTTGAGTAAGCAATAGACCAGTCATGGTCTTGTAAAAGTGAAGGCATTTTTATGTCAATCTTCTAGTTTCAAAATTGAAGTCCAAGTTGGTGCTTGGCATTAGGGGTTGGTGCTCCTTCGTTGGTGCTCCTTTCTTGGTGTAAATCGGGGTTGGTGCTCCTTTCTATTGGTGCAGATAAATCGGGGTTGGTGCTCCTTTCTATTGGTGCAGATAAATCAGGGGTTGGTGCTCCTTCCAGTTGGTGCTGGTAAATCAGGGGTTGGTGCTCCTTTCTGTTGGTGCAGATAAATCAGGGGTTGGTGCTCCTTCCAATTGGTGCTGGTAAATCAGGGGTTGGTGCTCCTTTCTGTTGGTGCAGATAAATCAGGGGTTGGTGCTCCTTCCAGTGGGTGCTGGTAAATTGATTGTAAAGTTGTTGCTTTGCAAAGGCTGGATTTGGATGGGAGTCCAAACAGTCAATTTTTGAGGAGTAGCCAAATCGGTGAACCTCGGTACATCTTGTGTTGTGTGATGCTCTCTTGTTATATTTGCTTTATTTGGTTTTAAGTTCTCATTGTTTCGGCTTTAAGAGTTGAAGATTTAAGTTTTAAAGAGCTACACTGATTCACCCCCCTCTCAGTGTCATTGTGAGACTAACACAATTTACCTTCATTAAGGAGTTATAAGTGTATATTATAAGGTTGAAACCATAGCAAAATCAACCATATTTGAAAGCATTATCTATACACCTAAATAGATCAATATTTGTAATTTATAACGTAGGAGATATAAATATTTTCACTTGGAAAATTAAAAATTCATTTGCAAATATTATTATTTTCTAATACTACAAAAACTAGGGAGATATAAGGCTTACTACAAAATATATACATGTAATTGGAATTTAGAAAATTAAAACTATGGAAAAAATTATCAAATCAATAACCTACACATAGAGTTGGAATTAGTTGGTAGAATTGTCTCATACTCATTCTAAGGAGACAAGAAGAAATCCAACTATCAAAGCATACTCCATTGAAAAAGATAAGGAAAAATTAAAAGTTGATTATTCTCAAAATATTAAAAAATCAACTTAGAAGGTGAACTAAATATTAGGGAGATATAAGGAAGCCTACAAAACCTAATTCTAAGAAGGTTTTATCAAAATTAGTTCACATATTTTAACTAGGGAGATATAAGGAATTCTACAAAACCTAAAAGCCAAAAAAGGGTTTTACATCTAGAGAATCAGTATGACCACAAAAAAATTTCTCCTTATAGAATCTCAACTACTTAAGGGCCCAAATTACTTCTCATGGAAAAAAAAGTGAGAGCTATCCTAACATTTGAAAATATTTGGGACATTGTCAAAGGGGCAAGAACTAAACCAACTCAAGGAGAAACAAAGATTCAAAAATTTGAAGAAAGTGAGGCTAAGGCACTTATGATAATAACCTTTGTCGTCATAGATGAAATACAAGATTACATTAGCTCAATTAGGGATATCTACAGATGAATGGAAAACATTAGAGAAAATATTTGAAGAGAAAAACAAATCCACTATCCTAAATCTTCAAACTCAACTACATTTCTTGAAAATGAGTAGTGGTGAAAGCATAGAGTTATTCTTAAGGAAGATAGAAAATATTAAAGGAAATCTACTAACTCTAGGAGAAAAAATTTGAAGATAAATTTCTTTTTTAAGTAACCTTGGGAGCACTTCCAAATAGCTATAAGTATCTAGTTACATCCTTACAGGTTCTAAGCAAAGATATAGATTTTGATGAACTAATCAATATTCTTCAAGAATATGAGAGAAAATACTGTGAAATATGAAATGACTAACAATGCTTTGGTCCTAAAAGATAATCCATAGGGAAACATTGCTTCATCATCAAAAGGACGAAGACTATGGAATAACAGATATTGTCAGATATGCAAGAAAAAAGGGCATAACACCAGCTACTACAAATTTGATCCAAGAAATCATAATCAAGGAAATCATATGAATTATGGAAACCAAATAAATAGGGCATTCCAACCAAGATAATATCAAAATAATCCCTAACAGCAAAAATCCTAGCATCATAACTATTATCCACAATTGGAATATCTAAAAGAGAATAAAAAATGACATCTAGCTTAGAAGATTCAAGAAATTGAAGAACTGGAAGATACGGTAGATGATAAAGGAGTCAAAGCTATTACAACAAGGGTAACATGATATGAATATGCTAACTACTTGCATGAAAAGGATACAAGAAACAAATATTGAAGACTAAAATCTTCAATACCCAAATAATGAAATACAAAGGGGTGTTAGAGTATATTACATCATTTGGGTCATGTAAATATACCACACTTGGTACATAACTATAGTAGTAGATTACTTTAGGGTATAGTTAGTTAGTTGCTTCAAGCAATATAATAAATGCATAAGTGTATATGTGCAAGGTGTCCCTTTGTACAACTAGGTAGAGTTTTTGTCAAGCCATCCATCTTTCTATATAAAGGGTCTTATAGTGAGTGATTATACATCATTGTAGGTAGTAGGTTTACTGTGTGGATAATCATATAGATTGGTTATGGGATACATTGTAGTTCTTTAGTATCTATTCTGGAGTGTTCACTTCATGCATATTATATTGTATCATTTTTGTCACTTTCCATTAATAGCATATTTTTAGCATCTTACATTTATGCATATTTCATATCATGTGATTGTATTCTCCCTTGAAATACACTATCAAAAGCTAAAATTTAGAGCTTTATGTTCCAAGTATCATATCAAGCATAGATTTTCAACTCCTTATTAATGCAAATTAATGGACAGGCAAAGACCTCAAACAAGATGATTATTACCATTCTTAAAAAAATGGTTAATAATCATCATAATGATTGACATCTTCAATTACATCTGGAACTGGGGATTACAAAATGAGCATTCGAAAATCTACATGGGTAACTCTTTTTTCATTAGTCTATGGTACTGAGGCCATCATGCCCATGGAGCTTGAAATTCTCTTATTGTGCATCTCACTACAAGAGTTCATCGATGATGACACAATTCAATAGACTTGCCTAGATCAACTTACTCTTTTTGATGAATGGTGCATTAACGCTCTTGAAAATATTCATGTTTATCAAGATCACATTAAACTAGCCTATGATACAAAGGTACATCATAGGGAATTTAAAGTTGATGATCTAGGGTTAAAGGAAAACCAGTAGATTTCTAACCTGCCTAGCCATTTGTGTGACAAATTTATGGTAAATTGGCTAGGCCCATTCATCATCACACATAAGTTGGTACTGAGAACTTATCAGTTAGCTATACTTAAGGGTGTCAAGGAACCTAAACCCATTAACATTATCCACCTATAGGTATTTTATGTATAAAAAAACAAAAAAATAACAAAAAATACAGCACATAGTTTCATTTCACCATCCCCCACATTTTTCATTCCATACCATCGTTGCATTACATGGTATTATATATTGTACTCCACATTTGATAATTTTTTCTCCTGCTTGCATCTTGCATAGTCTAATCACATGGTTTGTCGCATTACATTAGGCATTTTGTTTGCTATAATTATATTCATCTTATCTTTCATTGAATAATATGCATAGCATCATGTTTGTATGAAGGTCACTTGTCTTGATCTAATCTATTTTATCTTGGGTATACACCCCATTTTATTGTTCATACACACTCATATTTTCATGTTGTTTACCCATATCTTGATCACTCTTGAGTAGTTACTGTAAGGTATCTAATATGGTCTTTTGATCACTCACCCATTCCCAATTTTTCTTTCAGACTCTTTTGCACACCATATTGGCATCTAGCGATAGGGTCTTGCTTTGGTTGTACTTTGTTTATCTTAAAATCCCAACATATTTTCACAATATTAATTATGATTTTGAACAAGGAAATATGACACTACAAAGTAAGTATTACCTCTTAAGAAAATAGTTTCCCTTGCTCTTCCTATCATGCACATGGTCTAAAAAGTTAAGAATTGACAAAAGGACAAGTTTCCCCCCCAAAAAATCCTTTGCTCCACAAAATGAGAAAAATCCCCCCCAAAAAAATCCCTTTGCTCCTACATAGAACGAGCAAAATCCCCTCCAAAAAAATCTCTTTGCTCCACAAAACGAGCAAAATCAAAAAAAAAAAAAAGAGCTTGAATCCCTGGAATTCTTAGTATTTTTGACAACCATGGGGGCAATCTCCATCGGGGCTATATATGCCTAATTGGAAATGGAGTAGCCTTACGCATGGTGGCACATATGTCATATTAGTCACCTTATTTTATATAGATCAATGTTATCTTGTGGTTGAGCTAGATTTTGATGGCTTGCATATAGAGTAGTTAAGTCCAACCACATACAAAATCAGGATAATGAACTTCACTATGCACACACAGGGATATTGAATATCTTAGTCTTCCTAGCATATTTTTATCTTTTATATTCTTGCATGGTCAGTATATGAATTTTGATTGGTCAACTAGGGTGTTTGAGTCTCCTAAAAGCATTATTATTCACTTGGGACTTCTTGCTATTCACTATCCACTACTTGCATGCTTCTCCATTTCATATATATCATTGCTTGGCTTCCATTCGAGTGTATGCCCTTGATGAAATTATTTAAATCTCGTTTGATGATGTTTATACATTGTTCAGTGCTTCTAATTAATTTATTCATTCATCTTAGATTCATTTGTTATGTTACATATCTTAGGAATATATTCAGACTTTACATTAGTTAAGTTGTTATGTGTCATTAGTGCATCACATACATACTTACTTCTATGCATACATAATAGCTCTACCATCTCACATAATTCATTCAATTTACATATATGCATCATCATATCTATAAGTCTAGGTGTACATCTATGCTCATCTATAATTATGTTTATTCATCCAGCATTACGTACACATGCACAATAAAAACCACAATAAACACAAATGCTCATGTTATATATATAAAAGGGTAAGTACATAGAATGATACAAAAATGCTCGCAGGCTACAATATAGTGGATCCTCAAACCTCACATCCAAAAAATAAGCTATCAAGAAGACTCTCTCCTCTGGTTGGCCCTACACCCCCACTCTCTCCATTGCTTTCAGCCTCATATCTGTGAGCTTGCCCCACTCCACTAGCCCCTAACATTTGTGAAGTGTTTGATAGTGAAAAACACAAAATAGACAATGCCATTGATGTATCCCTTGATGCCCCACTCTATCGACTTTGTTGATACTAAGATGATGATGGCCATGATGGTAGCACCCCACCCAATCTATCCACCTCATCCTCCAATCACGTCACAAACTCCTGCTCTGTTTGATAGCGGGTGTGATATGTGGTTACCCTAGCCTACAACCATGCAACCTCTACCTATATCCTAGTCATCTCATTTGTATCCTATCCATCTATGGATGGCTGAGCCTACTTAGCTATCAAGGTTGATACCTAAGTCCATAGAGCATATTGTTCTACCTCAATATTATCTCTCTCCTCTTAAAGGCTTAGTACTTGGGCCTGCAAGGTATCCCTCTCCTCCTCCTAGCACTACCAACACTACTTATATGTTGTCTAATGGCTCTGCTCTATGGTAGGCACTATATCCTGCTCTATATTTTGACCTTCCAAAATGTGCATCTACTATCGCAAAGCTACAATATTATTCTATGGGCCCTCCTCATCCCCATCATCACCACCAATTTTCCCTTGCAGGTGCATCCACATCCTTTGTATATCCCTATTTTCCCCCACATCCCTCTTCACTTGGTGATGCACTCACTGCTATAGTGGCTCCTCTACTGCACTAGCCTCCTCTTGTCTAGTTTTTACCCCTTCCTAAAACTATCAATTGATCTACCAAGCATCATACTTTGGTGTGGTCCCAATATCCTTGACATTTGCATCTATCAAAACCTTTTTTGACTCCTCACTTAGCAACTCTAGTCATGGCCATGCCATTTGGGTCTCCCTATCCCTCCCTTAGTAAATAACTGCAACCTTGGGCACCCCTATGTGACTCCAAAATATCAGATTACTCATGAGTATTGGAAGTACTCATGCTCTCTCTCGTGACATCCAATCAACCATAGGCTTCACTGTAGTCACCTCAAGTGTATGGCATCCTTGGCCCATGTTGGTCCTCCCCTCCAGGGCCTCCATATAACATTGCTTACTCGTAGTCCAACCCATGCATCTGTGTAGTGCGAGAGAATACCCTGGTACTTGTGGATCCTACTTTGCTCTCAATCATGGTCCCATCACATTATATAAGGGACCTCATTGTCCATGTCCTTGTATGCATCCCAAGGTAATCCATATGGTCTCTCCACTTAAAAATGCTTTCATACCTATATTTGTAGAAGGAAGTTGCACCCCAAGCCTAGTTGGCCCCACTGATGAATCCCATACAACTCACTGTACAACTACACCAACAAGGTGGAACCCCATGCTATGATATTGGGATCCTCCACTAGATCCATCACTAGACCATGCATGTTCCATGAGAACCTCATACTTGATGAGTTAGATAGAATAAAGTTAGATACCAATGACATCAATACTACCTATCTAGTTATCATTACCCTATCTCATATTCGATGTTAACCCTCACATCGTCGCTCTCCATGTCATAATCTACATATCACCAACACTCTTACTAGACTCTGTGATACTACCTCACATGCACTAGTCACAACGGTAACTATATACTCTCCCTCTATTGAGACATAAAATTTGGTACATGTACTCTATAGTAACGGTGATCTCTTCGATTGGTATATCAAATGTGTTGGACTGACTACCCCATATGTCAATTAAGGTCATCAAATAGGCCTGATCTACGTGCATCAACTCTATTCGAGCCATATCTTGTAACCTGGTGGTCTTAAGCCATGTCTAATAATCCTCTGATAAATAATCATGCATCATCTTAAATGTGTGCATAAGTTGATGTTGGGCTCTCACAAGCTACCACCACACAAATAATAATAAAAACAAAAAAAACAAAAACAAACCATCTTGACCCAAGATGATCATAGAAAAAACTATCTTAGCAAGAGACAAACTATCTCAAGTGAAGATGGTACCAGGTGATTATCTTGAACCGAGATGGCCTCCATTATATATATATATATATATATTAATAATAAGAAAAAATAAGGGAAAGAAGCAAAAACTAAAAGTAAAACAATAATCTATCCATCACCCACCGCACATTTTCAATTTCCTAATACTATCGTGTTTTTACCCATCCCACCCACTCATTTCATTTTTTATTTTTCATTTAAAATAAAGCAAAAATTTAAGGTTCATACCCTTATATTTATTGCATCCCCTCCATCACTCATAGGCATGCGTGTCAGGTCCATTATGTTTGTTGACTCATCCGTTGGTAGCACTTCATTATGCAAAATCGCTCTCCTCCTCCTCATCTTGTGCAGTGAAAATGACCCATTATCCATAAAATATACCTTTTTTTCATTTTTTCGTGGGTTTGACCATCCAAGATGATCATGTAGCGTGATGCGACCGTATGAGATGGTCATATTTTTGCAAAAAAAATCCAAAAAAAAAATAGAAACCATCTTTGGTTGAGACGATCTTCGAATTTCATATTTTCTCACCAACTTGTTGGCCATTCCTTATTTGTCAAGCGATTCGTTGCTATCATCATTTTACCTCTCCTTCATCGACTTATCACTTGAGGGGGTAGTCAATACGTATAAAGTTTCATCTCAAATCAGGTTAATAATAAAACACTTGAAAGTGGAAATTAGCTTTGTCCAAGAATCATTACCAAAAACTATAATACACCCTCCTTGTTGGAAAAAAAACAAAAATCTCAATCAAATAAATACTTGGTATGCCTGAAGCCTAAATCCTATAGACTAACAATGTCTACCTACAGTTGAAAGGCTTACCAAAATTAAATCAAATCCTTCAATTTATTGGAAACAATTATTCAACGATGTGTGTCTTTTCCATGATTGGGGGATCCCAAATTGACTTTTATTTTAGGCCATATTGCATCACTCCTCTTCAAGATAATTTTCCATAAATCAACATAATTTATCATCAATTTAACCACTTTGGATCATCTATTTTTTCTTCGCATTGTCCTTATGCACAAAGCATTCCAAAAAGGGGCATTTGTAGACACCTAAAATGCATCATCTTGAGGAAAAATCCAAAAAACCTCCTTTCTAACCCACATAATCTACTTTGGGTAGACCTATTCATGGTATTATCCCATAATAGGTAACTTTCTCCATATGAGGCGTAACCGTATCAACCTAAGATAGTATCATTTTTAGATCATCTCGGATTAATATGGTTGAGCAGAATCAAAAACAAAAAAATACAGGTAGTTAAATTACCTGTTAGCACCCACATAGAAGTTGGAATATCATGCCTGACTTTGCATCGATGCCAATAAACTTGTAAACAGTAATTTCACCTGCTACCTATAGTCATCTACTTGTAGCTAATCAAGCTACCTATGATTTCTACCTGCCTCATTTACCTCCTATCAAGAGGCCTATAAAATGGTGCTCCTCCATCTGCTTTTTTATCTGTGAAATCCAAAACTATTTACCAGGAAGTGCTACCAAAATTAATATGCCAAGTCCTCTTGCTATAAAAAGTGATGATACTAGATCGTTGCTCAAGATTTGAAGTTGCACTATTATCCTTTATATAATCGCTCACGCTACTCCACTAATCTCTTGCATTCACTCACTCACCTTCACGTTCGAAAACCCACCATTGAAAACATAGTACATAGCCTCAAATGTCGTCAAGACCCAGTTGTGCTAATATGTAGATCCGTGACAATGACTGTCTCACCTCGAGATGATCCATAGACAAAATGATCTTGAACTAAAATGGTCGTGTTCAAGTGATAGATTTTCAAAATTTAATTGTATTTTAGCCTAGATCTTGTATGTTTGTTGTATTTTTTATCAATATTTACATTCCATGCAACGTCTTTCCTTATTTTATCAAGAATAACTTGATTTGATATGGGTCCCACTTCTGGTGGATCCCGCATATGCTACGAACTCGATGTTATTCCCTTTGTGTGTAGGTTACAGGATTCGAGGACAACGAAAGGCTTTGGATCCCATCTCATGCGATGATCACAAATAAACCTACTCTCCAAGAGATGTGCTAGCATGAAAACATCAAAATTGCACATCTTTGTCAAGAAAAAGGGGAATCACACCCCTATTGTAATATTTTATATCATTTTTAAAGAGCCTCTTGAGAGGACTCTCTGTAACCCTGAAAATACAAGATTAATACAAAGTTTATTTTTATTGCTTTAAGTGTGTTGTTCAATTTCATGGTGCAAAATTTTTGTCCTTCAGTAATATTACTGTGGTGATGATGTAATAAATATGGATCATCTCATATATTCAATTAATAAAATAGTATTTATATTAATAAAAGTTTAGTTAAAAATTAAATTATTAATTTATCATTATTAAATATTTTTTAAACACCAATAGAATATATAAAGAGAGATGATAAGATTATTAATATTTTATACCAAATTAGTTCCTTTAGCTACTTTTCTTTGGTAGGATTGGTAATAATAATAATTTTTTTATATTTTACATAAATAATTGTTAATATGACATATTTAAAAAAATGAAAATGGAGATTTAAAGAATCATATATTTTAAAAATGTATAATATAGGGGATGATAAGAGGGGTCTAATTTCAATGAAGAACCTTCTTCCATCCATTTTAAACTATGCATATCTTGTTTTGGTTGGACAAGAACCCAAATGCATCTAACTAGAGCATATATAGTTATGGACCAAGCATTTGAATTAAATGCACCATAGGGGGTGGGTTGTTGAAATCCTCATATTTGCTTTCTTCAACCTCGCTTACAAGTGCTTAAGCGTATTTTTTTCATATCCTAAAAATTTATAGATAGATAAATTAAATTTATATGAAATAATGGTGTGGCATGATGTATTTATTAAATTATTTTAATTTATAAATGTCATATTTCTTTAAACATATTTAACTACCTTATTGATAGGTCACTCTCTTGGAATTGGAAGAGGAAAGGTAGCATTCGGGAGAAGGCAACAATTCTACAAGAAGCAAGCAATTAAAGGATCCCACACATGTGCATATCATCTAATGTATTTGAATTTCATGTAAAAAAACATGATCACCTATTATTTTTATGTGCATGAATGCTTGACCAAATTGTGGAATCTCCATCTTGAAAAGCACTTAAGAATGTTGTCAAATATATATTTTAAATATATAAATATAATATTACTTGAAGGGAGAAGCATTAGGAATCATGGAATTAAAAATCAATATTTGAGTATCCCCTAAGAATGTTTGATCTTACCTTGTTAATATTTATAATTTCTTATAGGTCTATAGATTTTGACCCCCATGGAGGAAAATAGAGAGTTTCCTTTGCTTTGAAAATAAGCATTAAAATACTCCCTTTTATTTTTGGTGTCAAAGCTTGAAAAAGTTATTTCTATTATGAGCTTTCCCTTTAAGGCACAAAGAGAGTTTTATTTGCTTGTTTCTTGAGCACTAAATAAGGAGAGGTACAAGGGAGTGAGGGCACAAGGGTGGTATGCCATATCTTCCTCTCTCTATGTCATAGAATGTCTTTGCAATTGTTGCTATATCATATCCATGGCAATATCAAATCTTTGATTGCATCCAAATGTGTGGAACCTGATTACATTTTGGGAAGACCCAATTTCAAGGTATCTTAGTCTTGGGAGAGAGTACCAAGGAAGTAATAAATAGCTTTAGTGTGGTAGCAAGAGAAGTAAAACTAGATCCAATTTTATTTTTTTCTTCATCTTAATGGTATGAAAGAAAAGCATGTTGTTTTCCTTCTATCTCTGGCATGTATTTTATGTTTATAGATACTAATTTTGTTGTGTAAATCATGATGAAATTGAAAAAATATTATATTCATGCTTTTAGTTATGTATTGTTAAAGAACTTTGTTCTTTTGGATATTGAATTCCCAAGGATATCAAGCTTTAAGCATAGTTTGGTGATTAAAACCTCTATTAAACTCTAAAAATATTATGCATAAAAGAATGGAAATGTTTGAGTGGGATTCAATTTGTTGTATGCCTATATTTTTTATTCTACCTTGAGTAGGGGTATCCAAGCTTGACATGTCCTTAGGATGATGATATTAGTTTAGATTTAATATTTTTAGATAAATACATGGTAGAAGAAGGTTGTGAAATATTTTTCTATTATGGTTAAGGACTAGGCTAATATTTTTCTCCAACTATAGTAGAATTAAAATGACCATAATTTTTTTACTAACCATATAGACAACACATGATTTTATGCTTAGGGTCTTGGGTTGCCTGAGTTAAAAAATAATCTCTTGCATTACTTGTTTTAACTTATAGGCTCTTGACAACCATTAAATTCTGACAATATTGACAATAAATTTGTTAAAAAACATGCATCAAGGAAAAACTAGAACATTATCATGATAAAATCTACTATTTTTTTAATAATTTTGGAAAGGAAGCTTGACAAGTAGCCATATCAATGCTTGTGTATGAGATGTAAATATAGTTGCAATATATTTATGACATTGGAATATATATCTCAAGGTGGTAAAAATAACTATAGCACAAAACCTAAGTAGTATGTACAATAATATAGACAAAATATGTTAGCTTTTGATGAATGAGCCATGAGAGATAAAAATCACAAGATGCAAAATAACATGCAAGAAATTAAATCTTCTAGATGATTGAAGTATGCTAAAATATAAAACATATAAAATATTACAATGTAGATATGGAGGAAGTGAGCACTCCATTAACAAAGCTACATATCTACATCATATCCATCACCAATAAATGGTGTGGAACACAATCCACTAACCTACGCTATCTAACAATATCTCCCGGTTGTCCTATCTATCTATTTAAGAGGCCATCCTTATATATGCAAAATAGGATGCTTGCCCAACACTCTATCTAGTTGTGCATAGGACACCTTGCACATGTACAACTTGCATATGGACACTTGTCCATTTATTACATTGCATGAAGTCACTAGATAACTTGCACAAGAAGTAATCTAGGTATGTATCTTGGAGGATACATTTACATAATCCAAATGATGAAACAGATATAATTGAAGAACACAAGCTTATACTAAGAGGGGGGGTGAATAGTATAAGACCACTTTTTACTTTTTTTTTTCAATTCAATATTATGCAGTGTATATATAGTAGTATCAATAGCAGTAATCAAAGTAATACACAAAACAACATCCATAAAAGTGACACAAAAATTTACATGGTTCACCCAATGCGGGCTACTCCACGGAGAAAATATTTTGCTAAAAATTTCTCAATCAATATCTTGGGAATCCTTCCTAATTACAATTTTTATGGACCTCTGTCCAAAGGAGATGTTGATCCCCTAAATATCAATTTCATGGATCTCTTCCATAGGAGGACTCTTTCCCCTTCTACTTTGGCTAGTGATATTTTAGAAGACTCTGTCTCTCTGCTGCACTGATTGGTGGATCTCTCTCCACTTGAAGACTCCTCACTCAGATATGTATTCAATTGTCCTGGCTATTGGATCTCTATCCACTAAGACTCTGTCCTCTGTACTCTATCACCTCCAAAGCTCTATCAATAGGTTCACTCAGAACCTCCTCAAATATGCTCAATAGGCTCACTCAAAACCTGCTCAAATTTTATCACTAGGCTCACTCAGAACTTGCTCAAATATGCTCAATAGGATCACTCAGAACCTGCTCAAATATGCTCAATAGGCTCATTCACAACCTGCTCAAATATGCTCAATAGGCTCACTTAGAACCTACTCAAGTCTGCTCAATAGGCTCCCTCAGAACCTGCTCAAGTCTACTCAATAGGCTCACTCAAAACCTACTCAAATCTTCTCAATATGCTCACTCAGAACTTGTTCAAATATTCTCAATGGGCTCACTCAGAACCTACTCAAATATGCTTAATAGGCTCACTTAGAACCTACTCAAATCTGCTCAACAAGCTCACACAGAACTTGTCCCAATCTGCTCAATAATTCATCTATAGGACTTTTGCTCAAATCTGCATAGTAAGATTTCACAAAAGCTTACACAAAAATAGTCCACAATCCTTCTCAAAGACTTGCCTCAAATCAGCTCAACAAAATCTCAACTCAATCTCATAGAAGCATAAAGAGAATTTTTAGAGACTCAATATGTTCTATACTCAAATCTCAATCTCAATTCAAAACAATCTCAACTCAGCTCAATATTATAGAAGCATAAAAAGAATTTTTAGAGACTCAATATGTTCTATACTCAAATCCCAATCTCAACTCAAAGTAATCTCAACTCAGCTCAATATTAACTCAATCTCATAGAAGCATAAAGAGAATTTTTAGAGACTCAATATGTTCTATTATCAAGTCTCAATCTCAACTCAATCAGAATATAGAATAGTTTGTTTCATGGAACTTGAACAACCACTTCATGCAACCTCTTGACTAGGCTCAATCAACTCTACTCAACCAATCACTTCAAGAAACAACTCTTTCTCACAAACCCTAGTCCAAAAATGAATCAACTAACTCAAAATGTTTCCAACAACGCTCAACAACAAATCTTACACAACAATTATACTCATGTTCTTTTCTAACTCAAGTTCAAGTTCTTTGCATCACCCATTGGTTTCAACAACAATGCTAATAAGACAAGGTTTTAATCACAACTCTCAATTCAGAAAACCTTGAAGCATAAACTCAAAGTACTTCACTCAACCAATGGTCTAAACAAAAATGCTTACTAAACAAGATTAAATCACAACTCACAATCCAAAAAACCTTGAAGCATTAACTCAACCACTTTAAAAAAGGAAACCACAATCAATACTTTTCACTCAAAAGATATTTAAAAAATCAACCATCCAAATAAAATCAATGGAGAGTATTACTCATACCTTTTTGATGCCTTATGAGTTGCCCACTAAATATGTCACACTCAACACACTTTCTTTTTCAACTCTTAACAAGGGTTAAATATCTTGAGTAATAATACAACAATAATATCTAAATAACACCTTATTACTCCTTTATTTTAACATCCACAAAAGTTTTTTTTAAAAGAAAACCCTTACTAAAAATAACTTTCACTAAAAAGAACTTTATAAAAAACCCTTATTACTCCTAAAAATTTCAAAAATCACAATTAAAAATAATTCACAACTCAAACAACCACCATGACCTTATTCCCTAAGGTTACTCAACAAATCAACTAACAAAGCACCTTTACCCCTTATCACTCCACCTTAGGCAATCTAAACAAAATATTAATAAAAACCTTAATACCTGCCTCGAGGGGAATTGAACCCTCATCTTGCCCCAACATGAATAACCTAGCCACGACCAAGCTGCCACATGAGCTACGAGATCATTGGTGAAAAAGAAGTGCCATCTGCTTCTTATCCTTCACCCTCTTTCACTAAGTGAAAAGTATGCGCCTTGGGTGCCTCAACAGAACAAAGCCAAAAATGGTGCTTGTGGGAATCGAAAACACAACCTCCTTGTCACCAAAACCTTTGCATAATCCAAGTAGCCACTAGGCCACACTGCCCAATGTGTTTTGGGAAGTGTTCATTGTCTCCTTTTAATGTTCACTGCATCACTTAAATGAAAAACATGAGCTCTTTTTCTTCGTAAATACCAAGCACAAATATCAATGAGCAAGGATGATTGAATTAAAAAATTCAATGGTATATTTATATGCCTTCCCTTTGCTTTGGAAATGTCAGCCTTTTTGAATAAATTAAAAAATTTTAATTTAAATTTTAAATAAATAAAAATTTAAACTAAATATTTAAAATTAAATATCTCCATCACTGGGGCACCTTTTTCGATGAAACGAAAAGCCAAATTGGGTTTTAAGAAAAACATATTTCAGATCTGCCATCCATGGTTTTAAATAAAAAACCTTTTGTAAATATTCCCTTGAAGCTCATTTTGGAACCAAATGCCATGCATCCCTTCTTGAACCTTTGATAAAAAACCTTTGCTTCTCATGAAGCTCTTTGTGAAACACAAAAATAGTGCTTACTTACATAGATCCTTTTGATATCAATGACAAATTTTAGCTTAGGGACTCAAAATGTCCAAAAATAATTTCCAACACCCTCCTGTATTATATTATTTGGGTTTTGAATATTTTAGTCTTCAATATGGATTCTCTTCATATTCTTTTGCTTGATCTAGTTCTTGTTCTGCTGCTACAGTCTTCATGTCAATGCTTCTTATATTTTTTAATTCTTTGATTCTTGATCTCAAGTGTCTTTGATGATTCATAGCTCTCATAATGGTGCATGTCTTGAGTGGATCTGAATTGAAATTTCTTCCTTCTTTTATCCATTGGTAAGACCTGGTTCTCTATCCTTCGTAAGTACCAACCTTGAGCTCAATATTAGTAGATTTATCTAAAATAAATTTTTGAAGATAATAGTTTAACATTTGAATAAATATTCTTGTATAGTCTGTATAATATATATATATATTTGAAGTGACAAGAGAAAGATGAGTGATTCATTCCCTCACAATATTTGCATGGATGTAAATTCCAACAATTTGTTTTCTTCTGACCATATTGATTGTAATGGGTGCACAATAGAGACGATATAGCAATTTTGTGATCAATTTTAGGAATATCATGTTTGTCTATCTCTTTAACAAGGTCTAAAAACCATATGTGCACAATTGAAGCTATTCCATTTTGCATAAAATCTTGTTGATCAATATTTCCCTATTTTTTTTTATTTGATTTGTTAGATGAATCTTCATTTACATAGTTGTTGACTTCAGAAATTATGTCATATTGTAGGGGTTCTTCCTTTCCTTTCCTCTTTTCAATATTGAAGTCCATCATGTTCTTGATCCACATTGTTATTTTTCCTATTCTACCTCTAAGAGTATTACAAGTATGCTAGAAGACATTTGTATGACCTGAATTTTTATAGCCCCAAGATTTTAAGATATGCGTTCCTTGATTGAAGTATATAAGCTTGTTTTTATAAAACAAACCTTTATAGATCCTTAGATTTGTGGACTACCTTGTAACTCCCACCTAATTTTAGGATTTTAAGAAAGCTTATATCATCCCAACTTGATAATATTAGACAGATATTAATGTTATCAAGTTTTGTAGAATGCCTTATAACTCCATAATATTTTGAAGTATGCTATAGTGCTTTTGTAAGAATATAGTTAAATTTTGGTTTATTTTGTACAAGTTTTGCAAGAATCAAAAATCAACTTTTAACACCTTATAACTCCTAATTGAACTAAGTATTATTTCTATTTTTGAAGAGGTTTTGATGTTGGAAATATTTTTTCCCCTTTTTAGAGATTTGAGACAAGTAAAAATAAATTTATCCAACCTTAATAACCTATTTTATATCCCTTGGATTATTTCTAATTTCCAAATAAAATAAATTTTATGGAGTAACCCTTATGACTCCCAAGTTTGGAAAATTAGAGAAATGATAATAATATTTGCAATATAGTTTAATCCAAGTTAAATTCCTTATTCCTCCTAAGTAAGATTGTAAATATTAAAATAATAAGATAAGTCACCCCTTTAGATTTCAAAACCTAAGTTTTAACCTTAGTTTATAATCCTTATAACTCCAACTTATGAAAGCAATAATCAATGGGATTTAGACCTTACCTTATACACAATATCTTCTTGATTTTTGGTGCTTTCCACGACTAAATATAATAGCATGTAAAATGTACCTTGAGCTAGATGTGAATGTTATACGTAGGTGCTGAAATGTTGACCTTTCAAAAATAGGGAGTTTTTAATGCTCCTTCTCCTTTGTCTTCCATGTTGTAGTTTGAATGTTTCTATTGCTTATCTCATGCCTTGATTGTGCTACATTCCTCCTTCAAACATCTTGATTGTGATTTACTCTTGCATCTTGGTCTTGGACTAAAAGATGCTTTTTAAGCAATGATGATCATAGGTATTGTGACAAGTTTCACATCCATTACAAGTGAACGCTCCCTTCTTTACGTAATGCTCCAGAATATTTATCCAGTTCTTCTTGAAAACGTATAGGACCTTATGTGAAGCTGGTGAAGAATACCAAGTGGCATGTCTTTGCTTGTAACTATTTTGTAGAAGTATCTAAAATATTGAGAGGAATGATGACTAGAATGTCAAGTATCATTTTTGCATGGAGACCATTCTTGTAATACCTTTGAAGATGGATATTATAACTCCATAACTTTCATGCTTTGCAATGTTGCTTGGGTAGCAAGCAAGCTTTCTTTTCTGCAAGTGGATGGGCAATGCGCTACAAAGCTTGGATGATAGTTCAAAACTTCCTTTTGTGAGTGGTCTTCTCCAAGATTGATACCACAAATGTAACACATTTTTCCCTTTCTTTTATACCTCCAAACACATTGTTTTTCCTATCGCTATTTTTATGTCCTTTTTGATATTGATTTGCACTCGCTTGTCTATGTAAATATGGCTCATGGATGATCTAAAGTGAGCTTTAATTATATAGGTACATACATACAAGATGAGCCCTTGAATGGCTCCTTCTAGATTGGGAGGAAGAAACTGAAGTCTGGTCTTTATTTGTTGTTATTTTCCTTATAAGAAAACGTGCTCTATTATGGCACTTTCAAATCTGCACTTATGTTGTCAAAAACCATATTAGAGTAGTGCAAGATAATGTATTATATTTTGTACAATAAGGCTTTTAATATACCTTCTTTTGCACTCTATTTCTAGATTTTTAAATTCTGGTTTTGTGGTAGATTTCTTGCAATACAAGTGTTTGAGGTTGTATTTAACAATAGAAACAAATTTCCCTTTTTACTTGGAAACTATTGATAACAAGTCCAAGCTTCAATAACTGTAGATAGAATTTTTTTAATGGATGTAAATTTTTTGCATTTTTTCCTTTGGCATTCACTTGTAATGCTTTTGATTTTGAGACTCACCAAGTCTCACTTTCATAAGATTCTATCTTTGTTTTTATTTATTTATGTTCTTTAAAAATCTAGAGGATTCTAACCCTTTTTGGTGGCTTTTATTGGACACATCAAGTTGTAGATTTTTGTGCTTCAATGGTGTCTTTAGACACTTGATACAAATTAGACTTTGTACCTTTCAGGAAATATAAAACTAATTTTCTTTTTTAGAGTAGTATAATAGTACAAGCTATTTAATTTTAATGCATTAATATTACACCTTATCACTCCAATCAACTCTCAAAGAAATGCACTAATAATCTACCACAACTAATCAAGAATAACCTAAAATGAATCTTTAGGAGTTATTCTGCAATTTCACTACAACAAATTTTGTAGGACTTGTTGGTCATCAAATCCGCACAAGAAAGGACTTTCGGTGGGTTTGCGCGCCCTGGACCTGCGACCAACATTGAAAGGCCGAGGGGAAGAGATGCCCCTCGTGCCAATCTCCGGAGAAAGGCCGGCTCCTATACTAATCTACTTTTGGGGTTTGAGACAAGAGTGCGGGAAAGAAATAAACAGAGTAAGGGTTAGGAAAAGAAATAAAAAGGGGTAAGGGTTAGAGAAAGAAATAAAAAGAGTAAGGGTTAGAAGATGATGATTTAAGGTGGGAGAGAACAGGAAGCACGATTACTCGCTAACAACTCGAATAGCAGCAAGAAATACCAAGAATAACATGAAAGAAATGAAATGCCGAACTTCCTATGTATCCTCTGGACGGGTTCGCAGGGTTCTCCTTTCTCTCTCGCTGGAATTCAGGATTCGGAGTAACGACGATTGAGATAAGGGAATAACAGAAACCTCAATCCACCGAGGCGGCATAAAGGAAAGCGACAAGGCATTTTTCCTCTCCTATGTATCCTTCAGGGCGAATTTTAGGGGTTCGGTCCCCGATCGCACATTGGATTCAGGATTCAAGTCTCGGTATGCGAACGAGAAAAGACAAAAGAATTAAGCACAGAAGGCAGCATAAAAGAGAGAAATAGAGCACAAAAGGTCTTTAGTATTAAACGCAGGACATCAAGTTACAGCAGCTTTCTAGCAGAAAGTTCCCCCCCTTTTACATTGCAAAGCCTAGGTTTTTATAGAGGACCCGGCCCTCTGAATCATTATTACAAAAATGGCGGAGTACACCCTCGGGCCCTGAGAAATCGGCTCCTCGCTGCTGCTGCGGATGATCTCTCAAATCGGCTACCAAAACTGGTAATGGTGACCGAGTCAGCCGGGGAAAGTCGCATTAAATGAGCCACCTGGGTGTCCTTGGATTGTAGGTGCGGTGCTCGAGTGGCGGCCATGCTTGTCGGGCTCTTCTTCATGGGTGATACCTCGCATCCAATTGCCAAAAATGAGCAGCGGGCTTATCGGGCAAGAAAATATGCATTTATGAAGCCCTCTGATTACCTAAGGAAAATGCCCAACTTGGGACGCGTGTCTGGGAAGTGCCTCGCTGATTTCTGCTTCGCAAAACTACTTCGGGGGGATGGAGTGCCGAAGCCGATCTCCCTCTATCCTTCGCTGCTTCGTGGAAAAGCTGCTTCGTATGGGTCGGGAAAAATGCTTCGGGCCGATCTTCTTTTGAAACGGCGATTCGGGGAGTTTTGGCGAAGCACTTTCTCGACCTCTACTTGCTTCGGGTGAAGCGGCGAAGTGGATTTTAGAAATACTTCGGGCCCGAAGTAATTTCTTTGCCTTAGCTGATTCGGGCTATCTTTTCTTCTTCGGCGAAGTTGCTTGGATGCCGCTTCGCAAAACTCTTCACCCAAAGTAGCCGTTGGGAATGCTTCGGGTGCGAAGCATTTCCTTCGTACTTTTTTTGGCAAAGTTCTCACCCGAAGTGATGATTTGAAGCGCTTCGGGCCGAAGCTCTTTTCTTTTTCATTTTGTCCACTAGGGGGCGATAGGGAAAACCAAAATTGCTATAACTTATAAACAAAAGAAAACTTTCAACAAAACAAATATCATACAAAGTTTTAATTTTTTGCCCCTTGGTGGAATGTGACAATATTGTCAACATTCTTGGTGGCTCGCGGGGCAACGAGCTCGTCTCGGTGGTAGAACCCTCATCTTTTATCCATTGGGCCGGAGTTACCTCCGAGACCCTTCTCTTTGTTCCTTTTATGGGGCGCTTCCACAGCTTGTCCTTCCTCTTCCTCTTCTCTCTCCTCTTCTTCCGCTACTGCTTCTTCTCCTCCTATCGCCATTGCTTCTGCTACGTCTTCAGCCATTGGCAATGGGGCCAGGTGGACGCGGATGTCTCTTAAGGTTCGGCGAACCTGAGACCAGACGCTTTTCGTGAACAGCTCCTGATCTTCCAAGGATTTGACCAAAGCGTGAAACCTATCGATCTGCCCAATTTTTGCATGTTGGGACCTGGTATACAGATCGTTTAGGGAGGCGATGAATTCTATAGTATTTCAATATGTAATCAGCAACCTGCTTCTCTGTTATTGGTTCGGCCCACTCGTCTATCTCCGAGACGTTGCCTTCAAACTGCTGCCACTTCGGCATGATTTCTTCCTTGGCTAAGGGCTTCCCATCATTATCCGTGAAGCTCGGGAAGCCTAAGGAGAAGAGGTCCTCGAAGTAGCCCATTGACGCGCGCCTCTCGCTTTCGAATGCGTCTAGTAGGATTTTTGCCTTTTGCGCTTTCTTGGCTATGGAGAAAAAGGCACGAACTATGGCCTGGGCTGTTGACCAATCCCTTGTTGTCCGACTCATCGCTGTGAGCTTCAAATCTTGATACCTTGCATCTTGGACCTTGAGGGCCAGCTTGAGTCGGGCTCTGACATTCTGAATGACCTCTTCGATGATTGGCCCTCCTTCGGTGGTGGCAACCCGGGCTTCTATGGTGTAAGCTAAAACTGAAAGGGCACTGACGGCCCGAGACCTAAAATTCTTGAGCAGATGTGAGCGAATCTCCTTGATTTTGCTCCTGTCAAGTAGCCCTAGGCCTTCCTTCTCGTGCAGCTGGATCTGAGCTTGCAAGATCTTACTTTCAAGCTCCTTGGCCTTCAAATCATTTTTGGCCTGCCTTTGTGCTTGATTCTCAGCTGTGCACTCCAGTTGTGCTATCCGTAGCTTTAGGGCATGTGCTTCTTTCTGCATCAGCTTGCACTGCTCCTCGGCCTCTGCCAATTTGGAGCGAGCCCTTGCTAGCTCCTCCTCCAGCTTGATGTTAGCACTCTCGGCTTTGAACCTGCGCTTGTTGGCAATGTTGGCATGCGCCTTGAAGGTCTCGATTCCAATGTGCATAGAGGCGGACTCCTTGTCCACGTTCGGATGTTCCAAGTCCTTTTCTTTATCCTGATATTCATAGTCCATTGGAGTCATTTCATCCAGGGGCTTTTGGACTTTGGGTATCTTCTTTACTTTATGCAACTTTCTCGCCTCCAAATCGAAGACGGCGCACCTCTCAACTTGAGCGAGCGAGCGCCCTTTCTTCTTTCTTGCCTCTTTTAACATTCTCTCTGTGTTCTGTCGGGCTTGGAGGAGTTTTTGGCCAAGGGGATTCCCGTATTGAGGACAGCTCGAGTCGAATGCGGCTGGATCTCCAGTCGAGGGATTGAACAAATATAAAGAGTTGAAGGGGATAGCCTCACCCGAAGGTTCGACAACAGGGGTGACGGGGGCTTCGACGAGTGGGAGCACGTTGTGTACAATGGAGGAATGAGCCTCGGGGTTCGACATTGGACTATTAGCTTCACCCTGGTTGATGATTGGAGGATTGGCGGTGTGGCTGGGCGAAGTAACTTCGATAGGTTTGTCCTGGCCGAAAGACTCAGGGGGAGTAGTTAGGGACACGGCGTAAGAAGGCAACTGACCTTGTGGAGGTAGGGTGGATAGGTGAGAGCTTTCGGCTAGGGCCGGGGTAGACTTACGAGCAACTAGAGCATAAGGTGAAGAAAATGTACCTACATGCCCTCCTGGCAGAGCGGCCATGGTGATCTCCTGGGTGATTGGCCCTTGTTCCTCCTGGGCCTCGGTACTTTCGGCTTCCATGACTTCCACGAGTTCCTCCATGTTAATGACATCTATGTTTGGGATCGTTTCGGCACTTGGTGGAGTTCCTCCATCGTTTGCTTCGGTCGAGCCCGATACTGATCTTTCGGTAGGGGCGCTCGGAGTGCCTGTACGTGGTCGCTTTGGGAAGTTCGGGGGTGCCTATGTAGGTTCTCGCTCCTTTCTTTTCCTCCTCTCGAGGGGTTGCTCTGATTCCTCTATTGTTGTCTCGAGAACTTTGGATGGCCTCTGTAGTAAAGCTTTTGGCGTGGCCCTGGCTGCTTTTTCCTTAGGGACATTATCAGTCCTCCCGGGGCTTTCGTCCGAACTTGGGGTGGCCGGTGGAACGAAGTCGACGAAGGACAAGGGTTCCCAAGACCCAATATTGGTCTGATATACAATTGCGAATTCCCTGTCCATTGTTAGAAGCCCGTAAGAATTCATCTTTCGGTGATGGACTCTCATAATCCACCATTCTCTTAACTGCTCCTCGTCCCAGTCTTTCAACTCCTCTTTTAAATCATCCTTTGCTTTTCTCTAGAAAGTGGAGTCGGGAGTTGGGAATGGGTACTGGTCTAGGTCGAATTCGACCTCCATAGGATAGAAGTCATGCCAAGGAGGCAACGTCCTCATCTCCTCTAAGTGCCACTCCAGGTCCGTACCATTGGGGTTATTCCTCTGCTCCAGAATTTTGGGGTGAGGACAGACATGGAAGTTTTTGCTTTTCAAGTGATCTCTCATCACCCCCAATGGGTCGTAGAGCCACCTCTACGGTATCTGAAGCAGACCAAAATCGGCGAGCTTCTCCTCCAGGTATATGTTCTACTTTAGGGCAAAGACTTCGATCACTCCCATCTTGAAGGGGAAGTCACAGGTGTGTGCCCACTTCCACCCGTGGCCGTAGGCTTCGTCGGTCGCGTCACTTTGTCGAGCAACTTCCAGGGCAAATTGGTACTCCGAAGGGAAAAAAGGCAGCAGGAAGGGTTTCCCCGTGAAGCCAAAAATGCGGATCACAAGCCCTTGTGTCAATTGAAACACATCCCCCCTTTTCTCTAGTACCACTTTATCTCTAAGGCAGAGAGGCACCCAGGGGCTAGACTTTGTCAGAACGTGCATCGCAGGTCCCAAAAACTACTGATTGAAAGGGTAATAGGACTCCGACCTCAGCAGGAGATGGGTCCACTGATATACAAGCAAAGGGATCCCATCCTCGTCGGTGGTGAAACATCACAATGGTGAAGGGCTTTATGTACATGAAAGAAGAAGAGCCAAACCAAGAAGGAACAAGGCTGGAAGTGCGGCTCCTTGCTAGCATCCTTCATGGATGTCAACCGCATATGCAGATTTTGGGCCACCCATTCTGCCCAATCAAAGAAAACTGGGTTGGTGTTCGGCCGCGAAGCGTCGGGGGCGTAGAACTCTCCTCTGGAAATGCATTCGGCTAGCGACACCTGCCATGGGTATACCAAAGTATCGCTTGACAAGCCTCCCACCCATGCAATGATAGAGAATATATCTGTGTTCTTGAAGGCCTCCAAGGGCGAGGGCATATAGGGTCGCTTGCCGAAAGAAAGTCCGCTCTTGAGGTTTTCACGCAAAAAGCTCGGGATGAAGGGATTAGAGGTGAACTTCTCCGTTTGTTCGCTCAGGCTGACATTGCGAATGGTATAGCCTTTTGGTGGCCTTTGTTGTGGTGCGAACGCTGCCTGCACATCCTCCTTCAGAATGGAAAACAACTTTTGACCCGAGGCATCCAACACCTGCCTGGTTTGTGGTTGGTAGTTCTGAGCGATAGCGTACATGAGCTCGGGGCAGTGATGTGTAGGAGGGACTAGATACCAGTATATGTGGGAATAATATGCCGTGGCCCTCTTGTTCTCCGTCGAGAGCCTGCTTCGCATGAAGTCGACGGTATACCGAAGCTCGGCCACGGTTCTTGAGAGCTCTGGGTCTCTGATTTTCACCCACTTATCGACAGGTGGTTCTATGTTGGGCTCATCATCGGACTCTTCCCTTCCTTCCATCACTTGTTTTCCTGGGCGTGGGGGAGGATTGACCCTCCTAGGTCTCTGTTTCTTTTCTTCCATGGCTCTCGCCTTCTCTGGAACCGTCGTCTCTGGTTCTTTTCCCTTCTGAGTGGGGTTCTTCTTTCCCATCGTGAACGATCGCAGCAGAATGACTTGTGATGTAGAAGAGTTCCGCACCTCAAAACAAGGGACAGGATAATCATGGCGGATAGCGGAACCTTTGATGCAGAAGCTCTCCGAGGTGACAGAATGCAGACTCGACTCTCACACTTGCAAATGGTTTGTTCTTAACGGGCATCTGCATTTTATAGCTTCGGAGGGCAACTTTCGGCATTTATGGCAACTACCGTAATTACTTCGTGGGCCTGACCCGAAAGTATCATTGTGGCATCTGATTGGCCATATGGCGGCGTCGTACGTGGGGCCATGCAATTCGGCGATTGGATTTTGTATTGGGAACGCGAATCGCTGCCACCTGGTACTTTAGCATGGCTTTTTGGTTAACGAACTACCTTGGGATGAGTGTCATTTCTTTCGTATTGAGTTCATCTACTTCGGCCCCCTTTTGAGGCTGCTGTCGGCATGTTCCTCGAGGCACATCCTAAATGTGTCCACCTCGTATGCGGGGTTCGGCGATATGGAGTTGGCGTAGAAAATACTTCGTCGTGAAGTTCTTCTTCGGGCTGATTTCCTTCATTTCGGGCCCGAAGTTCCCCTTTGCCACGTTGTTGCTTCGGTTCACGAATACCGCCGATCGAAACCCGTTTCATCGAGGAGGGCCTCGCCAAGAATTACTTTGGACAATGCCTTCGGCACATTTCTTTAGCGAAGCATTTTCCACGTCCTTGATTTGCATGTGGTTTGGTTCTACGAGGATGAACTGCTTCGCGGTGAACTTCCCTTCGTCGGCTACTTCGGACCGAAACCCCCGAAGGCGATTTCGATCATGCTTTGTGAAGCCGAAGCCAGGAATCTAGCTTTTGCGGTTGAAGTGGCGCTTGCTCTCCGTGATATTTTGAACAGAGTACAGACAAAGAACTGAAACCCTATATACAAAGATATATGCAAATTTTTTTTTTTTTTAGAGTGTACATACCTCAGCGATTGAAGGTCTTCAGGTGGAGACCATTGACGGAGATTGGTAAAACTTGGCCATTCGCATCTTTGAGGATGAAGGAATTGGCCGAATTCACTTTTACTATTTCAAACGGTCCGTCCCAGAACGCATCCATTTTGTCATGATTCCCAGGCTTGGCCTTCCATGAATCCCACCTCCATACCAGGTCTCCTGCTTTGAATGTGCGATCGGATGATTTCCTTTTGAACCATTCTCGGGTGACCTCAGCATGCCGTGCAAAGTTATGGTAGGCCTTTTCACGTTCCTCTTCTAGTTGTAGTAGCTGGACCAGGCGTTCCTCCATCGGGTTGGCTCCATCTTCTTCTAACAGCTGTAATGCAGGTATCTCAATGTGAGTGGGCAGGATGGCCTCTTTGCCGTAGACCATAGCATAAGGCGAAGTCTTGATTGACCTTTTGATAGAAACCCGATCGGCCCACAAGGCCCGATCCAGAAGGAGGTGCCAAGTTCTTTTGTTTTGATCGATCAGCTTTCTCAGTATCCTCAACGGGGTTTTGTTGGTGGATTCTGCCAATCCATTGCCCTGGGGGTAATAGTTGGAAGACACCTTGTGATATATCCCATACTTGTATAGGAACTCGTTGATCTTTGCGCCTGTGAAACCAGGACCGTTATCTGTAATAATTGCTTTGGGGATACCGAAGCGGGTAATCAATCCTTCCAGGAAGGTGACGACGGTATCTTGATCGACATGTTTTGTGGGGACTGCCTCGGCCCACCTGGTGAAGTAATCAGTCGCAGTCAGAATGAATTTGTGCCCAGCGGAGGAGTTTGGCGATATGGCCCCTACGAAATCCAGTCCCCATTGCTGAAAGGGCGTTTCCACCTATATCGGTCGGAGGGGCATCGGAGCATTTCTGCTTCGGTCGACGAATCTCTGGCATTGCTCGCACCTGCGGCAAACGGAGAAGGCATCGACAAAGAGTGTGGGCCAATAGTAACCCGCCTTGATTATCTTTAGCGTCGTCGCTCTTCCAGCAAAGTGTCCTCCAGATAGCCTTGAATGAAATTCGCCCAGGATTCTCCTCTTATCATCATCTTTTATGCATCTGAGGAGGACGTCGTCGATGTTCCTGAAAAATAGGCCTTCGGGCGCATAGTGTATCGGGCGGACCGCATCCTGAAATGTCTTCGCTGCGAAGCATTCAGATGTGAGGGGCATCTTCCGGTGTTGAAATATTCCACTATTTCATCGACCCAATCTTTCTCGGCCTCTTCTTGATTAGCGAGGCATTCTCCTGTTGGCGAGTCATCCGATTGATAGTCTATTATTTCGGCCGTTGCGCTCTTCGCCAGCTCTTGACATAATGCGCGACCGTGAACTAGTTTGGTGGGCTTGATCTCAATATCGAACTCTTGGATTTTGCTTACCCAACCAGCTCTCTTGCTTCCCAGTTCCCCTTGAATAATGAAACTACGCACATCGGGGTGAATGACGAAGACTATGGTTCGACTATGAGAAATGAAGCTGTTTGAATTTCTTGAGAGACTTCATTCTGCATGCACTTGACGCTCGATGAAATTGTACTTTTCTTCATGGGGATTGATTATCTAGCTGAGGAACGCGATGGGACGTTCCTCTCCATCTTCCCCCTTTTGCGTCAAGACCGCGGCGTAGCTTTCAGGTTCTCCTATTGCATACGGGATAAAATCTCGATTGTAGTCGGGGTTGATCAAGACCGGTGCCTGAACAATTCGGGCCTTGATTTCTTTGAATGCTTTTCTCCTCTCTTCTGTCCAGACGAATTCTGTGCCCTTCTTTAAAAGCTCAGACATCGGCTTAATGACCTGGGCGAAGTCTGGGACAAACTTCCTTACGAAGTTAATCTGATCGAAGAAATATTGAAGGCCCTTTTTATCCGTTGGGATTGGGAGCTTCATCAGAGCTTCGGCTCTGTCAGGATCCACGGTGAGACCCTTTTCCAAAATTGCGTGTCCCAGTAGCTTTCCTTCGCTGACTGCGAAGATAGACTTTTTTGGATTGATTGAGATGCCAAATTCTCGGCATTTTTCAAAAATTTGTTGAAGATGTTATGGGTGGTTCTCTCTCCTTCGGGAGAAGACGGTCATGTCATCCAAATAGATAATGATAACCTTGTTCAGAAGCTCACCAAAAGCTAGGTCCATCGCCCTCTGGAAAGTAGCTCCCACGTTCGAGAGGCCAAAAGGCATTCGCTAGTAGGCGAATGTGCCCCACTTGGTTGTGAACGCGGTCTTATCCTGGTCTTCGTCCCTGACCTAGATTTGATTATATCCGAAGAAACCATCAAGCAAGGAGAATCGTTGAGCTCCAGCCATCGAATGCAAGATCTGATCGATCTACGGGAGAGGATAGTGGTCCTTGAGGGAAGCATGATTCAGGTTGCGGAAGTCCACGCATAACCGGATGTCTCCGTTCCTTTTTTTTACAGGGACCAAGTTCGCTACCCAGGAAGAATGCTTGATAGGATAAATGATCTTTGCTTCGAGCATTTTTAGCAGTTCGGCCTTCATTAGGACCTCGATCTTTGGATTAACCGGCCTTTGCTTCTATCGAAAAGGTTTGGCCCCTTCTTGTAATTCGATTGTATGTTGGATCAGCTATCGATCATATCCCTTGAGGTCGTGATAAGACCAAGCCACGATATCTGGGTACCTCTTACACAAACATCGGATTCGCTCTATTTCTTTCGAAGTACAATCGGTCTCGACCTTTATTACTTTCCCAGGTTCCAGTTCTAAATCTTGATATTGTTGCGTGTTGATCTGGATCCTGTGGGAGAGCGATCGATCATTTTGATCGAAAAGGCTCTCAAGCATGATCAATCCCTTGGGAACATGGTTGTTCTTCAACTGGACCAATCCTTCGTATTCTTCCTCATCAGGGCTTCGGTCTTCGACTGTAGCGGCTTCTTGGATCATGAAATTGACAATCTGCTCGTCGTTGTCAAAAACTTGCCAGTGTAAATCTCTGTTCGGGATAGAGGGTCTATAGATCATCCTTACAACCTTCGGCTTATGCACCATATCATCCACTAGAGAATATCGGGCTGCGATGGATGCTAAGACATCTGCATGTCGATTCTTTTCTCATGGAATAGACTGTAGATTGAGGGATTCAAACTGGTCGAACAGGTCCCATACCCTATTGCGGTATGATTTAAGATAGTGCTTCTTTGAAGAGCATCTGTTGGTGACCTAGTTGCAAACTAGTTCAGAATCTCCGAAGATTTGAAGATGCCTTATGCCTAACTTGTCAGCTTTCTTGAGTCCTAAGCACAAGGCTTCATACTCTGTTGCATTGTTGGTGCAGCTCCATGTCAATCGATAGCAATATTCCTTTTGCTCATCGGACGACGAAATCAGAAGGATTCCTGCCCCGACGCCATTTTTGCATCGGGCATCGTCGAAGAACAATTTCCATAGTCCTTCTTGAGCAGAAACCTTCCCCTCCATTTTGGTTGGTTTCTCGGACTTGGCGATGGTGTAGCACCCCACCTCAGTCTCTATCATGGCATTGAAATCTGCCAATGAAAATTCATCTTCACAACACAACTGTGCGAGGGATTCCTGGACCAGATCCACTTGCTCTAGTTCCTCCATGATCGTATGCACAGGGTCACAGTTCTCTTCCTCGGACATCTTCTAACCAGGGAACGTAGAAGGCTTTTCATTATAGATCTTCACCTTCTTCCCTTTGAAGGGGATCTCCAGGATGAGTGTAGTCCATGGACAGATATCCGCCCAGCTTTGCCGTGAATTCCCTCGATAGGCACATCTTGAAGTAGGGCTCAAGGTCCACGACTACCACCTCTTGTATGACTATGATTTGAGGTGTCTTATGTAGCCGAATAGGAATGTCTTTGATGACACCTACAGTATTCACTGGGGTACCGTCCAATTGGAGGACTCCGTGACTGCTTCGTGTGTATTCCATGCCTATTTCCTCGCATATTGCCTTCGGCATGACTGTCGTCGTGGCTCCAGAATCTATCATACAGTTATGCACGATATACCCTTCCATTTGTAAGGATAAGTAGAATGGTGGTGGTCTATTTTTCCCTGTGATGGACGTGGACAGGGTTTGCACCGGGCGAGCGGCTCTGCCTTCTTTGTATTAATCCTCTTCAATGATTCTTGCAGTAGGTCCACTTGTCCGGGAAGTTGCAGAGCATCATACAAACTGATTTTGGCTGGAATCCTCTTCAACTCTTCTACAATGTTGTAGGCTGGGAGCTATGCACCTCGGGTTCCTTTCTCGGTTCGTACTTGGTGCGATATTGCTCTGTCACTTTGACCCTTTGTCGCTTGGTGAGCGAGGGAAACTTGAGCTTCTCCTTAGCTTGTTCTTTGGTCTCCACAGAGGTGGTTCGGCAGTGGCCTTTTGGGCCTTTTCTTTGATGGAGCTGGCGGAGGAGCTTCGCTCGGGGCCAAAGAGGATGGTTGTCCCTTCTCAAATCGAGCGTGTACCTTCAAAGGAGCCATCTGAGTAGCATCCACCTCTATCGACCTTTTACCTCCCCTGGTAAGGACTACGACTGGCTCTTCCTCGTCGATTGACAAGTTCGATCCAATTGTCGATGACGTTGACTTGACCGCCTTGACCATTGCTTGCTAGTGTTTGCACGTAGTGTTGATGCAACATGCATGTATTCTCCTCGTGAGGATCATTACATGTAGAGCACCAATATACATGATCGAAAGTGCTTGGGGCTTCATCTATCGCAGCATTTCTTATCGAAGCTTTTCCTTGATGGACCGCTTGATCTCTGGTAAGCGCAGGCGTGGGATAAGACCTTCTTGGTAGAAACTCTTGTTGCGCTTGCTTCTTCTTGACAACGGTCATGTCGTTGGACAAGGTCTACACTGTGGCATTTAACGATTGCATTTCTTGCAGTATCTTGGCTTGCATATCATCGACCTTGGGAACCGATGGTAAAGAAGCCATAGTCGGTATCGAAGGTAGGGCGGGATGTTGGAGGGTGCGGAAACATTGGAAATGTTGGAGTGATGGTGGGGGCATAGTTGAAAGTGTGGGGAAATGTATTTGTGGAGCGGTGATCTGTGACACAATGGGATTCGGGTTCCAGGATGAGATCGGGTATGCAGGGATTGCAAAAATCTGTGGAGCGGCTACGCTCGCGTATCTGGGCTTGAAGGAACTCGGGGAGTATGGGCATTGGCATTCTTTGAGGGAGTTTACCCATGGCTATGAGGTCCGTTTCTGCTTTCTTGGCTAACCCATACAACTCTGGAAAAGTATTGACATTTGAGTACCTTATCATAAGACCGATATCAAGGTTGAAGGCCCAAAGAAAGTAGTACGCCATGGCTTCGTCAGTTGGGTGAAGTACCAGCTGGGACTCTTTTCCAGGTTCAAGCGAACCTAACATTGAAGTCTACAATTTCTTCTTGTGGATGTCTTTGGATTGAAGTGAATTGCTACAAAAGAGAAGTTGGATCGACGGACTCGTTGAAGCCTTGCATCAACTTCTCGGCTAACTTGGTCCCATCCCGTAATAGTGTCGGGTGGCAAAGATCTATACCAATAGAGGATTTTTCCTCTAAGGGAGAGAACCAGGAGCTTCACCATCACTCACTCTTCCATGATATTGTGGATTTCCGCCAGGGAAATTATGTCCTGAATATGCTCTAGAGCGGTCTTTCTGGTTTCGTCGAACGTCGGGAGCTTTTTAATTGCAGTAGGTGGAACTTGCCCTTGGCCCATGAGATTCAACGGTGATGAAGAATTCCATGCTAGAAATAATTTGGGCGGCGGTTGTTGTTGTTGTTGTTGTTGTTGTTGTTGTTGGGCCATATTTGTGCCTAGGTTCTGTGGAACAGAGGTCCCCAAAGTCCCTCTTGGGTTGCTCGTCGGAAGGCCAATGGGAACGGAGGCACTAGGATGCTTCGGTGAGTTGGGAGGATTCGAAGGAAAACTAGTTGTTGTGCTATCGAAAGTTAGGCCTTGCTCGTCAACAGCAGCCTCTTGCGAGGATGTCCCGCGTAAGAGATATTCGGGGGTAACTAACCTAGAGCGTTCCCCAAAGGCGTCAATATCAAGCTCAAAGAACTCGGTTTCCTCTCCTCTATTCCTAACTCTCCATCTTGTTTGCATGAAGGCACGAGGCTTTAGTCCTGGTCTTTACGACTTGAAGATTCTCGGGTAAAACAGAGTCGCCGGATGCTAAGAGTCTCTTAGTAATGAGAGCATCGATTCTCACTACTACTCAGGGGATGAGACTGATCGGATCTCACCGGGAACTTGTTGGAACTACTGGCTCCGGTGAAGACGGGCTAGAAATTTTCTCAAATATGGGACCTTGAGTCCCATCGGGCGTGCCAAAAACTGTTGGTCATCAAATCCGCACAGGAAAGGACTTTCGGTGGGTTTGCGTGCCCTGGACCTACGACCAACATTGAAAGGCCGAGGGAAGAGATGCCCCTCGTGCCAATCTTCGGAGAAAGGCCGGCTCCTATACTAATCTACTTTTGGGGTTTGAGACAAGAGTGCAGGAAAGAAATAAACCGAGTAAGGGTTAGGAAAAGAAATAAAAAGGGGTAAGGGTTAGAGAAAGAAATAAAAAGAGTAAGGGTTAGAAGATGATGATTTAAGGTGGGAGAGAACAGGAAGCATGATTACTCGCTAACAACTCGAATAGCGGCAAGAAATACCAAGAATAACATGAAAGAAATGAAATGTCGAACTTCCTATGTATCCTCTGGACGGGTTCGCAGGGTTCTCCTTTCTCTCTCGTTGGAATTCGGGATTGGAGGTAACAACGATTGAGATAAGGGAATAACGAAACCTCAATCCACCGAGGCGGCATAAAGGAAAGCGACAAGGCACTTTTCCTCTCCTATGTATCCTTCGAACGAATTTTAGGGGTTCGGTCCCCAATCGCACATCGGATTCGGGATTCGAGTCTCGGTACGCAAACGAGAAAAGACAAAAGAATTAAGCACAGAAGGCAGCATAAAAGAGAGAAATAGAGCACAAAAGGTCTTTAGTATTAAACGCAGGACATCAAGTTACAGCAGCTTTCTAGCAGAAAGTTCCCCCCTTTTACATTGCAAAGCCTAGGTTTTTATAGAGGACCCGGCCCTCTGAATCATTATTACAAAAATGGCGGAGTACACCCTCGGGCCCTGAGAAATCGGCTCCTCGCTGCTGCTGTGGATGATCTCTCAAATCGGCTACCAAAACTGGTAATGGTGACCGAGTCAGCCGAGGAAAGTCGCATTAAATGAGCCACCTGGGTGTCCTTGGATTGTAGGTGCGGTGCTCGAGTGGCGGCCATGCTTGTCGGGCTCTTCTTCACGGACTGATACTTCGCATCCAATTGCCAAAAATGAGCAACGGGCTTATCGGGCAAGAAAATATGCATTTATGAGGCTTTATGATCGCCTCGGGAAAATGCCCAACTTGGGAAGCGTTCCTGGGAAGCGCCTCGCTGATTTTCGCTTCGCAAAACTACTTCGGGGGCGTGGAGTGCCGAAGCCGATCTCCCTCTATCCTTCGCTGCTTCGCTGGCAAAACTGCTTCGCTGATGGGTCGGGAAAAACGCTTCGGGCCGATCTTCTTTTGAAACGGCGGTTCGGGGGAGTTTTGGCCGAAGCACTTTCTCGACCTCTACTGCTTCGGGTGAAAATTGGCCGAAGTGGATTTTAGAAATACTTCGGGCCCGAAGTAATTTCTTTGCCTTAGCTGATTCGGGCTATCTTTTCTTCTTCGGCGAAGTTGCTTGGATGCCGCTTCGCAAAACTCTTCACCCGAAGTAGCCGCTGGGAATGCTTCGGGTGCGAAGCGTTTCCTTCGTACTTTTTTTGGCAAAGTTCTCGCTCGAAGTGATGATTTGAAGCGCTTCGGGCCCGAAGCTCTTTTCTTTTCATTTTGTCCACCAGGGGGCGATAGGGAAAACCAAAATTGCTATAACTTATAAACAAAAGAAAACTTTCAACAAAACAAATATCATACAAAGTTTTAATTTTTCTGCCCCTTGGTGGAATGTGACAATATTGTCAACAGGACTTAGTCTTCTTTTTTCAATAATAGATAATATGTAGTTGATAGAAACTAATATAGAATCTAATCAACTCCTAATAAATGTGCAATTGAATCCTTAAAGAGAATATGTTTTCCTTTGCACTTTAGAAGACTGAAAAATAATTTTCTTTTTACAACTTTAATCCAATTTCAGGTGCTCTAATAAATATAATAAGTAGTTCAATTTAATGAATCTTTTTGCACCATAAGTTGCATACCTTTTTCTGTAGCTCTTATCCCGCCTTTGTAGAGGACGTAGACCTTGGTGTTTAGAAATACCAAATTGCTACTTCCAGTAGGATGTCCTACACAACTCCTTCACCAAATGATGGTCTCGAACTTTCTTTTATGAGCCTAGGATTTGATGGCTTGTTCTCCTCTTATGTTCTCCTCCTTCTACTATAGAATTGGATAATTCTATATCTCTAGGGTGGTGCCTCCTCATTGTGAGAGACAATCTTCAAATCTCCAATATTTGGTGAACTTCTTCTATCTTCAAGTCCTCTTGTCGATTTATAACTTCAAGTAGGATCTTCTTCTAAGGTTTGGCACTCCTTGCTAAAATTCTTGTTCTTAAACTTGGCACTCCTTGCCAAATTCTCCTCTTAGGCTTGTTTTTATATAACAATAATTGTCTCAAGTCCTTCACTATTAGGGACTTCACCTAGATAGTGGATCTCTCCAATGAGTTCTCAAAGAACTCTCTTGATCTTCAGCAAGGCTCTCCTAGCTTTTCCTAGATGCTCAATGAGACCTTCACAAGGTCTTTGATATGGCAACTTTTGATGGTCCTCATTTAGACCTTTTATTCAACCTTCTACTTATGTAAGTGTTGGTGGTGATATCATCTCTTAGATATTCTAATTTTGCTACTTCTGGCTTTGAGCGATACTCTTCTAGTACTTCTTCTTCTTCCAAGACTAAAAGTTATTCAATGAGATCTTCTCCTGATCTCTTCTCTTTTGCTTCAGGATTAAGCTGATTTTGAAGAATATGCTCTTCCTAACTTTCTTGTAGTAAGTATCTCAACTCACTAAATCTTCTATTCCTACAGCAAGAATATTAGTACTAAAATATTTAGTCTGCTTTTGAATTATATATCCTTCTCAAATTCTTCTTCAGGATCAAGGCTTTTGTGACCTATTTGTTGGAAATATTGAGTTGTCATTGATGTCAAAGTGTGCATGGTATTCAAGATAGAAATATTCTTCAAGGATGAGAAGTTCACAAGGTTGGACAATAGATCAACTATGTCAAAAAAGGACTTGGGTGAATAGAAAGCAATGGATAATTATTCAAGGTAAGGTATATCTCAAAGTAAAGGATTATAATATTTAGATATCATATTTAAATATTATAAAGAGAAGTTTTAAAAGTTGCTTGAGACAAAAATATTTACCAGAGAAGGACAAAGGTTTAAAAGTTGCTTGGGATAAAAAATTAAATATTACAAGAAGTGGACACAGGTTTAAAAAAGTTGCTTGGTTTGAAAAAAAAGGGATTTAAAAGTGGGACCAAGGATGGACATATTTAAATATAATATTTAAAGGTTAAATATTTAAATCTTAGATTTAAATATTATAACCATAAAATATTTGAAAATAAAAGGTGCCAAACATTATTGAAGAAGTGATAAATTTCAAAAGCAAAAATTGAGCCGACTACCTTAGATAATTTGAAGTACTTTAGGAGGCATATAAATATGTGATAATATTTCACCTTTTAAAGATGCACGAAATCAAATTATTCTTGCATGAGTGCAAATGACAGAAGAGAGGAGGAAGACAATGAAAATTTTCAAGGTAGCGATAGACAAAGATAAAGGATACATCATGTGCTTTTGGTTTCATTAACTAGGGTAGCCTAGCCAACTTTTGGTTGTGTGTGGAGCATTGCTAGGTAGAAGGTTAAGGGGTTGAAATCCCTCGATGCCATTTTATTGTGTGATTTGATGGTTGTTTGAGGTAGAGATAGGTTTAAATATTTTGAGTGCCCTTTTTTTTTAGCACAGTTGGTTACAAGTGCTTGGTAAAGAGCTGCTATCCCTGAGGTCAGAGGTTCGATTTACAATAGTGCATAAGGTATATAAATTTTATTTTATAAAGTCTTGATTTAGGAGAAATAAGGGTTAAGGTACTAATTTAATGTTATAATTTTTGCACATTATTGAAAAGGGATACATAAGGTTTTGTGGTATTAGTATAAGGTGTCATTCTGAAAATTAATATAAGTGTTGTGATTTATGAAATTAAATAATGGGAGAGATAAGTATTTAGGTGTTAACATAAAGGTTTTATTTCTGAAAATTATTAAAAGTAGATATAAGGGTTTCTTTTTATTAATAAAGATTTATTTTTGTGAGTTTAAAAAGGGATATAAGGTATTATTATTTTTAAGCTTTATTATGCACATTTTTGACAAGGGTTTTTAAATGTGAATGATTTGATATCTATTCAAGAAAATATATTTTCTAACCAATTTTGAAGTGGTAAAATAAAAGAAATGTTTTTGTCAAGACATGCACATGTAAAAGAAGACTATCATCATTGAGGTAGATTTAGAGGTATGGTTATTTAATTCCTTTCTCAAGGGTGGTTTTGTTTGAGGAAAATATTTTTGATGTCATATGGTTGGAGGTATAAGGAATGATTTGATGTGCATTAGTGTTGATTGAAATTAGGAGTAAATGTGCAAAGGTTATAGGTCATATTTTTGAGTAAACTTATGCATTAGTGTTCATTGATATTGGGAGTAAATGTGCAAGGGTGTAGAACATATTTGAAATAAAAAGTCGTGCATTGCGTATGATTAACTTTGGGAGTAGATGAGTATGGCAGATTTATGGATTGTTATATTTGGTTTTGGGTATAGATGAGCATTTATTTTATGCAATATTTTTTATCATATTTGAGCAAGTTTTTGTGAGAATATTTGAGTAGAGCTGTGAGTAGGATTGAGTAGAATTGTGATCAATTTTGAGCAACTTTTATGAGTAGATTTGAGCAGAGTTATGAGCAGAGTTGAGCAGGTTTTTTGAGAATATTTGAGAAAAATTGTGAGAAGGTTTTGGATAAGATTAGATCAGAGTAGATTTGTGTCTCCTATGGATATAGGTCCATGAACGAGAGCAAAGGGGATTGGATTCTCCTATGGATTGAGGTCCATGAACTAGAGTAGAGGGGATTGGTGTCTCCAATGGATTAGGATCCATAAACTTGTGATAGGGGACATGTGTCTCCTATGGATAAAGTTCCACAAACATTGTAATAGGGAATTGGTTCCTATGAAATTTGTTAAGAAATTTATAAGCAATATTTCTTCGTGGATGTAGCCCACATTGGGTGAACCATGTTAAATCTGTGTCTCTAATTTGTGTGATGATTTGTGCATTGTTTCATTTACTACATTGATATTATTGTTGTTATCATTTGGATTGAAAAGTAAAACGTTTTATCTTATATTGTTCACCCCCCTATCAGTATAAGCTTGTGTTCTTCACTATTTTGATGTTAAGGCTTATGTGGCCTTTTTCAGTACCAAGGCTCTTGTGGTATTTTTCAATATCAAGGCTCCTATGGCCTTTTTAGTATTAATACTACTATGGCCTTTTCAATATCAAGGATTATGTCGCATTTTTAGTATAAGACTTTTATGGCTTCTTTTGCAAGGCTTCTATGGCCTTTATGTATCAAGGCTCTTGTGGCCTATTCTACAAGGCTTCTATGGCCTTTCTGTATCAAGGCTCTTATGGACTATTCTTCAAGTGTGGATTTTTGTAATCCAATAATGGAGATCTTCAGTATCCTATCTTAACCATGATCCTTCACAAGAAATATTCTTTCTTAGTATTCTTCTCTCGCACGATGAACTAACCTCTATACTATAAGAGCACACTGATCATCAGGCAATGAAGTTGGAGTCTCCTAGATTTCTATCGTAGGAGTCTCAATGCTCTAAGGATTAATTTCCTGCAACAAAAGAAACTTTAGGCATCAATTAGAAAATTCCATATGACATGGATGATCTTCACTAGATGATCTGTCAATCTAGTGGATTGAAATGTTGAGTCATAGTCTTCACAATTTTTCATAACAAATCTATGGAAAAGACTCTATATGAAAATGATTTCAATATTTTTTAAAACTAAGATTCCTTTTAGTCCTATCTTTGTGACTCTCCCAAAATATACCACCTAGATACTCCTGAGATCTTTTTCTAGTGGTTGGTCCAATGGCACGTTAGTTTGACAAAACTCTCAGGCTAACCAACAATGGTGGTTCCCTATTGACCTACACATATTAGATCTATCATGGCTTGAATACCACTGTTAGCTTTTGATGAATGAGCCATGAGAGATAACAATCACAAGATGCAGAATAACATGTAAGAAATTAAATATGCTAGATGACTAAAGTATGCTAAAATATAAAACATATAAAATATTACAATGTAGTTATGGAGGAAGTGAGCACTCCATTAACAAAGATATAAATCTACATCATATCAATCACCATTAAATGGTGTGGAACACAATCCACTAACCTATGTTATCTAACAATATCTCCTAGCTATCCTATCTATCTATCTAAGTGGCCATCCTTATATATGCAAAATAGGATTCTTGCCCACCACTTTATCTAGTTGTGCATAGGACACCTTGCACATGTACAACTTGCACATGGAAACTTTTCCATTTATTACATTGCATGAAATCAGTAGATAACTTGCACAGGAAGTAATCTAGGTATGTATATTGGAGGATACATTTACATAACCCAAATTATGGAATAAACATTATTTCCAAAAAATGAAGTGTTGCATTATGAATTCTAGTTAACTACTAGAAAATATGAGTGTATTTATATTTGCTTATGCATTAGCTGTAGCAAAAAATACCTATATTTTAAATGCAAGTTGCATATTTGGATAAAGAAGGTTATAATATGAGTTTAAGTACATACTAAATAAATATGAATGTATGTGTACTTGCTTTTATGTTGGGAATATTGAAATAATTATGTGTTTTGATTGCAAGTTGTTTGTTTTTATAAATAATACTCTATAATGAGTTCAAATAATTATTAAAAAATTATGAATGCATGTGTATTTGCTTATGCATTAGGAGTACTTGAATAACTTTTCATTTTGAATGCAGGTTGCTTGTTTGGATAAAGAAGACCACATTATGAGTTCAAGCACATAGTGAAAAAATATGAATATATGTGTACTTGCTTATGCAATAGGAGTATTGGAATAATTTTGAATTTCGAATGCAAGTTACATGTTTGAATAAGGAATAATGTATTATGATTTCAAGTGCATACTATGAATGCATGTATACTTAAGGAATACTAAAATGATTTTTTATTTTGAATGCATGTTACATGTATGGATGAAGAATACTATATTCTAAGGGAAATATTTACCATGGTTACATATATGAACAACATTAAGAGTGTATGCCATAATGATAGAATAGTCAAGTTATTTTAAGTATGCTGGAATTTTCATGCTTGTAATAATTATATTCTTGAATATGGAATGATATACTTGAAAGCAATGGTAAAAAAAGTAATTTAATATCTTGTAACCTAAAATAAGTGTTATTTTTTAGGTTTGATGGTTATATATGCTTTGATATTTGGAATATACCATATCTAGTCATTCGTGACATGATACATGTCTACTTTGACTAAGACTTATTGTTGTCATGAATTACATATGAGAATAGTGTGTGGATTGCCATTAGTCTACTTACATTGACATGTTATGGTTTTATATATTGACCTTGTATAAATAATAAGAAAAGCAAAAAATCCATCGTATATGGATAGAGAGAAGATCTAAAACTATGATTTGTGCACCATGAAATATTTATAATACATTGGCTTAAACTTTGGTAGTAACTATATTCATTAGTAAAGGGATGATATGTTGTGGAAATTTGCATTTGTAGGTGGGTATTATATGTATACACTATAGTTGTCTCACATAAAGTGAAGATTGATCACTTTACTAGAATCTAGAACTAGTTATGTGTATATATTCATATAATTCATGGAATAGTGCATGTGTGATTGTTACATTTGCCTTGAGAAGGTATCTCCAATTAGATTGGTTCTGAATATTTACCCCTTCTCAAAGGATCAGAGCTTCATTTACAATTTGATATGGGAGAATTCTTAGGAATGTCATTTATTTAGGTGTAAAAGCATTCAGATGATATCTTCCCTTTACCATACATGGGTAATAATAAGATGACATCTTGATAATTCAATACTAATTACTTATCATCCTTGTGTAAGTTTTGAATTTTTTTTGTAGGTAAACTATTACAAATAACCAAAATATAATAGCATGATTTTTATATAATAAGTAAAAAATATCATACCATGAGGACAACTATAGTTGCTAAAACTATTATTAACTGATTTTAAAATAATTTATAAATTGATTGTATCTCATATATTGAATCCATAAACTGAACAACCATAGATGTTGTAATTGCTCAATAGAACTCTTTTGGTAGCATAATCTTGTTATACATTTCACTATGGGTAATTATTCTCATAAGGTAGAAATAAAATGTTACTTCGTGTCTAGATTTTGTGCATGTCTCTTTAGAAATTAATACTCAATACAATACTATATAAATGTATTTCATTCTATAAGGCAAATCATAGATCCTATGGTAGTGAAAACACAAGATTCCGGAAACAAAAAGGATAGACTAAAAATGCAATGTAAACGAAACTAAAATAACGCTTAAACCCTATGTTATTGAAAAATGCGTAAAAAGAAAGAACATGAACACAAGATATCAAAGCAATATAAAAAATGGCCCTTTTATTGATATGCTTTACAAATTTGTGTTACAATGCGTCTCCTTCCTTTTTAGGGGATAGGAGCATTAAATGTTGGTCTTTTACAACTTGTTTCAGAATTCCTTCTTTCACGTGCCCACATATAAGATGGGCGAACCAAAACATTGTCACCTCTTGCGTTGGTAAAGGTAGATTCCTCGCTGCTCCTCTAATGCTGAAAATATGTGTTCAAAGAAACAAAAAAAGAATCAGTAGCACCTGTGTATGAAAAACGAAAGATAAAATGAATCCAAATAAACTGAAAACTTGACAAAAGCATAATCATGTAACTAGCTAAATACTACAAAAGAAATAGTCACCAAAGGCAATAAGGCGATGGGTGCCCGAAGGCAAACCACCCACGGGTGAAACTTTGCTTCGACACCAATCCGCTTGGGATGGGTCCGAAACCTGATGTGATGTGTTGTCGGCAAATTGGTAGGATATTGTAGTCAAAAAAATTGAGTTTTGGTTCTTGATTCATGCCTTCAAAAGTCACCCAATAACCTCTCTTTCGATTAAGAGATTATGGATGTTGAAAGCACAAATCGCAAGTAAGTGAATTAGCAGCACTTCGTCACTCAAAATGCTCCTTCTCTATATCTCTTTTGGGTGAGGAAGCTCACCATTTTATAGACCCAAGGGGTCTCTTTGAATTAACATGCAAAAGTGTTATTTTGCATGAATGCTTTTTTGTGAAGAGAAGACTTATTATTGATCAAGAGCTTCTTAACTGCCTCTGTGCATGTCTTTGTATGTTTAGAAAAACTCACTCGCACTCCCATGCAATGAAGGGATAGCTAAGTGGCAAATCTGAGTTATCTTAAAAAGCTCACTCCCATTCCCATGCAGTGAAGGGAGAGTCAATTGGCAGATATGAGTTGTCAAAATAACTCACTCGCACTCCTATGCCATGAAGGGAGAGCTAAGTGGCAGTTCTAAGTTGTCATGCATCGAGGTCTAAATTTTTGCCGATCAAACTTGGCGTTCTTCCCACCCTGAAGCGAGCACTGGTAATCGTCTCTAGGTGAAACGAGTACCAATATGCGCTCATCTCTAGGTGAGACGAGTACCAATCTGTACTCATCCCTGGGTGGAGCGAATAAGTAGTAGAGTGTCTAAAAGGTGCCAAATTGATCCTTGACTTGTAAAATTGCTATGTGAGTGGTTAGAACCACTGTTTAACCTTTGGGGGCTGCCCTAGGGGCTGTGTGTGTTAATGCAATCAATGTTTGTAGTCACATAATCGGATTGGTGCTATTTTGGTGTCTACAGATGCCCCTTTTTGGAAAGCGCTGCACATGGTGCAGTGCTGAGCAAAAATAGATAACCAAAGCACTAATGATTAGGGTTTCTCAGTAACCTAACCAACTCTTGATGCCCCAAGTATGAAAAAGGGGGCGCATTCTTGAATCCTTGCTTCTGACGAGATAAGGAACTTAAATCAAGCATTAACTTGGTTCGGTGAGGTATTACTTGAACTTAGACATTGATCAGTCATGAATAGGCAAAGGGTGCAGCCTTTTTTCTATGGGAACCTTGAGTTCATGATTCACGAATGCCAAGTATATGATCAGTTTGTGATAATTGCTTGTTTGCTGCCCCAAGAAGGGGCGTGATTGTCTTTTGCAATGATCCTTTGAATGCGTGTCATTTCCAAGATTGGGTATATTGTTGTTGATTGGCAACTAAGTGTGACTACCCCCTCAAGCAACGAATCGATGAGGGAATGACCGACATGAGAAAAGCGACGAGTCACTTGACCAAAGATGACTTAAGTGAGGGTGCCTTTAGATGTTATTCGATGTATGCTCGAGCAGTTTCCCAATTGTTTTGACCTATTTTTGGTGGGTGTAAACCCATTTTGGGATGCCATTTGGGGTTAACATTGGCGAAAATCCGTCTTCTCGTGGAGCGGTCTGGCTATGGAAGCCTTCTTAGGGAGTGGGATAGAGACAAGGTAGACCCCGACATTAGTTTTCTTATGCCAAGAGGTTAAGTGCAAGAGCACTTTTGTCCGGCAATTTTTAGTGGTTTTGTTGGCATTTGTCATTTTTATATTTTGATTGTTTTTATTTTAGATTTTTTTTTTATTCGTTCCGGGGGGAGACGAACGCCATGATGGTACTCGTCCTGGGGTGGGACGAGTGCGCCTTTGAGGAAAAAGCGCTCGTTCCAGTCATCCAGTTTTCATCCAGTTTATGGTGATCACGATGGGACCTTTGTCCTCTATTTTTTTTTTTAGGTTAGATTACTGATCTGAAATTGCTTTTTTTGATTACAGGTACCTATTTTTCAATCATCAGACTGTTATTCATTTCTGCAAGTGACGATTACAGAAATAGTATTCATTTCATCCAGGGACGAATAAGCATTCGTCTCACCCTGGAACGAATACTGTTCTGATATTCGCCTCACCCAGGGATGACTATAGCTCTGTGCATTTTTCAGAGAAAATCAGAAACATCCTGTTGGGCAGAGAAGAGGTAGGGGTTTTTAACAAGCTTCTGTCAAATTTTTGTTTTCTGTTTTCTAGTTTTCATTTTTGTATGGCTTAGGGAAATTTTTCTTTTTGTTTGCCTGTTTCAAATTTTTGCAAATTAAAATGAACCCCACACACCACGTGGTATTTTAAACACAAGGAGTTGGTCATAAAACCCCAACCCTTGAGCAATACCAAAGGTGGATTCCATTATCACTTTGGCTTGAGATATTGCATCCATTACCCCGATTGTGACTATTGCTAGACATAAATCCTAACGAAAGCTGACCGAGTGTAGCTAGGGTGATTCCTAGCGCATAAGGATAAGTCTTCTATGGTAGGTGTCATAAATAGAGCGATTCCCCTTTCATACCGCCTATAGTCTCCCTCACGTAAGGGCGGGTATATAGAGAGGTTGGTATATCAGTCCAACAATGGTATATTGAAGGGGCGACCATTTTGGGAGTCATAAGAGCCTTCATAATTGCATTTAAACATTTCACAAAAAATTTCAAAAACAAAACAAAACAAACAACAAAAACACACTAAACCAGATTTAGGGCACACTATTAATCTTTAAAAGAGATAATCATTGCTTGTGTGTGTATGCTATTTTTTGTTTAGACAAAAAAAAATCATAAAAAGAATTTTTGCATCTTTAGGGTAACATTACCATGGTGTTTACTCATAGCCAAGCCCAATCTCGGGCAGAAGCTACAGAAAATGTACCAAGAGAGACAAGTCATCTCCGATATAGCTCTAAAGACTTGGCCATCCTACCTTGGTGGCAGGGTACACAAGTTAGGTCACACCATGCAGAACATGGCTCTAGAGGCACCTCCTTAAGGGGCACTCCAACTCATGCCATCAATAGACAGGAATATAGAGGCACCTCCCTAGGGGGAACTCCTAAGCAACATGAATCTTTTCAAGAAAATAACCAATATGTAGCACTTGGTCTAAGTACGAGGCCTCCCTTGGAAGTTTGTTATGGGTGGCCTAGTGATGAAGCGCTGTGTACTGCTCTAGAACAATAAAGGGTCCAAAAGGAGCAACCATATGATTTTGTTACTCCTAATTTACCCCTGATTAATGTCGAACACAGTAGACCATATCCAGAGTATCAGGTTCTTTCGACAGGGCAAGACAATTATGCCCGCACCTTTTATGCATATAACAAAGAGAGTGAGGAGGATCACTACGTTCCTCAAGAACAGTACACAGTGCGGGAACGATGCACGTCTACACCCGCTTTATATCCAGATCGCTCATTGAGACCAGAGATTCAAGTCAATGCTGCCAACATCGATAGAGGGAAGCAACATATAGGGGTATCAGAGCACCATGATCGAAATAGATATGTAGGGGAGACATCTAGGCCTCCTAAACAAGAGACAACGAAACAAAATGACTTGGCATTTGCCCAACTAGCCACCTGCCAAGCACAAATCACGTGGCTTAGGCAAGACCAATAAAAATTAGAACATTTGTGTCGCCTTAATCAAGAGCGCATTCAGTGTCAAACAGCTGAATTGCTTCACAACAATGCGCTTGAGAAGGCCCCAGTCCCTCGCGTAAAAAAATCTGAGATGTATGTGAGGCACAACCCCCTCGTGCGAGACAGGTCTCCGTGATGTCATCAAGCACTGCCTCTAAGACCTCTTAGACCTGAGCGGGAGGCCACTCCCCGCAATCGTGATGGGCATCCTCCGCGGGCACCCATCCATGTTTACAGGCCTATGCCAAACACTCCTCAATAAGATCATGAGGATTATGACCAGGAAGAAGAGCGGGCTGAAACGCCCTATCAAGGCAGAAGGGATGCTACCCATTTATCCCTCCAAAGGCCTCAAGTTCCCCGCAACCCACAGTGGGAGCAAACCAAGGAGGAGGATATTACGTCCTCTTATGCATACAAAAGTGTTGTTAGAACGCTTGGAGACTATGGAACTCAAGACTACTGGGCCCCAAAAGCCTACCTTACGCCAACTCCGTAGTCATCCGATGCATCCATCAGTGCCAGCACCTCCATACCTCGAACATTTCAAGCTGCCCCAGTTGGCACTCTTTAGAGGGGATGAAGATGCTCAAGAGCATGTGACTCGATTTTTGAGCCAATGCTTCGGTATACAAGACAATGATGCATTGCTATTAATAACATTCATAACCACGTTCACAGGATCTACCTCGAATTGGTTTACCCATCTACCGAAGCATAGAATCTACAACTTGGATCAGTTAGTGGACGCATTCCTAGAACGTTTTGCTTTCAACACAAAGAAAAAGGCATCACTAAGTGATCTAGCTAGCCTCAAGCAGTATGAGGAGGAATCTATGGTGTCATATGGGAATCAGTGGAGGACGTTGCTTTCAAATCTGTCCTACCTCCATCCTATGTTTGACCTAACTCAAATGTTTGCAAAGAGTTGTTTGCGATCAATCTCTATGCTATTGTAGCTACAGATATACGCCACTTTAGAAGAAGCTCTGGCGCAAGCTAGAGTTATCGAAGAGATCAAGATACAGGATGACAAAATTGCCAAGCCTAAGTAAAAAGAGTGGAACAAGAGCACCAAAACAAGGAATACGCAACAAAAACCCACCGCGGTCAATCAAGTTGCTATCAATGCCCCTAAGCCTTCCCCAGCAACACAGCCTCCAAAGGCTAATTATCAGGTAGTGCCTCACAATAACTATGAGAAAGATAATAAAAAATAGGATCAAAATCAGCAGCGTCACCCTAGGCGGCAATGTACACCATACACCGAGTCCAGGGAATCTTTGTTTGACCGTTTGTCAGCGACAAACTTGATTAATTTTCCAGAGATTCAAACAATCAATCCTAATGCACCCAAGCCTAAGGGCTACAGAGAGGATATTTACTGTAGATTCCACAGAAGGAAATGGCATGACCTTCACGCCTATTGGACATTTAAAGGTTTAGTGCAAGACCTCATTGACAATAACACATTGGTAGTGGATAACCCCATCGCACCCAACAACCAACAAATGGATGTTTTCAAAGATCCTTTACCCACACATTATGCACAAGCAAAACCTCTTCGTGTCAACGAAGTGCAACAGAATTGCCCCATGGAGGGGTATGTTGGGATGATTAGCATTGTGACAAGAAACAAGAGACACTCAGGGGCTGCCCCCGCGACAGCCACAAGGGAAGTTCCATCCACGTCACAACCTCAATCGAATCCTACACAGTTGCCCCCGCCTAGACCAGTGGCCATGATTCGAACTAGACTTACTCAAAGTATACGGAGCACATCTGCTAGGCTCTCCATTTATGAGCTTATTCAACAATCGGCACACCATCGGGAAGCTCTTATGGAGATATTAAAGGCAATTGAGTTGCATCCCCATGAAACGAATTCGTTCAACAATTTTGTGGGGCATGTCAAATAGTGTACCAAACCATTCATCACCTTTAGGGAATATGAGTTAAAAATGGTGACTGGGGATGTAGCGGATCCACCCCTGCACATTATTGCATGGGTCAATGGGACTCCATACAAGCGGGTGTTGGTAGACACTGGTTCATCTAGTAACATTATTACAACCGTTGCACTGAAACATTTGAAGCTGCCAACCTCTCACATTGTACCTTCCACTTATACTCTTTGAGCATTTAATGACATGATATGCTCGACAGTTGGCACAATTTTCCTACCTGTACAAGTGGTACAAAAGACCATTCATACATTGTGCCACATTTTAGAAGGTGAGATGGCTTACAATATCTTACTTGGGCGGCCTTGGATCCAGGATATGAAGTGTCCCTTCAATTGCTCATCAATGTTTAAAGTACACATTTTAAGGACAAGTGCACGTGGTCCCCACATATTTAGAACCTTTTAAATACTACAATTCAGTGCAACTCATGCTGCAGTCGACCCTCCCTTCAACGCATCTGGATTTCCAGTTAAATCCATCTAAACGGGGTCCGACTATGCAAGAATATCCATTACCAAATCAATAAAATTCCTAGGCGGGTTCATCTTCTTCATCCGGTCCTCCCACAACGATGCCACCTACAGTGGCCACACCAACAGACAAAGGAAAGAAGTCCCTGGAAGCGAAACCACCTCTAGTCTCCAATATCTCTACAGAAGAGACGCATAATAGAATGGAAGTTGAGATGCCTAGTTCACCCCACATGGTGTGGACTCAAGGAGAACTCTCAATTGCTTCCTCTCAATCGCCAATGATTATTGTTGAGATGTCTAACATAGGCATAGGGAAGTATATAGTGCGCAATGTTGTTGCAACGCCCACACTTCAGTCTATGCAAGACATGGGAAGACCTCGACTTCCCATAGGCTCCGTGGTTCCTTTAGGCTACCCACCTAATCAGAAAAACTTTATTTTTGGGGGCCTGGATCATGGTGTTGAACCTTCCTAACAAGAAGAGGAAGATGAATATCCCTTTGTGGAAGATGTCAATTATCTGGCTAACCCCGACTTCGCATTACGATATCTTAGCCAATGCAATTGGCATGGATACGGGTTAGGCAGGTCTGAACAATGAATGCGTGTTTTGTTTCAACCAAGATACCAAATGCCTTATGACAAGTCAAGAAGAGGGTTTAATAACCCTTTGCCCCTCAACATATTGGTCAAAAACATGCACAACCTAGGGATAGGCAACAAGGATGGGTTGGCATCAGATCCATATGCCAATCCAAATACAACTTATACATTGGGGGATTATTTCCCATTACAAACAAATAACCTTGTTGACCTCAACAACCCTTTCCCTACGGCCAAACAAGGAGAAACCTCATGGACTCACCCACAAGGGGAAGATGGACAAGACCACGAAGGGTCTTCTAAAGATGAGTTAGAGTACGATCATTCTCATGAATATCCAATGAATGACAATCAGGAAAGCTTCCTGATGATGTTCCCATTGAATGATCCTAGTGAGCATAGGCTCCCTCAACAACAACAATATCCTTTGGACATAGATGACATGTTTGAACACTTACACATAGGTCCAAGACATAGGTGGCATCTCAACCTGGCGCAGTTATAGCAATTACTGCACCCGACACTCTAGGTATACAGAGAGCATCTTCCGCCTAGAGACCCTATCAAACCATTAGTGCCTAGGGCAGACCCTGTTTGCAGGTCTGTGCATAGGGCTGATCCCTTTGTGCCAATGCCTACAGAGCCAAATCCAATGCACCAAGAACATCCCGAATGTTAGAGTTGTCACATTTGCGGTAATGAGATTACAATCATTTCATCAACATGATCTCCATTGACTTGACCGCCCCTATTCATGATCCAACCAATCCAACACGATCATTGCATCTAGACATAGAGGCTATAGATTGGGATCGCGTTGATGCACCACCATCCCCATCAGAGTATTGGCCTTGCGGTGGGATGTTTCATTTCACTCCAAGACAGACTCAGGATGTCTTCCATGCTGAAGAGGAACTTGACGTTCCTAATGATGATCTTAATTTAGCAAACGATATCCATATGATCCCAATTCCACACCAGTTGGAAGATGGATCCCATATGTCGGTCAAAGCGATGACTGATGTAGACATCGACACAGATCCAATGAATCCATCGATTCTCAAGCTAGGGGTAAGTCTTTCCCTCAAAAAGCAAGCCGATTATGTTGCCCTTATTAAGGAAAAGAAGGAGTTTTTTGCATGGTCATACAAGGATATGTCGGGACTAGACCCACAGCTAGTCATGCATAATTTAATGCTTGATATGACAATCAATCCAGTAAAATAAAAACTACACAAGATGCACCCAACAGTGGCATTAATGGTAAAAGACGAGTTACAAAAGTTGTTGGATGCCTAGTTTGTCATCTGTGTGGATTATCCTCCATGGTTGTCTAACATGGTTCCCGTCAAGAAGCCCGATGGGAGGATTCGCATATGCACCTATCTTTGAGATCTTAACAAAGCGAGTCCTAAGGATAATTTTCCCCTACCAAGCATCGACAGGTTGGTAGATGCCACAGTGGGCCAAAAAATGCTTTCCCTTATGGATGGTTTCTCAGGATACAATTAGATTCGTATCAATCCCGAGGACCAACTAAAAATGGCATTCACAATGCCTTGGGGGACATTTTGCTATAAGGTCATGCCTTTTGGCCTTAAAAATGTTGGCGCCACTTACCAACATGCCATGACATACATCTTTCACGATTACATGCACAAAACTTTGGAAGATTACATGGATGATTTGTTGGCCAAATCTCTTTTGCGCCCAGATCACCTCGGTGACTTGAGCAAGGTCCTTGATCACCTCATTGAACATAAAGTCAGATTAAACCCTAAGAAGTGCGTCTTTGGCATCACCTCTGGAAATCTTTTGGGTTTCATAGTTTCCAAATGAGGAATCGAGGTAGACCCAAACAAAGTCAAGGCAATCCTTGAAATGCGTCTCCCAACCACCATCAAGTAGCTCAAGACTCTACAGGGAAAGGTTGCGTCGATCAAGCGCTTCATAGCACAGTTATCTGATAAATGTTGACCCATGAATAAATTATTGCATAAGGGGGTCACATTTCATTGGGATGACGAGTGCCAGTCTACCTTTGATGACATTAAATAGTACTTGTATTCGTCACCAGTATTGGCACCACCTAGACCAGGAGTGTCATTCTATTTATACATCTCAGCCACTGAGGTGGCACTGGATGCCATGCTATCCCAGAAAAATGAACTTCACAAAGAATAGGGTACATACTATCTTAGCCGCACCTCGGTCGGTTATGAACTTAACTATGCATACGTTGAAAAGCTCTGCTTGGCAGTGGTGTTTGCTACCAAAAAGTTACGCCACTACATGCTCAGTAATAAGACGTATGTTGTGTCTAAGGAGAATCCATTGCGATACATGATGAGTCATACTTATCATAGTAGTTGCACGGCAAAATGGATCATGTTGTTGATAGATTTTGACATAGAGTTCATTGGACAAAAATCCATAAAATGTCAAGTCATCGCCGATCAACTAGCCGAGGCTCCTCTTGAAGACGATCAACCTCTGACTTTTGAACTACCTGATGATGGGGTCTTCCATGTTTCAGAATCACCAGATTCTGATGAGCCTGAGTCACAGGCTGACATAACCCTATTCTTCGATGGTTCTAAATGTGAGCAAGGGGGTGGCACGGGCATTGTATTATTCACTCCGCAAGGCGCTCCAATGCCCCTGTCATTTAAATTAGACTTCTCGTGCACCAACAACAATGCAAAATATGAAGCCTTGCTCATAGGTATTCAGACAACAATCACCATGAACATTAAACGATTGAACATCTTTGGTGATTCGCTGTTAATTGTCAATCAAGTAAAGTGGATATTCCAATGTAAATGTCCAGTTTTGCAGGCCTATAAAGCCCTTCTGGACAAATTCTTGACACAACTTGAATGGTATGACATCAAGGCACTCCCTCGATCATCAAATCGTTTTGCGGATACAATGGCCTCCTTGGGGTCACTCATCCCGCAAGACCCTTCTGGTGAAATGACAACCATTCAAGTTAAAACATTATCGCAATCTGCGATGGAGTGTACAAGCTCTGATCTAATGCCAGGAATCCACCTAATCCAAATTGAACCATCTCCGGATAAGTTCTCTCAAATTCGATATTGTTTGACTCAAGCCAACTGGGGGTCCTTGTTCTCCCGGATCCCTCTTACTAGCAACACCACATTGTTTTTACAAGTTCTCCCCCGCTCAGCTTTTGTTTGGGATGGACTTCAAGAGGGATTGGCCGTTCATACTATCGAGGTTTCTGATTAGCAAGATTGTTACACACCCATTCTAGATTACCTCAAGCTAGGTAATCTCCCACTTGGATTAACACAAGCCGTGAAAAGATCATTCAAACAGAAAGCGGAAAAGCATGTCTTGTTAGGAGACATTTTGTATCATCGAAATTATGTAGGAATCCTCCTTCGTTGTTTGGACCAACAAGAGTTCACTTGGGCGATCACCCAAGCTCACGATGGTACATGTGGTGGCAACTTCAGCGGTATGGCCATCGCAAAGCACATTCTTTGCATGGGTTATTATTGGCCATCTTTAGAGCGAGATTGTTGTGCATATGTGAAGAAGTGCATGAAGTGTCAGCACCATGCTAATTTGACACACGTACCTTCTCAGGCCTTGCAGCCGATTCAATCGGTTTGGCCTTTTTCATAGTGGGGCTTTGACCTAATTGGAAAGATCTCCCCTGCATCGTCTGGTCGTCACATGTTTATTTTAACGGCCATAGAGTACTTTACCAAATAGGTGGAAGCAATTCCGCTAACCACTATGACTGGATCTCGCATTACGGAGTTTATTTTGCATAACATCATATGTTGTTTTGGTATTCCATCCAAGATCCTGTCAGATAATGGGACACCATTCAAGAATAAAGATGTGCATGCTTTGACCACAAAGTACAAGATTTAGCACAGCTTTTCAACACCCTATTATCCGCAGGCAAATGGGCAAGCAGAGGCGTCAAACAAAACGCTAGTCGCCATTCTCAAAAAGATAGTTGCAGACAATCATAAGGATTGGCACATTTGGATCCCGCTTGCCCTATGGGCTTATCGCACCAAGCATTCGAACGCCCACTGGGGCAACTCCATTTTTTTTGGTGTATGGTTTCGAGGCAGTCATGCCTTTTGAGTTGGAAATCCCTTCCCTGCGCATTTCAATGCAAGAGTTCATCGATGATGACACTGCGCAGCAGGCCCGGTTAGATCAACTGACGTTGCTCAACGAACGACACGTTAATGCTCTCAAGCATTTGCGTATCTATCAAGAGCGACTTAAGAAAGCATACAACATGAAAGTCCACCTTAGGGAATTTCAGGTTGGTGACTTGGTCTTAAAATAGAACCAACAGAATTCTAATTTGTCGTCCCATCTACGGGACAAGTTTGGGGCAAACTGGTTAGGTCCTTACATCATTGACAGTAGAATAGGACCCGAAACATACCGGCTTGCCTCTCTTGAAGGAATCAAGGAAACATAAACCTTGAACATCATTTATTTGAGGCCATTCCACATTTAGAGAGCCATAGTCCAACTAAAAGCTCCAAGGATTATCATAATCGCTTGGTCAACCCTAAACGCCCCAAAGGTATCTATAAACCCTTTGGTCAAGACAAAAGCTCCAAGGATTTTCATAATCGCTTGGTCAACCCTAAATGCCCCAAAGGTATCTATAAACCCTTTGGTAAAGACAAAAGCTCCAAGGATTTTCATAATCGCTTGGTCAACCCTAAACACCCCAAAGGTATCTATAAACCCTTTGGTCAAGACAAAAGCTCCAAGGATTTTCATAATCGCTTGGTCATCCCTAAATGCCCCAAAGGTATCTATAAACCCTTTGGTCAACACCAAAAGCTCCAAGCGTTACCATAACCGCTTGGTCAACATAAATATTCAAAAATAAACAAAAACAATATAATCGTCAAAAATCACAAAAACAATTGCATTTCAATTCCATGCATACTCATACAAAAAAAAAAGAAATTACAAAAAGAAACAAAAAAAAAAAACAAAATCACAAAAAAATTTGCATTCTAATTTCATGCATTCTCATAAAAATCAAAATCACAAAAACAATTGTATTCCAATTCCATGCATTCTCATAAAAATCAAAATACAAAAATATAGGTTGCATTAAGCATTGCATCCATACATTGCATACTTCGATAGGTCGATAGGTCATAAGGCATTTGGTGTTTATAACCGTGGTTACCCTAAAGTGTTACTCTAAGTTTCATTTGAGTTTATCCTATGGTTTTCCATCTATGTTTCCATCGGTTAGCATACACGTTTTAGTTTGTTTCAGGGTCTTTCAATCAAATTCATTCACCTTTTAATTTAATTAATTAGGGTTCCATGTCTTAAACAAAAGAAAAACATAATAAAAACACATTTGCATTTTTCAAATTCAAACTCGAGGAGATAGTGCCCTTACTAGTCTCGCCTCGGCTCCGCCACCTGACGACCCGATCTGTGCACTCATGGTGGCTGGAAAATCTGACAGCGTTTCACGTCAAGAAATCTACCTCCTCCTTCTTAGAGCTCCAAATCGCAATCGATGAACAGTGCAAATGAGCCAAATCTGTCATTTTTGCCTATTTATACCTTTTTGCTTGCTGGTAACCGTCCCTGACTGGTATGACCTATCGAAGTATGCAATGTATGGATGCAATGCTTAATGCAACCTATATTTTTGTATTTTGATTTTTATGAGAATGCATGGAATTAGAATGCAATTGTTTTTGTGATTTTGATTTTTATGAGAATGCATGAAATTGGAATGCAAATGTTTTTGTGATTTTTTATTTTTTTTTGTTTTTTTTTGTAAATTTTTTTTTTTTTTTTGTATGAGTATGCATGGAATTGAAATCCAATTGTTTTTGTGATTTTTGACGATTATATTGTTTTTGTTTATTTTTGAATATTTATGTTGACCAAGCAGTTATGGTAATGCTTGGAGCTTTTGGTGTTGACCAAAGGGTTTATAGATACCTTTGGGGCATTTAAGGATGACCAAGCGATTATGAAAATCCTTGGAGCTTTTTTCTTGACCAAAGGGTTTATAGATGCCTTTGGGGCGTTTAGGGTTGACCAAGCGATTATGAAAATCCTTGGAGCTTTTGTCTTGACCAAAGGGTTTATAGATACCTTTGGGGCGTTTAGGGTTGACCAAGCGATTATGAAAATCCTTGGAGCTTTTGTCTTGACCAAAGGGTTTATAGATACCTTTGGGGCATTTAGGGTTGACCAAGCGATTATGATAATCCTTGGAGCTTTTAGTTGGACTATGGCTCTCTAAATGTGGAATGGCCTCAAATGAATGATGTTCAAGGGTTTTATTTCCTTGATTCCTTCAAGAGAGGCAAGCCGGTATGTTTCGGGTCCTATTCTACTATCAATGATGTAAGGACCTAACCAGTTTGCCGCAAACTTGTCCCGTAGATGGGACGACAAATTAGAATTCTGCTGGTTCTCTTTTAAGATCAAGTCAACAACCTAAAATTCCCTAAGGTGGACTTTCATGTTGTATGCTTTCTTAAGTCGCTCTTGATAGATACGCAAATGCTCGAGAGCATTAACGCATCGTTCGTCGAACAACATTAGTTGATCTAATCGGGCCTGCCACGCAGTGTCATCATCGATGAACTCTTGCATTGAAATGCGCAGGGAAGGGATTTCCAACTTAAAAGGCATGACTGCCTCGAAACCATACACCAAAAAAAATGGAGTTGCCCCAGTGGGCGTTCGAATGCTGGTGCGATAATCCCATAGGGCAAGCGGGATCTGAATGTGCCAGTCCTTATGATTGTCTGCAACTATCTTTTTGAGAATGGTGTCTAGCGTTTTGTTTGACGCCTCTACTTGCCCATTTGCCTGCGAATAATAGGTTGTTGAAAAGCTGTGCTGAATCTTGTACTTTGTGGTCAAAGCACGCACATCTTTATTCTTGAATGGTGTCCCATTATCTGACAGGATCTTGGATGGAATACCAAAATGACATGATGTTATGCAAAATAAACTCCGCAATGCGGGATCCAATCATAGTGGTTAGCAGAATTGCTTCCACCCATTTGGTAAAGTACTATGTGGCTATTAAAATAAACGTGTGACGACCAGACGATGCAGGGGAGATCTTTTCAATTAGGTCAAAGCCCCACTACGAAAAAGGCCAAACCGATTGAATCGACTGCAAGGCCTGAGAAGGTACTTGTGTCAAATTAGCATGGTGCTGACACTTCATGCACTTCTTCACATATGTGCAACAATCTCCCTCTAAAGATGGCCAATAATAACCCATGTGAAGAATGCGCTTTGCGATGGCCATACCGCTGAAGTGGCCACCACATGTACCATCATGAGCTTGGGTGATCGCCCAAGCGGACTCTTGCTGGTCCAAACAACGAAGGAGGATTATTTCATAATTTTGATGATACAAAATGTCTCCTAACAAGACATGCTTTGCCGCTTTTTGTTTGAATGATCTTTTCACGGCTTATGTCAATCCAAGTGGGAGATTACCTAGCTTGAGGTAATCCCGAATGGGTGTGTACCAATCTCGCTGATCAGAAACCTCGATAGTATGAATGGCCAATCCCTCTTGAAGTCCATCCTGAACAAAAGCTGAGCAGGAGAGAACTTGTAAAAACAATGTGGTGTTGCTAGTAAGAGGGGTCGAGGAGAACAAGGACCCCCAGTTGGCTTGAATCAAATAATCTTGAATTCGAGAGAACTTATCCAGAGATGGTTCAATCTAGAACAGGTGGATTCCTGGTGTCAGATCAGAGCTTGTATGCTCCATCATAGATTGCGATAATGTTTTAACCTAAATGGTTGTCATTTCACTAGAAGGGTCTTGCGGGATGAGTGACCCCAAGGAGGCCATTGTATCCGCAAAATGATTTGATGATCGAGGGAGTGCCTCAATGTCATACCATTCAAGTTGTGTCAAAAATTTGTCCACAAGGGCTTTATAGGCCTACAAAATTGGACATTTACATTGGAATATCCCCTTTACTTGATTGACAATTAACAGCGAATCACCAAAGATGTTCAATCATTTAATGTTCATGGTGATTGTTGTCTGAAGACCTATGAGCAAGGCTTCATATTCTACATTGTTGTTGGTGCACGGGAAGTCTAATTTAAATGATAAGGGCATTGGAACGCCTTGCGGAGTGAAGAATACAATGCCCGTGCCACCCCCTTGCTCACATTTAGAACCATTGAAGAATAGGGTTATGTCATCCTGTGACTCAGGCTCATCAGAATCTGGCGATTTTGAAACATGGAAGACCCCATCATCAGGTAGTTCAAAATTCAGAGGTTGATCATCTTCAAGAGGAGCCTCATCTAGTTGATCGGCGATGACTTGATCTTTTATGGATTTTTGTCCAATGAACTCTATGTCAAACTTCGTCAACAACATGATCCATTTTTCCGTGCGACTACTATGATAAGTACGACTCATCATGTATCGCAATGGATTCTCCTTAGACACAACATACATCTTATTACTGAGCATGTAGTGGCATAACTTTTTGGTAGCAAAAACCACCGCCAGCGCAGCTTTTCAACGTATGCATAGTTAAGTTCATAACTGACCAGGGTGCGGCTAAGATAGTATGTAGCCTGTTCTTTGTGAAGTTCATTTTTTTGGGATAGCATGGTGCCCAGTGCCACCTCAGTGGCTGAGATGTATAAATAGATTAGCACTCCTGGTCTAGGTGGTGCCAATACTGGCAGCAAAGCCAAGTACTATTTAATTTCGTCAAAGGCAGACTAGCACTCGTCATCCCAATGAAATGTGACCCCTTATGCAATAATTTATTCATGGGTTGGCATTTTTCAGATAACTGTGCTATGAAGCGCTTGATCGATGCAACCTTTCCCTGCAGACTCCTGAGCTGCTTGATGGTGGTTGGGGGACGCATTTCAAAGATTGCCTTGACTTTTTTTGGGTCTACCTCGATTCCTCGTTTGGAAACTATGAAACCCAAAAGCTTTCCAGAGGTGACGCCAAAGATGCACTTCTTAGGGTTTAATCTGACTTTATGTTCAATGAGGCGATCAAGGACCTTGCTCAAGTCACCGAGGTGATCTGGGCGCAAAAGAGATTTGGCCAAAAAATCATCCATGTAATCTTCCAAAGTTTTGTGCATGTAATCATGAAATATGTACGTCATGGCACGTTGGTAAGTGGCGCTAGCATTTTTAAGGCCAAAAGGCATGACCTTATAGCAAAATGTCCCCCAAGGCATTGTGAATGCCGTTTTTAGTTGGTCCTCGGGATTGATACGAATCTGATTGTATCCTGAGAAACCATCCATAAGGGAAAGTGTTTCGTGGCTAGCTGTGATGTCTACCAACACGTCGATGCTTGGCAGGGGAATATCATCCTTAGGACTCGCTTTGTTAAGATCTCAAAAATTAGTGCATATGCGAATCCTCCCATCGGGCTTCTTGACGGGAACCATGTTAGACAACCATGGAGGATAATCCACACAGACGACAAAATAGGCATCCAACAACTTTTGTAACTCATATTTTACCATTAAGGCCACTGTTGGGTGCATCTTGCGTAGTTTTTATTTTACTGGCTTGATTATTGGATCAAGCGTTAAATTATGCGTGACTAGCTGTGGGTCTAGTCTCGGCATATCCTTGTATGACCATGCAAAAACCTCCTCCTTTTCCTTAATAAGGGCAACATAATCGGCTCGCTCTTTGAGGGAAAGACTTACCCCCAGCTTGAGAATCCATGGATTCATTGGATCTGTGTCAATGTCTACATTAGTTGTCGCTTTGACTGACATATGGGATCCGTATTTCAACTGGTGTGGAATTGGGATCAGATGGATATTTTTTGCTGAATTAATATCATCATTAGGAATGTCAAGTTCCTCTTCAGCATGGAAGACATCCTGAGTCTGTCCTGGAGTGAAATGGAACATCCCACCGCAAGGCCAATACTCTGATGGGGATGGTGGTACGTCAACGCGATCCCAATCTATAGCCTCTATGTCTAGATGTAATGATCGTGTTGGATTGGTTGGATCATGAATGGGGGCGGTCAAGTCAATGGAGATCATGTTGATGAAATGATTGTAATCTCCATTACCGCAAATGTGACAACTCTGACATTCGAGATGTTCTTGGTGCGTTGGATCTGGATCTGTAGGCACTAGCACAAAGGGATCAGCCCTATGCACTGATGGTTTGATAGGGTCTCCAGGCAAAAAATGCTCTCTGTATACCTGGAGTGTCAGGTGCAGTAATTGCTATAACTCGCTGGGTTGAGATGCCACCTATGTCTTGGACCTATGTGTAAGTGTTCAAACATGTCATCTATGTCCAAAGGATATTGTTGTTGTTGAGGGAGCATATGCTCACTGGGATCATTCAATGGGAACATCATCAGGAAGCTTTCCTGATCGTCATTCATTGGATATTCATGCGAATGATCGTACTCCGACTCATCTTTAGAAGACCCTTTGTGGTCTTGTCCATCTTCCCCTTGTGGGTGAGTCCACGAGGTTTCTCCTTTTTCGGCCGTAGGGAAAGGGTTGTTGAGGTCAACAAGGTTATTTTTTTGTAATGGGAAATCATCCCCCAATGTATAAGTTGTATTTGGATTGGCATATGGATCTGATGCCAACCCATCCTTGTTGCCTATCCCTAGGTTGTGCATGTTTTCGACCAAGATGTCGAGGGTCAAAGGGTTATTAAACCCTACTCCTAACTTGTCATAAGGCATTTGGTATCTTGGTTGACACAAAACACGCATTCCTTGTTCATACCTGCCTAACCCGTATCCATGCCAATTACATTGGCTAAGATATCGTAATGCGAAATCGGGGTTAGCCAGATAATTGACATCTTCCACAAAGGGATCTTCATCTTCCTCTTCTTGTCGGAAAGGTTCAACGCCATGATCTAGGCCCCCAAAAATAAAGTTTGTCTGATTAGGTGGGTAGCCTAAAGGAACCACATAGCCTATGGGAAGTCGAGGTCTTCCCATGTCTTGCATAGACTGAAGTGTGGGCGTTGCAACAAAATTGCACACTATATACTCCCCCATGCCTATGTTAGACATCTCAACAGTAATCATTGGCGATTGAGAGGAAGCGAATGGGAGTTCTCCTTGAGTCCACTCCATGTGGGGTGAACTAGGCATCTCAACTTCCATTCTATTAGGCGTCTCTTTTGTAGAGATGTTGGAGACTAGAGGTGGTTCCGCTTCCAGGGACTTCTTTCCTTTTTCCGTTGGTGTGGCCACCGTAGGTGGCATCATTGTGGGAGGACTGGATGAAGAAGATGAACATGCCTGGGAATTTGATTGATTTGGTAATGGAGATTCTTGCTTAGTCGGACCCTGTTTAGATGGATTTAACTGGAAATCCAGATGCATTGAAGGGAGGGTCGACTGCGGCATGAGTTGCACTGAATTGTAGTATTTAAAAGGTTCTAAATCTATGGGGACCACGTGCACTTGTCCTTCAAATGTGTATTTTAAACATTGATGAGCAATTGAAGGGACACACTTCATATCCTGGATCCAAGGCCGCCCAAGCAAGATATTGTAAGCCATCTAACCTTCTAAAATGTGGCACAATGTATGAATGGTATTTTGTCCCACTTGTATGGGAAGGACAATTGTGCCAACTGTCGAGCATATCGTGTCATTAAATGCTAGAAAAGTATAAGTGGAAGGTACAATGTGAGATGCTGGTAGCTTCAAATGTTTCAATGCGGCGGTTGTAATAATGTTACTAGACGAACTAGTGTCTACCAACACCCGCTTGTACGGAGTCCCGTTGACCCGCGCAATAATGTGCAGGGGTGGATCCACTACATCCCCAGTCACCGTTTTTAACTCATCTTCCCTAAAGGTGATGACTGGTTTGGTACACTGTTTGACATGCCCCACAAAATTTTTGAATGAATTCGCTTCGTGGGGATGCAACTCAATTGCCTTTAATATCTCCATGAGAGCTTCCCGATGGGGTGCCGATTGTTGAATAATCTCATAGATGGAGAGATTATCCGATGTGGTCCATAGACTTTGAGTAAGTCTAGTTCGAATCATGGCCACTGGTCTAGGCGGGGGCAACTGTGTAGGATTCACTTGAGGTTGTGATATGGGTCAAACTTTCTTGGTGGCTGTCACGGGGGCAACTCCTGGGTGTCTCTTGTTTCTTGTCACAATGCTAATCATCCCAACATACCCCTCCATGGGGCAATTCTGTTGCACTTCGTTGACATGAAGAGGTTTTTCTTGTGCATCATGTGTGGGTAAAGGATCTTTGAAAACACCCATTCACATAAAAAAAAAAAACACATTTTTATAACCATGGTTACCCTAAAGTGTTACTCTAAGTTTCATTTGGGTTTATCCTATGGTTTTCCATCTAGGTTTCCATCGGTTTGCATACACGTTTTAGTTTGTTTTAGGGTCTTTCAATCAAATTCATTCACCTTTTAATTTAATTAATTAGGGTTCCATGTCTTAAACAAAAGAAAAACATAATAAAAACACATTTGCATTTTTCAAATTCAAACTCGAGGAGATAGTGCACTTACTGGTCTTGCCTCAGCTTCGCCGCCTGACGACCTGATCTGTGCACTCATGGTGGCTGGAAAATCCGACAGCGTTTCGCGTTAGAAAATATACCTCCTCCTCCCCAGAGCTCCAAATCGTAATCGATGAACAGTGCAAATGAGCCAAATCTGTCATTTTCGCATATTTATACTTTTTGCTTGCTGGTATTTGTCCCTACATGGAACGAGTGCTTTTTCCTCGGAGGCACGCTCGTCCCACCCTAGGACGAGTATAGTCTTGGCGTTCGTCCCACCCCGGAACGAATAAAAATAAAAATAAAAAACAACCAAAACATAAAAATAACAAATGCCAACAAAACCACTAAAAATTGCCGAACAAAAGTGCTCTTGCACTTAACCTCTTGGCATAAGAAAACTGATGTCAGGATCTCCCTTGTCGTTATCCTACCCCCTAAGAAGGCTACCATAGCTAGACCGCTCCACGAGAAGACGGATTTTCGCCAATGTTAACCCCAAATGGCATCCCAAAATGGGTTCACACCCACCAAAAATAGGTCAAAACAATCGGGAAACTGCTCGAGAATGCATCAGATAACATCTGAAGGCACCCTCACTTAAGTCATCTTTGGTCAAGCGACTCATCGCTTTTCTCATGTCGGTCATTCCCTCATCGATTCGTCGCTTGAGGGGGTAGTCACACTTAGTTGCCAATCAACAACAATATATCCAATCTTGGAAATGACATGCATTCAAAGGATCATTGCAAAAGACAATCACGTCCCTGCTTGGGGTAGCAAACAAGCAATTATCACAAACTGATCATATACTTGGCATTTGTGAATCATGAACTCAAGGTTCCCACAGACAAAAGGTTGCACCCTTTGCCTATTCATGACTGATCAATGTCTAAGTTCAAGTAATACCTCACCGAACCAGGTTAATGCTTGATTTAAGTTCCTTAGCTTGTCAGAAGCAAGGATTCAAGAATGCACCCCATTTTCCATACTTGGGGCATCAAGAGTTGGTTAGGTTACTGAGAAACGCTAATCATTAGTGCTTTGGTTATCTATTTTTGCTCAGCACTGCACCATGTGTAGCGCTTTCCAAAAAGGGGCATCTGTAGACACCAAAACAACACCAATTCGATTATGTGGCTACAAACATTGATCGCATTAACACACACAGCCCCCAAGGCAGCCCCCAGAGGTTAAAAAGTGGTTCTAACCACTCACATAGCAGTTTTACAAGTCAGGGATCAATTTGGCACATTTTTGACACTGTGCTACTTATTCACTCCACCCAGGAACGAGTGCGGATTGGTACTCGTTTCACCCATAGACGAGCGCGGATTGGTACTCGTTTCACCCAGAGACAATTACGAGCACTCACTTTTGGGTGGGATGAACTCCAGGTTTGATTGGCAAAAAGTTATATCTCGATGCATGACAACTCAAAACTGCCACTTAGCTTTCCCTGCATGGCATAGGAGTGCGAGTGAGTTCTTTTGACAACTCATATCTTCCAATTGACTCTCACTTCACTACATGGGAATGGGAGTTAGCTTTTTAGGACAACTCAGATTTGCCACTTAGCTATCCCTTCATTGCATGGGAGTGCGAGTGAGCTTTTATAAACATACAAAGACATGCACAGAGGCAGTTAAGAAGCCCTTGATCAAGAAGAAGACTTCTCTTCCCTGAAAAAGCATTCATGCTAAGTAGCACTTTTGCATGTTATTTCAAAGAAACCCCTTGGGTCTATAAAATGGTGAGCTTCCTCACCCAAAAGACATACAGAGAAGGAGCATTTTGAGCGACGAAGTGCTGCTAATTAACTTACTTGCGATTTGTGCTTTCAACATCCATAATCTCTTAATCGAAAGAGAGGTTATTGGGTGACTTTTGAAGGCACGAATCAAGAACCAAAACCCAATTTTTTTGACCACAATATCCTACCAATTTGCCGACAACACATCACATCAGGTTTTGGACCCATCCCAAGTGGATTGGTGTCAAAGCAAAGTTTCACCCGGGGGTGGTTTGCCTTCGGGCACCCCCTGCCTTATTGCCTTTGGTGACTATTTCTTTTGTAGTATTTAGCTAGTTACATGATTATGCTTTTGTCAAGTTTTTAGTTTATTTGGATTCATTTTATCTTTCATTTTTCATACACAGGTGCTACTGATTCTTTGTTTGTTTCTTTGAACGTAGATTTTCAGCATTAGAGGAGCAGCGAGGAATCTACCTTTACCAACGCAAGCGGCGACAACGTTTTGGTTCGCCCATCTTATATGTGGGCATGCGGAAGAAGGAATTTTGAAACAAGTTGTAAAAGACCAACATTTAACGCTCCTATCCCATAAAAAGGAAGGAGACGCATTGTAACACAAATTTGTAAATCATATCAATAAAAGGGCCATTTTTTATATTGCTTTGATATCTTGTGTTCATGTTCTTTCTTTTTATGCATTTTTCAATAACATAGGGTTTAAGCGTTATTTTAGTTTCGTTTACATTGCATTTTTAGTCTATCCTTTTTATTTCTGGAATCTCGTGTTTTCAATGGCGATCACGATGGGACAATCCATGATTGCGATTTGGAGCTCTGGGGAGGAGGAGGTAGATTTTCTAACACGAAACGCTGCCATATTTTCTAGCCACCATGAGTGCACAAACCAGGTCGTCAGGCGATGGAGCCGAGGCGAGACCAGTAAGTGCACTATCTCCTCAAGTTTGAATTTGAAAAATGCAAATGTGTTTTTATTATGTTTTTCTTTTTTTTAAGACATGGAACCCTAATTAATTAAATTAAAAGGTGGATGAATTGGATTGAAAGACCCTGAAACAAACTAAAACGTGTATGCAAACCGATGGAAACCTAGATGGAAAACCGTAGGATAAACCCAAATGAAACTTAGAGTAACACTTTAGGGTAACCACGGTTATAAAAATGTGTTTTTTTTTTATGTGAATGGTAAAACTTAGGTCGAAACCTTAGGTAAACCATGTCCATTTTTGTCTATTTTTAAAATGAAACCCTAGATTAAAAAAATTGATGAAATTTTTTTTTGTTGGAATGGTAAACTTAGGTAAAACCGTAGGTAAACCATGTCAAATTTTTGTTGTTTTTGATGAAATGTAAGATGAAAACTTGATGAATTTTTTTTTTTTGAAATGGTAAACTTAGGTAAAACCATAGGTAAACCATGTCAGATTTTTTTTGTTGTTTTTGATGAAATGTAAGATGAAAACTGGATGAATTTTTTTGTTTTGAAATGGTAAACTTAGGTAAAACCGTAGGTAAACCATGTCAAATTTTTGTTGTTTTTGATGAAATGTAAGATGAAAACTTGATGAATTTTTTTTTGTTTTTTTTTTTTTTGTATAAAATGAAAGATGGAAAAGTGATGAATTTTTTTGTTGAAATGGTAAACTTAGGTCGAAACCGTAGGTAAACCATGTCGAATTGTGTGTTATTTTTTTTTTTTTTTGGTAATGGATGTACATGTGAATGAAATATGTTACTGTACAGTTATGCATTTTTGTACATGTGATGGTAATTTGATGCATGGTTTTGATGTGTGTTATTTTCTGTGATGTGCAGGTGGTGAAGAGTCGACATCGGGTACCGACTATTTTTTCTAGTGCCCGTGAGGCATTGAGTGCGGAGGACTGGGAGTGGCTTGATGCCTTAGGGCTCAAGCATGTGACGCGATTGGAGGCAGTTGTGGGGGATCGGGCATACATTACAGCTTTGATCAATCGATGGGATGTTCGGACAAACACCTTCCATCTTTCGACAAGGGAGATGACAGTCACCTTAGAGGATGTGTATCAGATTCTCCGAATTCTGATATATGGGGTTCCCATCCGGACAACACCACGAGGCCAGAGGACGGCTATACTGACCCGGTGTTTTGGACACAGGGAGGATGTCGATGGGATGAGCTCGATGGAGAAGGCAGAGCTTGATTTTCAGATTGGGGGGATTATGGTACGATGGTGGTATGCGAGGGGAGTGCTAGGAGTGAGGCATGCACTGCTTATGAGCCTCATTTCTAACATGCTCCTGCTAGACTCGTCAGGAGCGAGGTTCCCATGGAACCTATTAGAGGTGGTGTGGCAGTTAGTGGATTGTCCTATGATAGATCCGGTGATCATGAGATGGGGCCAGACATTGCTTGCTCAACTATATGATAAGTTGTATGAGGTTTGCTGTCGAAAGTGGAAGGGGATTGGCTACAGTTACTTGTTGCAGTGCTAGGCATGGCAGCATATAGTCGTAGAGCGACCATAAGGGATACCCTGGACTACACGGGTTGACATGGTGGACAGAGATATTGGTTATGGTGCTTTATGGTATCAGTCTGATGAGTGGGGGCAGAGTCGGTGGTTTGCGGGAGACGTGGACCATTACAGAGATGCATTGGCATGACTGACTCCAGGAGATGTGGTGTGGAGGCCATATCGGTATTGTCTCGCATGTCCAGAGGCTTATGAGTGGCTTTGGTGGGTTCGAATGGGGAGATGGATCATTAGACAACATGGGACAGAGTAGGAATACTTTCATTATCTCTGAGTGACACGACAGTTTGGGGTACGCCAGGGGTTGCCTGGGGAACCTGTAGTCTATTGGTGTCGAAGTGATGAGAGGACCCTAGCTACGCTGATCCTCGAGCCATTGGGGGAGGAGGCAGATACAGTACTGGACATTCTAGACATGGATGATTTCGGAGTGACTGCTGAGTACCAGGAGTGGTGGACGCTACGGCAATGGCGAGGTGAGGGGCCATTGGGAGGCGATGAGGCAGCGGGAGGTGAAGAGGGTGCAGAGGCACCAGGAGAGGGTTGGGGAGCTCTTGCTGATGTTGACATGGTGGAGGTTGCAGATGCAGGAGAGGACTTTTGTGATGAGGAGCAGCCAGAGATGCAGGATGCTCCGGAGCAGGCCGATGCTCTAGAAATGCCGACGCAGCCGACCGTGTCGGGGGATATAGAGGCGAGGTTACGTGCTGAGGTAGCTCGATTGACGGAGGTGCTAAAAAGGTGAGATGGAGAGCTCGAGGAGATGATGTAGGAGAGGGATATCCTACAGACATAGTTGGAAGAGTGAGAGAGCATAGGTTCTATGTCTCACCGACAGGAGGGTGATACAGATGCTGCACGGGAGAGGGATCTCCTACAGGTGCAGCTAGCACAGTGCGACGACGTAATCATGTACTACCATAGGTAGGAGGTAGAGTGGAGTCTACGGGAGGCAGATTATGGGTGACATCGATGGGAGATGGAGGGCGAGATTATTCACATTGGTGGGCAAATACCATAGCCTTCAGCAATTGGCTCATCGTACCAAACGAGAGACAGCGGGACAAAGCAGTCAGCATCATCCCGTCGCAGGCAACGAGATGAGGGAGGCGCTAGTGGGCGTGATGCAGGGGCGAGCAGTCGCCCTAGGAGGTCCCAGAGGACTGATACTACAGGGGGTAGTTCTCGTCGCACCGATCCTACGTGATCATGGTGGCCGATGCCCTAGGCTAGGGGTTTTTGAGATTTTGGATTACGGTAGTGAGGTCCGAGGACCGGTTCACTGTAGCCTGCGGGTAATTTTGTTATGATATATATATACAGATGACTCATTTTGGTGTTTATACATTTTTCATGATTTATTTTTATGTACATGTTTTTATATTGATGTATGCATATGCGATTAAGAATGCGATGGTTCTAATTTGTATGATGTATGCATATGGAATGAATGAAATGAATTGTTGATGATTTGTCAATGCACCATAGACTGTACAAGATTTGACTCACTTGCTATATTAATGGGATAACTTTGTGGAATGCTTATGCATGTGAAAACTTTGTTTTTGTATTTTGTCTATTTTTTGATGGTGATGTACGGAATGAAATGTATCGGTTGTTTGAAAATGGAGTTAAGCTTTTCTGAGATGTAGATATTTTAACTAACTAGCCAAGACTGTACATTTATCTCGCGAGACTTCTAAACAAGGTCTAAATTTGAATTGAATTTAACCAAGTTATTTCACATCCCTGTGTGTGCAATTGATTTCATTTATGTGTTATTCATCAGGATACCGCCAGTACCAGATGGGCTTTTAACCGAACCTCGTACCGAGGATCACCTAATTAGCTCCACTAACTCCTTTATTGTATTTAGTCGGATTTGTCCGCGATGCTATCTAAGATACCATAAGCTAGCTCATCCACATGCAAACATTGATCCGTACACAAGTTAATGTGACAGATATATCGTCATGCAGGAGATTTACCGCCAGTGACCGATAGGCTATCAACCAAACCGGTACTGAAGCTTGCCTCATGACCTGTCGAAATGTTGAGAGTTCCAGGGATTCAATTTCGACTCTCTTCTTTTCTTCAATTGTATTGGGATACTTGCGCCTTTGTAGTGATAAAATCACTGTTTATTTTTGTTTTATTTGTTTTTTTTTTTTTTTTGAGCAAGGGATTTGGATATGGAGTGACGAGAATCACTATTGTTTGTGCCTTTTGATGTGTGCACCGTAGGATGTCAAATTTTAGTGTTTTGACGTTTTGCAAATTTTTGATGTTTTGCAACTTTTGAGAACTTGGGATTCATGGGGAATTGGGTAGGGAGGATGCTTGTCCTTTTGCCAATTCTCAGCATTCCTAGGGTCATTCACACAAGGGGATGACCAAGATATTTGTTTCGCTTATGGGGACCTGGATTACTTTGCAGGTTTCATCATTCGTTCACACAACTAAGGAATTATTATGTGTGTTAATTTGTGTTGGGATGTTACGTAACAAGGCGTGATCCAAGTAAAACTTTCTCATGTAAAATTTGCTTAACTGTGTACAGTTTTTGTCTAGAAATTTAAAAATAGTTGAATGACGAAAAACCTATATACATTAGGAGACAACTAACAATGCGAAAAATGGCGATGGTGCTATTCTAGATGTAGGCGTTTATGAAAATGGATCTGAGGTGGAAAAGGATGGAATTTCTAAATAATGACTGTCTGTGGTGCTTTTGACTTGTATGACCTATCGAAGTATGCAATGTATGGATGCAATGCTTAATGCAACCTATATTTTTGTATTTTGATTTTTATAAGAATGCATGGAATTGGAATGCAATTGTTTTTGTGATTTTGATTTTTATGAGAATGCATAAAATTGGAATGCAAATGTTTTTGTGATTTTGTATTTTTTTTTTGTTTTTTTTTGTAATTTTTTTTTTTTTTGTATGAGTATGCATGGAATTGAAATGCAATTGTTTTTGTGATTTTTGATGATTATATTGTTTTTGTTTATTTTTGAATATTTATGTTGACCAAGCAGTTATGGTAACACTTGGAGCTTTTGGTGTTGACCAAAGGGTTTATAGATACCTTTGGGGCATTTAGGGATGACCAAGCGATTATGAAAATCCTTGGAGCTTTTGTCTTGACCAAAGGGTTTATAGATACCTTTGGGGTGTTTAGGGTTGACCAAGCGATTATGAAAATCCTTGGAGCTTTTGTCTTGACCAAAGGGTTTATAGATACCTTTGGGGCGTTTAGGTTTGACCAAGCGATTATGATAATCCTTGGAGATTTTAGTTGGACTATGGCTCTCTAAATGTGGAATGGCCTCAAATGAATGATGTTCAAGGGTTTTGTTTCCTTGATTCCTTCAAGAGAGGCAAGTCGGTATGTTTTGGGTCCTATTCTACTATCAATGATGTAAGGACCTAACCATTTTGCCACGAACTTGTCCCGTAGATGGGACAACAAATTAGAATTCTGTTGGTTCTCTTTTAAGACCAAGTCACCAACCTAAAATTGCCTAAGGTGGACTTTCATGTTGTATGCTTTCTTAAGTCGCTCTTGATAGATACACAAATTCTTGAGAGCATTAATGCGTCGTTCGTCGAGCAACATCAGTTGATCTAACTGTGCCTGTCGTGCAGTGTCATCATCGATGAACTCTTGCATTGAAATGCATAGGGAAGGGATTTCCAACTCAAAAGGCATGACTGCCTCGGAACCATACACCAGTGAAAATGGAGTTGCCCCAATGGGCGTTTGAATGTTGGTGCAATAAGCCCATAAGGCAAGTAGGATCTGAATGTTCCAGTCCTTATGATTGTCTGCAATTGTCTTTTTGAGAATGGCAACTAGCATTTTGTTTGACGCCTCTGCTTGCCCATTTGCCTACGGATAATAGGGTGTTGAAAAGCTGTGCTGAATCTTGTACTTTGTGGTCAAAGCACGCACATCTTTATTCTTGAATGGTGTCCCATTATCTGACAGGATCTTGGATGGAATACCAAAATGACATATGATGTTATGCAAAATAAACTCCGCAATGCGAGATCCAGTCGTAGTGGTTAGCGAAATTGCTTCCACCCATTTGGTAAAGTACTCTGTGGCCGTTAAAATAAACGTGTGACGACCAGACGATGCAGGGGAGATCTTTCCAAGTAGGTCAAAGCCCCATTGCAAAAAAGGCCAAATCGATTGAATCGGCTGCAAGGCCTGAGAAGGTACATGTGTCAAATTAGCATGGTGTTGAAACTTCTCGCACTTCTTCACATATGCACAACAATCTCGCTCTAAATATGGCCAATAATAACCCATGCAAAGAATGCGCTTTGCGATGGCCATACCACTGAAGTGGCCACCACATGTACCATCGTGAGCTTGGGTGATCGCCCAAGCGGACTCTTGCTGGTCCAAACAACGAAGGAGGATTCCTTCATAATTTTGACGATACAAAATGTCTCCTAACAAGACATGCTTTGTCACTTTCTATTTGAATGATCTTTTCACGGCTTGTGTCAATCCAAGTGGGAGATTACCTAGCTTGAGGTAATCCCGAATGTGTGTACCAATCTCGTTGATCAGAAACCTCGATAGTACGAATGGCCAATCCCTCTTGAAGTCCATCCCGAACAAAAGCTGAGTGGGAGAGAACTTGTAAAAACAACATGGTGTTGCTAGTAAGAGGGGTCGAGGAGAACAAGGACCCCTAGTTGGCTTGAGTCAAACAATATCTAATTCGAGAAAACTTATCCGGAGATGGTTCAATCTGGATCAAGTGGATTCTTGGCGTCAAATCAGAGCTTGTATGCTCCATTGCAGATTGCGATAATGTTTTAACCTAAATGGTTGTCATTTCACCAGAAGGGTCTTGCGGGATGAGTGACCCCAAGGAGGCCATAGTATCCGCAAAATGATTTGATGATCAAGGGAGTGCCTCGATGTCATACCATTCAAGTTGTGTCAGGAATTTATCCACAAGGGCTTTATAGGCCTGCAAAACTAGACATTTACATTGGAATATCCCCTTTACTTGATTGATAATTAACAATGAATCACCAAAGATGTTCAATCATTTAATGTTCATGGTGATTGTTGTCTGAAGACCTATGAACAAGGCTTCGTATTCTACATTGTTTTTGGTGCACGAGAAGTCTAATTTAAATGACAAGGGCATTGGAGCACCTTGCGGAGTGAAGAATACAATGCCCGCGCCACCCCCTTGCTCACATTTAGAACCATCAAAGAATAGGGTTATGTCAGCCTGTGACTCAGGCTCATCAGAATCTGGCGATTCTAAAACATGGAAGACCCCATCATCAGGTAGTTCAAAATTCAAAGGCTGATCGTCTTCAAGAGGAGCCTCAGCTAGTTGATCGACGATGGCTTGACCTTTTATGGATTTTTGTCCAATGAACTCTATGTCAATCTTCGTCAACAACATGATCCATTTCGTCGTGCGACTACTATGATAAGTATGACTCATCATGTATCGCAATGGATTCTCCTTAGACACAACATACATCTTATTACTGAGAATGTAGTGGCGTAACATTTTGGTAGCAAACACCACTGCCAAGCAGAGCTTTTCAATGTATGCATAGTTAAGTTCATAACTGACCAGGGTGCGGCTAAGATAGTATGTAGCCTATTCTTTGTGAAGTTCATTTTTTTGGGATAGCATGGCACCCAGTGCCACCTTAGTGGCTGAGATGTATAAATAGAATGGCACTTCTGGTCTAGGTGGTGCCAATACTGGCGACGAAGCCAAGTACTGTTTAATGTCATCAAAGGCAGAATGGCACTCGTCATCCCAATGAAATGTGACCCCCTTATGCAATAATTTATTCATGGGTCGGCATTTGTTAGATAACTACGCTATGAAGCACTTGATCGACGCAACCTTTCCCTGCAGACTCCTGAGCTGCTTGATGGTGATTGGGGGATGCATTTCAAGGATTGCCTTGAATTTTTTTTGGTCTACCTCGATTCCTCGTTTGGAAACTATGAAACCCAAAAGCTTTCTAGAGGTGACACCAAAGATGCACTTCTTAGGGTTTAATCTAACTTTATGTTCAATGAGGCAATCAAGGACCTTGCTCAAGTCACCGAGGTGATCTGGGCGCAAAAGAGATTTGGCCAACAAATCATCCATGTAATCTTCCAAATTTTTGTGCATGTAATCATGAAATATGTACGTCATGGCACGTTGGTAAGTGGCGCCAACATTTTTAAGGCCAAAAGGCATGACCTTATAGCAAAATGTCCCCCAAGGCATTGTGAATGTCATTTTTAGTTGGTCCTCGGGATTGATACGAATCTGATTGTATCCTAAGAAACCATCCATAAGGGAAAGCATTTCATGGCCCGCTGTGGCGTCTACCAACGCGTCGATGTTTGGCAGGGGAAAATTCTCCTTAGGACTTGTTTTGTTAAGATCTCAAAAATCGGTGCATATGTGAATCCTCCCATCGGGCTTCTTGATAGGAACCATGTTAGACAACCATGGAGGATAATCCACACAGATGACAAACTAGGCATCCAACAAATTTTGTAACTCATATTTTACCATTAAGGCCACTGTTGGGTGCATCTTGCATAGTTTTTGTTTTACTAGCTTGATTGTCGGATCAAGCATTAAATTATGCGTGACTAGTTGTGGGTCTAGTCCCGACATATACTTGTATGACCATGTAAAAACCTCCTTCTTTTCCTTAATAAGGGCAACATAATCAGCTCACTCTTCGAGGGAAAGACTTACCCCTAGCTTGAAAATCCATGGATTCATTGGATCTGTGCTGATGTCTACATCAGTCGTGGCTTCGACCGACATGTGGGATCCGTCTTCCAACTGGTGTGGAATTGGGTTCAGATGGATATCGTTTGCAAAATTAAGATCATCATTAGGAATGTCAAGTTCCTCTTCAGCATGGAAGACATCCTAAGTCTATCCTGGAGTGAAATGAAACATCCCACCGCAAGGCCAATACTCTGATGGGGATGGTGGTGCATCAACGTGATCCCAATCTATAGCCTCTATGTCTAGATGCAATGATCGTGTTGGATTGGTTGGATCATGAATGGGGGCGATCAAGTCAATGGAGATCATGTTGATGAAATGATTGTAATCTCCATTACCGCAAATGTGACAACTCTGACATTTGGGATGTTCTTGGTGCATTGGATCTGGATCTGTAGGCACTGGCACAAAGGGATCAACCCTATGCACAAACCTACAAACCGGGTCTACCCTAGGCACTAATGATTTGATAGGGTCTCCAGGAAGAAGATGCTATCTGTATACCTGGAGTGTCTGGTGCAGTAATTGCTATAACTACGTCGGGTTGAGATGCCACCTATGTCTTGGACCTATGTGTAAGTGTTCAAACATGTCATCTATGTCCAAAGGATATTTTTGTTGTTGAGGGAGCCTATGCTCATTGGGATCATTCAATGGGAACATCATCAAGAAGCTTTCCTGATCATCATTCATTGGATATTCATGTGAATGATCGTACTCCGACTCATCTTCAGAAGACCCTTCGTGGTCTTGTCCATCTTCCCCTTGTGGGTGAGTCCGTGAGGTTTCTCCTTGTTCAGCCATAGGGAAAGGGTTGTTGAGGTCAACAAGGTTATTTGTTTGTAATGGGAAATAATCCCCCAATGTATAAGTTGTATTTGGATTGGCATATGGATCTGATGCCAACCCATCCTTGTTGCCTATCCCTAGGTTGTGCATGTTTTCGACCAAGATGTCAAGGGGCAAAGGGTTATTAAACCCTACTCCTGACTTGTCATAAGGCATTTGGTATCTTGGTTGACACAAAACACGCATTCCTTGTTCATACCTGCCTAACCCGTATCCATGCCAATTGCATTGGCTAAGATATCATAATGCAAAATCGGGATTAGCCAGATAATTGACATCTTCAACAAAGGGATCTTCATCTTCCTCTTCTTGTCGGGAAGGTTCAACGCCATGATCTAGGCCCCCAAAAATAAAGTTTTTCTGATTATGTGGGTAGCCTAAAGGAACCACGGAGCCTATGGGAATTTGAGGTCTTCCCATGTCTTGCATAGACTGAAGTGTGGGTGATGCAACAACATTGCGCACTATATACTCCCCCATGTCTGTGTTAGACATCGCAACAGTAATCATTGGCGATTGAGAGGAAGCAATTGGGAGTTCTCCTTGAGTCCACTCCATGTGGGGTGAACTAGGCGTCTCAACTTCCATTCTATTAGGCGTCTCTTCTGTAGAGATGTTGGAGACTAGAGGTGGTTCCACTTCCAGGGACTTCTTTCCTTTGTCCGTTGGTGTGGCCACTGTAGGTGGCATCATTGTGGGAGTACCGAATGAAGAAGATGAACCCGCCTAGGAATTTTATTGATTTGGTAATGGATATTCTTGCATAGTCGGACCCCGTTTAGATGGATTTAACTGGAAATCCAGATGCGTTGAAGGGAGGGTCGACTGTGGCATGAGTTGCACTGAATTGTATTATTTAAAAGGTTCTAAATCTATGGGGACCATGTGCACTTGTCATTCAAATGTGTACTTTAAACATTGATGAGCAATTGAAGGGACACACTTCATATCCCGTATCCAAGGCCGCCCAAGTAAGATATTGTAAGCCATCTCACCTTCTAAAATGTGGCACAATGTATGAATGGTATTTTTTCCCACTTGTATGGGTAGGACAATTGTGCCAACTGTCGAGCATATTGCATCATTAAATGCTCAAAGAGTATAAGTGGAAGGTACAATGTGAGAGGTTGGTAGCTTCAAATTTTTCAGTGCAGTGGTTGTAATAATGTTACTAGACGAACCAGTGTCTACCAACACCCGCTTGTACGGAGTCCCATTGACCCGTGCAATAACGTGCAGGGGTGGATCCGCTACATCCCCAATCACCATTTTTAACTCATCTTCCCTGAAGGTGATGACTGGTTTGGTACACTGTTTGACATGCCCCACAAAATTTTTGAACAAATTCGCTTCATGGGGATGCAACTCAATTGCCTTTAATATCTCCATAAGAGCTTCCTGATGGGGTGTCGATTATTGAATAAGCTCATAAATGGAGAGCCTAGCCGATGTGGTCCGTAGACTTTGAGTAAGTCTAGTTCGAATCATGGCCATTGGTCTAGGTGGGGGCAACTGTGTAGGATTCGGTTGAGGTTGTGACGTGGATGGAAATTCCCTTGTGGCTGTCGTGGGGGCAGCCCCTGAGTGTCTCTTGTTTCTTGTCACAATGCTAATCATCCCAACATACCCCTCCATGGGGCAATTCTGTTGCACTTCATTGACATGAAGAGGTTTTGCTTGTGCATCATGTGTGGGTAAAGGATCTTTGAAAACACCCATTTGTTTGTTGTTGGGTGCGATGGGGTTATCCACTACCAATGTGTTATTGTCAATGAGGTCTTGCACTAAACCTTTAAATGTCCAACGAGCATGAAGGTCATGCCCTTTCCTTCTGTTGAATCTACAGTAAAGATCCTATTTGTAGCCCTTAGGCTTGGGTGCATTAGGATCGATTGTTTGAATCTCCGACAGATTAATCAAGTTTTCCGTTGATAAACGGTCAAACAAAGATTCCCTAGACTTGGTGTATGGTGTATATTGCCGCCTAGGGCGACGCTGCTGATTTTGATCCTATTTTTTATTATCTTTCTCATAGTTATTATGAGGCACTACCTGATAATTAGCCTTTGGAGGCTATGTTGCTGGGGCAGGCTTAGGGGCATTGATAGCAACTTGATTGACCACGACGGGTTTCTATTGCGTATTCCCTGTTTTGGTGCTCTTGTTCCACTCTTTTTACTTAGGCTTGGCAATTTTTCCATCTTGTATCTTGATCTCTTCGATAACTCTAGCTTGTGCCAGAGCTTCTTCTAAAGTGGCGTATTACTGCAGCTATAATAGCACAGAGATCGATCGTAAATAGCTCTTTGCGAACATTTGAGTTAGGTTAGACATAGGAGGGAGGGAGGACAGCTTTGAAAGCAACGTCCTCCACCGATTCCCATATGCCACCATAGATTCCTCCTCATACTGCTTGAGGCTATCTAGATCACTTAGTGACGGATTTTTCTTTGTGTTGAAAGCAAAACAATTTAGGAATGCATCCACTAGCTGATCCAAGTTGTAGATGCTATGTTTTGGTAGATGGGTAAACCAATCCAAGGTAGATCCTATGAATGTGGTTATGAATTTTCTTAATAGCAATGCATCATTGTCTTGTATACTGAAGCATTGGCTCAAAAATCGAGTCACATGCTCTTGAGCATCTTCATCCCCTCTAAAGAGTGCCAACTGGGGCAGCTTGAAATGTTTGAGGTATGGAGGTGCTGGCACTGATGGATGCACTGGATGACTATGTAGTTGGCATAAGGTAGGCTTTTGGGGCCCAGCAGTCTTGAGTTCCATAGTCTCCAAGTGTTCTAACAACACTTTGTATGCATCGGAGGACGTAATCTCCTCATCCTTGGTTTGCTCCCACTGTGGGTTGCGGGGAACTTGAGGCCTTTGGAGGGATAAATGGGTAGCATCCCTTCTACCTTGATAGGGTGTTTTAGCCCGCTCTTCTTCTTGGTCATAATCCTCATGATCTTCTTGAGGAGTGTCTGGCCTAGGCCTGTAAACATGGATGGGTGCCTACGGAGGATGCCCATCACGGTTGCGGGGAGTGGCCTCCCGCTCAGGTCTAGGAGGTCTTAGAGGCAGTGCTTGATGACATCACAGAGACCTGTCTCGCACGAGGGGGTTGTGCCTCACATATATCTCAGATTGTTGTGCAGGAGGGACTGGGGCCTTCTCAAGTGCATTATTGTGAAGCAATTCAGTTGTCTGACGTTGAATGCGCTCTTGATTAAGGCGACAAAAATGTTCTAATTTTTGTTGGTCTTGCCTAAGCCGCATGATTTGTGCTTGGCGGGTGGCTAGTTGGGCAAATTCCAAGTCATTTTGTTTTGTTGTCTCTTGTTTATGAGGCCTAGATGTCTCCCCTACATATCTGTTTCGATCATGGTGCTTTGAGACCCCTATATGTTGCTTCCCTCTGTCGAGGTTGGTAGCATTGACTTGAAGCTCTGGTCTCAATAAGCAATTTGGATATAAATCAGGTGCAGACGTGCATCGTTCCTGCACTGTGTACTGTTCTTGAGGAACGTAGTGATCCTCCTCACTCTCTCAAGGTGTGGGAAGAATTGTCTTGCCCTATCAGAAGAACCTGATACTCTGGATATGGTCTAATGTGTCTGACATTAATCAGGGGTAAATTAGGAGTAACAAAATCATATGGTTGCTCCTTTTGGACCTTTTGTTGTTCTAGAGCAGTACACAGTGCTTCATCACTAGGCCACCCATAACGAACTTCCAAGGGAGGCCTCGTACTTAGACCAAGTGCTACATATTGGTTATTTTCTTGAAAAGATTCTTGTTTCTTAGGAGTTCCCCCTAGGGAGGTGCCTCTATAGTCCTGTCTATTGATGGCATGAGTTGGAGTGCCCCTCAAGGAGGTGCCTCTAGAGCCATGTTCTGCATGGTGTGAACTAACTTGTGTACCCCGCCACCAAGGCGGGATGACCAAGTCTTTAGAGCTATATCGGAGACGACTTGTCTCTCTTGGTGCATTTTTTGCAGCTTCTGCCCGTGATTGGGCTTGGCTACGAGTAAACACTATGGTAATGTTACCCTAAAGATACAAAAATTCTTTTTATGATTTTTTTTTTGTCTAAACAGAAAATAGCATACACACAAGCAATGATTATCTCTTTTAAATATTAATAGTGTGCCCTAAATCTGGTTTAGTGTGTTTTTGTTGTTTGTTTTGTTTTGTTTTTGAAAATTTTTGTGAAACATTTAAATGCAATTATGAAGGCTCTTATGACTCCCAAAATGGTCGCCCCTTCAATATACCATTGTCGGACCGATATACCAACCTCTCTATATACCCTCCCTTACGTGAGGGAGACTATAGGTATGTGAGAGCATATGATACGTGGAACATAGGCGGTACGAAAGGGGAATCGCTCTGTTTATGACACCTACCATAGAAGACTTATCCTCATGCGCTAGGAATCACCCTAGCTACACTCGATCAGCTTTCGTCAGGATTTACGTCTAGCAATAGTCGTGATCGGGGTAATGGATGCAATATCTCAAGCCAAAGTGATAATGGAATCCACCTTTGGTCTTGCTCAAGGGTTGGGGTTTTACGACCAAATCCTTGTGTTTAAAATACCACGTGGTGTTGGGTTCATTTTAATTTGCAAAAATTTGAAACAGGCAAACAAAAAGAAAACTTTCCCTAAGCCATACAAAACTAAAAACTAGAAAACAAAAAACAGAAAACAAAAATTTGACAGAAGCTTGTTAAAAACCCCTACCTCTTCTTTGCCCAATAGGATGTTTCTGATTTGCTCTGAAAAATGCACAGAGCTATACTCGTCCTTGGGTGAGGCGAATATCAGAACAGTATTTGTTCCAGGGTGATACGAATGCTTATTCGTCCCTGGGTGAAACGAATACCAATTCTATAATCGTCACTTGCAGAAATGAATAACAGTTTGATGATTCAAAAATAGGTACCTGTAATCAAAACAAGCAATTTCAAATCAGTAATCTAACCTAAAAAAAATAGAGGACAGAGGTCCCACCGTGATTGCCATTGAAAACATGAGATTTCGGAAACAAAAAGGATAGACTAAAAATGCAATGTAAACGAAACTAAAATAACGCTTAAACCCTATGTTATTGAAAAATGCGTAAAAAGAAAGAACATGAACACAAGATATCAAAGCAATATAAAAAATGGTCCTTTTATTGATATGCTTTACAAATTTGTGTTACAATGCGTCTCCTTCCTTTTTAAGGGATAGGAGCATTAAATGTTGGTCTTTTACAACTTGTTTTAGAATTCCTTCTTCTGCATGCCCACATATAAGATGGGCGAACCAAAATGTTGTCGCCGCTTGTGTTGGTAAAGGTAGATTCCTTGCTGCTCTAATGCTGAAAATCTGCGTTCAAAGAAACAAACAAAGAATCAGTAGCACCTGTGTATGAAAAACGAAAGATAAAATGAATCCAAATAAACTAAAAACTTGACAAAAGCATAATCATGTAACTAGCTAAATACTACAAAAGAAATAGTCACCAAAGGCAATAAGGCGGGGGGTGCCCGAAGGCAAACCACCTACAGGTGAAACTTTGCTTCGACACCAATCCACTTGGGATGGGTCTAAAACCTGATGTGATGTGTTGTCGACAAATTGGTAGGATATTGTGGCCAGAAAAATTGGGTTTTGGTTCTTGATTCGTGCCTTCAAAAGTCACCCAATAACCTCTCTTTCGATTAAGAGATTATGGATGTTGAAAGCACAAATCGCAAGTAAGTGAATTAGCAGCACTTCGTTACTCAAAATGCTCCTTCTTTGTATCTCTTTTGGGTGAGGAAGCTCACCATTTTATAGACCCAAGGGGTCTCTTTGAATTAACATGCAAAAGTGTTATTTTGCATGAATGCTTTTTTGTGAAGAGAAGACTTCTTCTTGATCAAGGGCTTCTTAACTGCCTCTGTGCATGTCTTTGTATGTTTAGTAAAACTCACTCGCACTCCCATGCAATGAAGGGATAGCTAAGTGGCAAATCCGAGTTATCTTAAAAGCTCACTCCCATTCCCATGCAGTGAAGGGAGAGTCAATTGGCAGATATGAGTTGTCAAAAGAACTCACTCGCACTCCTATGCCATGAAGGGAGAGCTAAGTGGCAGTTCTAAGTTGTCATGCGTCGAGGTCTGACTTTTTTTTGGTAAAACCTGGCATTCGTCCCACCCCGAAGTGAGAGATGGTAATCGTCTCTAGGTGAAATGAGTACCAATATGCGCTCGTCTCTGGGTGAGACGAGTACCAATTTGTACTTGTCCTTGGGTGGAGCGAATAAGTAGCAGAGTGTCTAAAAGGTGCCAAATTGATCCCTGACTTGTAAAACTATTGTGTGAGTGGTTAGAACCACTGTTTAACCTCTGGGGGCTGCCCTGGGGGCTGTGTGTGTTAATGCGATCAATGTTTGCAGTCACATAATCGGATTGGTGTTGTTTTGGTGTCTACAGGTAGAAAACAATTTCATAGTGCTTTGGTATTTTATAGGTTCTAGTCTTAAGATTCTCCTTTTGTTTGCAATTATATGGATGCATAAAATGTATGTTAACACTCTAAATAAACTCATGATAAATTGTATAGTTCATAAGATGGGAAGTACACTATAACTATCATACAAACTTTATTTTAACTTTGATTTATATGTTAAAACTATAGTATTTTATTTATATTATTTATTATAAAATTGAATAAGAACTCCTCCTTTTGGATTAATGAGGCATTACATATTATGTTGTTGATTCATGGACTTAGGCAACATGAAACAAAAAAACTATCCTTATCATGAGTAACAATATGAGTATGAACTAAAATTTCTAGTATATATATGGAAAATATATGATACAATCATGTTCCAATTATATGATGAGATGGAATGGTGAATTATTACTTCAAGGTTCCAAGGACATAGAATTGTAGCACTAATATTTCTATTGGTCAAGTATGACAATAGAATGTGGAGAATAATTCATGAACATTGAATAAGTTGAACCCCTAGTAAAATGAATCTAGAAATTCTTCATCTTTTGTTCCAAGGGGGCATAGATTTTATAAAGGAAAGAGAAAGAAATTCACATGATAGTATAATTATATGCAAGAAAATAATTAATTTTAGAAAGTATTTATGCATTGAAATAAAATAGGATGCATTAGTTCCATAAATGGATGGATTTTTTTTTAACATGTTATTTTTGGAATATTTTTGTGAGTATGTTCTTACATATGATATCATAATCCAATTAAAAATCCAGGTTCCAACATGATCACTAATGCTAGACTACATTAATATTGACTATGAATGGCTAAAATGAATCTATTAGATGGAACCAATAAGGGGATTCATAGGAAAAACAACTCTTAAAATCAGTGTAGGAAATATGAGAAAGGATAACTACATTGGAAACTAAAGGTTAAGGTAAACCGTATAAGGATGTAGAACATTTCAAATATCAAAGTGATATGAGGAACAAACATACATCTATGCTAGTAGAAGATTAGAAATATGAATATCAAATTCCCAAAAAGACTTGATTTAAAATAAATTTATTGAGATATCTTAAATAGATCACCACTCCAAACTACAACAAAAAAACCATTAGACATGAAGTAGAAGTTGGCTCATTGAGATTAGATAATACTTTTACCTACAATATTTCATAGAGGAAACAAAGGTTTTTTTGGGAAGTTTACCAACTAATGGTTGAAGTAGATTTTTGGTGGGACAAATTCAAGGCTAAAAGAAGGTTGAAGGATAAAATGTCTACCTAAAAATTGTTTAAAATATTCTTAAGACAAATAAGTTAGAAATTTATGCTGACTAAAAAAAAAAAACAAAACCAAAAGTTCTCCCATGAATTTTAAGAATCCCAAAAGTTTCTATAGGCCTTAAAGAGTCACTATGACTATTGGACTTCCTAGAATGTGAAATGAAGTGTTTTAACATCATTTTCTCTCTTGTAAATATAAAATAGAGTAATATAGTTGTAGGATATTATGGAAAAATAATTTTAATACTTTTGAGTTTGTTTGGAATGCAAAAAAACATTCTATTCTATTCATTTTGTGAAATACATGCTTGTTGTCCCTGTTTTTTGAAACCTGCAACCAAATTTAAAAATTCGTAACTTTTGTTTTACAGGTTTATTTTGTGTGTGTGATACACTGTTGGAAAGGTAATTTAGTATAGATTTTACTACCAAAATTTTATCAAAATATGAGTAGTTTTGGTCCTTAAAATTTAGACTTTTATGCACTACTAAAAACATTGTTGCATTTTTTGCTGCACTTTTTGTGTTCTTTTTTTTTGGATCAAATACTTCATTTGGTATCAAAGCTTGGTTGGTTTTTGAATTTGATTGAACTTGGGTTCATGGTCATTCTAACATTTTATTATGTTATTGGAAAATTTCATTGAAGAAAAACATCATTTGTTGTTGCTTGAGTCTAATGGCCAACTTCAACAACTCATTACCCATTCCAAAATTTAACGAGCAAGATTATGATTATTGGAGCATAAGTATGAGAAAATTGTTAATTGGAAAAGATATTTGGGAGGTAGTGGAGAGTGGTTATGAAGAAACACCTAATTGGAACACATTATAATGAAATGATAGGATAGCAAAAAGATAAATATTGAAGAAGAATTCATTAGCCCTCTACCATATTTAGTCTGCTCTATTTCCATGTATTAATACTACTACATCAGCCAAGTATTCTTGGAAGTATCTTCAAGAGGATTACCAAGGAAGCGACCAAGTGAAAATGGTAAAGTTGTAGACAATGAAGAAAGAGTTTGAGAATCTATATATGAAAGAGGCTAAAAGTGTGGGTGATAATTTTGTTAGAGTGAAGGATGTGGTGAACAAGATGGTCACCCTTGGAGAGACCTTGAAGAAAGAGGTAGTTGTGAAGAATGAATTGAGATATCTTACCCTTAAATGGAATCATGTTACAATCATTTTTTAGGAGAATAAAGATTTTTCTACACTTGAATTTGATTATCTAGTTGGTTCTCTTATGTCACATGAGGGAAGACTAAGAGAAACCAGTAGAGAAAATGAGGAGAATGCTTTTAATTCTAAATTATTATTTTTTCTAGAATGATGAAGCTGGTCCAAGCACAAGTAAACAAGCACATGAAAGAGGAATAAATTATAATTACTCAAGATATATGTGAGGAATAGGAAGAGGAGTTGATATAGTTGGAAGAGGATATGAAAGGGTTGATAAAAAAAAGGTTGAATGCTTCGATTATCATAAAATGTGCCACATTGCACGATATTGTATAGTGAAGATAAAAAATGGAGATAAAAGAGATCACTATGTATATGAGAATGAAGTTGCATAAGGTAATTTATTTTTTACAAGTGACATGATTGAAAAAACTAGTCAAGAAGTTTGGTATCTAGATTTTGGTTGTTCTAACCACATGTCTGGAAATAAAGAGTTGTATGCTGATGTGAATGAGAATTTCAAGACCAAGATCATTATTGGGAACAATAATGCTTTGTATTTGGATTCAAAAGACACCATGGAGGTTGAAACTAAATAAAGTACAAAGAAATTCACGGTATCTACTATGCTCCCAATTTGAAGAATAATTTATTTAGTGTTGGACAACTTGTAGAAAAAAACTATAAAGTTGTGTTTGATAACAATGAATGTATAATTTATGATAACAATAATAGGAACCATATGGTCACCATTTTTCCTATGAAAAAGAACCAGATGTTTCATTTGAATTTTGGAGGAAAATGGAGTATGAACATGGCACTATGGCACTTGAAGATAATAATTGGCTTTGGCATCTCAAATTTGGACACTTGAATTAATAAAAAAATGGATTTTTTGTCTTCAAAAGATATTGTAAATGGACTACCTAAGGTTGAAGAGCACAAGGGTGTGTGTGAAGCATGTGTGATTGGAAAGCATGCAAGGAAGGAGTTTACAAAAATAAAACCATGGTGGGCCTCATACTCAATTTAAATTGTATATTTTGATATTTTTGGACCTATGAAAACATAGAGTTTGGGTAAGTCTTCGTATTTTATCACATTCATTGATGACTTTTCAAGGAAGTGTTGGGTATATTTTTGAAAACATAAGGATGAAGCTTTTGGTTTGTTCAAGATTTTCAAAGCATTGGTTGAGAATTAAAGTGGATATAAAATAAAGTGTTTGAGAACTGATCATGGATGAGAATTTTGTTAAAATAATTTCAATTATTTTTCAAATAATATGGCATCAAGAGGTAGCTCACTACTACTTATACACCACAACAAAATGGGGTAGTTTAGAGAAAAAATAGAACCATTGTAGAAACAACAAGAAGCATGTTGAAGATAAAATGTTTAAGCAATTCTTATTGGTCTTATGCAATTGATATAGCAGTGTACCAATAGATTCTATATAAGAGCACTACACAAGAAGAATCCACACGAAGCATGGTATGGCATAAAATACACTATAATTTATTTGATAGTTTTTGGTTGTCTTGCATTTACACATGTGAATTATGAAGTGAGAAATAATTTGGACCCCAATATTGAGCCATGCATTCTTATGGGATATTCTAAAACAAGTAAGGCATATAAATTCTATAATCCAAAAACCCACAAGTTTGTAGTCTCTATATATGTAATTTTTGATGAAGGAAGAGCGTACAATAATCAATTTTTTGCAAGAAAAATATATGATGTTGAAGAAGATGATGAAATTAGGGGACAACCTTCAAATATTTCCTCTAGTTCTCTAAGCCCACCTAGAAGCCCATCATCAAGTTCGAAGGAAACTATACCAAGTTCAAGCACAAGCAACTCATCTACAAGTTCCACCAAGAATACAAATAAAGGAAAGAGAATACTCAAAGCACATCCAGCCAACCAAATTATGGATGAGGAATTTCAAAGGAGGTTAAAAATAAGCCAATTGCAAGAGTTGAACCAAGTTGTTTCAATATTGAAAAAGATCCAAATGTATGGTTATGATGAAGAAGAACCAAATGGTGAGTTGGTGAATTATACTCTATTTTATGAAGCTAGTTTGGAACCTTCATGTTATGAAGATGCTTGTACTAATGATGTTTGGGTGCAGATAATGAAAGAAGAGATTGAGTCCATTGAAAATAATAACACTTAGGAACTTGTGGAATTGCCCAAGGACAAGGAGATTTTTAGATCCAAGTGGGTCTACAAAATAAAGTTTAACAATGATGGAAGCATAGAAATATACACGCCGATGCTATTTGTAGAAGGATTCACTCAAAGATAGGGTATGGATTATGAATAAACATTTGCCCCTATTGTAAGATCAGATAATCTTGATGGATCTTTTATTGGTAACCAATAAACAGTGGAAATTTTATCACATGGACATGAAAAGTGTATTCTTGAATGGTTATCTAGATGAGGAGGCTTATGTTTAGCAACCTCAAGGATTTGAAGTGGAAGTAAAGGAAAACTATATTTACAAATTGAAGAAGGTACTGTATGGATTGAAGAAAGCACCTAGAGCGTGGTACTCAAGAATTAATGGGTACTTCCAAGATTGTGGTTTCAAGAAAAGTAAGAATGACCCCACACTCTATTTCAAGAATGAATATGGTGATATTCTTCTTATGTGCCTATATGTTGATGATTTTATCTACATGGGAAGTATTTCAATATGATCAATAATTGTAAGCATGCTATGATAGAGGAATTTGAAATGAAATATTTAGGACTGATGTAATACATTCTTGGTGTGGAAGTACATCAAGGTGATGGTCACACTTTTATTTCTCAATCAAAATATGCAAAAGATATGTTGAATAATATGGTATGGAAACTTGTAAACTAGTTTGGATACTTGTGGCACATGGAGAAGTGTTGTGTAGAGATGATGGAGAAGAGAAATATGATGAAAAATTGTTTAGAAGCATTGTTGGGAGCTTAATGTTCCTTACTACAATAAGACCTGATATTGCATTTGTAGTTTCACTTGTATCAAGGTACATGAATGAACCTTCACAAAACCACATGAGAGAAGCCAATATAATATTGAGGTATGTCAAAGAAACCTTGAATTTTTGCATACATTATCATGCTAACAAAAAAATGGAGCTTGTTGGATATATTGACTCAGTTTGGGGAGGTTGCTTGGATGATAGAAAATAAAATTTTAGAAAGTTATTTTCACTTGGTTCAAGAATGATAACATGGAGATAAAAGAATAAAAATATTGTTGCTTTATCTTCTACAGAGGTAGAATATGTTGCAACTATTGCAACAAGTACAAAAGCACTTTGGTTGAGGAAGGTACTTGAAGAGATTGGTGAAGTTCAAAATAATCCAACAATATGTTTTTGTGACAACACAAGTGCAATCAAGATTACAAAAAATCCAATCCATAATAGTAAAACTAGACATATTGATTTAAAGCTTCATTTCATAAGATTCATGATGGAAAAGAAGGTTGTATATTTGAAATATTGCAACACCAAACAACAAATTGCAGACCTATTTACTAAAGGTGTCAATAAAGAACAATTTTTGATATTAAGAGTGTAGACAATAAAATGTTGTTAATCTGATTAAGCACACACAAACAATGATCAAATTGACATCATATAGCCTCTTGGGCAGCCCTCATAAGGCTCACAATGGTTCTAACCACTCTAGAAGGGTTTTTGAAGGCTACTGGACCAATTTTGGGAGGTTTTGGCCCAAAATTCACCACCATACCACCCTAGGATGGTGGTGAGCCATCATCCCAGGGTGGGACGGTGAGCAGGTTTGACCTAGAAAAAGTCAAATCTAGGGCGTTTGGCACCCAAAAAATGCCATTTAGCATGCCATATGGAGAATGCAGTTCAGAGGGCACTGAGTGCTTATGACATGCTTCATAATGGAGGCCCAAATTGAAGATTCTCTTTCACACCTATTACATGCCTCCAGTTTGACAAATGTCACCTCCTACCATGCATGCCCTTGCATGCCTTTTTGCATATGATACCCTTTGGGATATAAAATGGATCCATGGCCCACAAAAAATCAAGGAGAGGATTTTTAATATATGTAATGAAGTGCTTCCGAGATTTATCCCCAACTTATTGAGCTTTCTTGCCCTCAGAATCTCCTCTCAACGAAAGGAGGTTACTGGGTGACTTCAAGAGGGCCTTTTGAGCGTAACTTTTCCATCCGGGTGAATTTCTTCACCAAATTCGATGAAAACACCCCCTATAGTGTTTAGGATCATTCCACAAAGATATTGGTAGTAAAAGTTGGCTAGAATTGGTGGGTATCCCCTTCTAGGGTACCCCCCAATTAGTTGCAGTCACCATCGTCCCCCCAATACGAGGGTAAATACTTGCACAATTTTATTATGTTTTTTAAATTATATTATTCTATACTATCATATGATGATGTGGTTTAAATTTCATGCAATTTGTAGTTAAATTGACTGAGTTATAGCATTTTTTAATTTTTGGAGGTCCATAAGGCCCATCCGGGAATCCCAGTTGTATGCAGGTGTTTCTGGGCCTCAATTTGAAAATATAACCATATGGTTTGTCTTGAAATTTCTATTTATGCATTACTTCCAAATTTCATGAGTTTTGGATATGTTTAGGTTTAGGATTTGCTTGTCTTGGTTTTCGTAGGTTGCAGGCGGGCAGTGCAAAATAGAGGGGTCTAAGGATGCAATTTCTGATATATTTTTGGTGATATCATCTCAAAAAATCCTCTTTGACATATCCACAAATTTTCAAGTCATTATGAGTTGATTTGATTTAGTTTTAATATATGCATTATTTTACCCCTGTGGGGATTGCATGTTTTCCACCATACACACTTGCTATTTGAATAATTTTTCTTCCTTGTGTGCATGTGTAGGTTATTTAGAATAATTGGTAAGGAATATCAAACATCATATATTGAATATACAAGTAGCGGCGGCATCAACCCGCCCACCTCGATTGTGGGTATGAGTAAAAGCACTAGATGTGCACCCTGATTCCTTGGAGGAATTGATCCTTGGGCACCCCAAAAATTGTAACAATTGTATTACCTTTTGATCCCTAAAGGTGAATTCTATGTAACCTTGGATCTGATCCACCAAATTAATAATAAGAGACTTGTTTTGCTTCATTTCCTTTTGTTTGGTTTTTCCTTCATTTCCACATGCATGCTTCCTTTTTGATGCTCATAAGCGATATGGGGTAGATACATATATTGTTTTACATAATTTGGTGCACCGATTTTCCCTACTTCAGTGGTGATCACATTGGGACCCTTGTACCTTATGATTTGGGTGAAAATCTGACCTCAATTTTGCAATTTTGTCCCTTTTTGTGTTACAGGTGCTCCCCTTCCCACCCTGGAACGATGGTAGAGCCTTTATCTGGCACACCCTAGGATGGTGGATTCACCATCCCACCCTAGGATTTTGGTGAGGCTTCTAATCATCCCACCCTAGAGAAGTGGTGAAACAAAGAGATTTCTACCCAAAAATTCAGAATTTGGAGAGCTCAAAATGGACAAAGTAAGTGCCTAAAACCTCTGTTTTTCTGCTACATTTTCAGAGATTATCAAAAATCAGTTTTCTTGCTTCATTTGCTTGCATATAAATGTTAAAATTTACATTTTTTATTTTCTTATAACATCACATAGAAAAAGTAAGAATAAAAACTGAAAGAAATTTGAAGTAGCAATGCATCTTTGTGGCTTGATTGCTTGTGGCTTACCCAATGGGTAAGCTAGCATTTAGGATTTGCATTCATAAGTGACATTTGTAGGTTCCTTTTATCCTAGATTTTTGAAATTAAAACACACCTATTGCATTCATTTATTGAATGATCATTGAATTCTTCTTTGCTTACTTTCTTTAGATTAAAAGGAACCACACACACTTGCACTTTCCACTATAATATTGATAAGGTTGGATTTCATCACCAACCCGCAATTCAGACTGGTGACGTCGGATTTCACCTCCTTCCACTAGCTTGCCCTCTATATACCTTAGATAGAATAGGGCACTCTCTCAAGATGGAATAGGTCACTAATGTTCAAACTGCCTCCCATTGTTGGAAAAATTGTTTCAAAGTGGAAGGGTTAGGTGAACCCCCCATTGGGATTTAAGTGGTGTACCCTAGAATATTTTGAGAAATCATGTTTGGAACTAGTTTCCCTAGTCACCACTTTTTTTGAGTTCCCTCATTCTAATTTCAAAACAAGATAAAAGAGCAACAACAAATCTAAACACACTAAAACCAGTTTAGGACACATATTTAATCAGTAAAAATATAATCATATTGTCTACTTTGTGTGTTTCTTTGTTATCTGGGACCAAACCCTAACCCTAATTTTTCAAAAAATAGGGTTTCAAAAAAAAAAATTATAACGAATCTACATCCAATGCTTCAATAATCATGCAAAACGGAGCTATAACGAAAAATTTATTTTGGTTTTATTTTTACTCTATTTTCGACCCCGAAGATAGTGAAAAACTGCACTAAAATAGTCATAGAGTGGGCTACACAACTCCAAAAAGTTACAAATTTATTCTTTTGTCTTAGTTAGCCCCTAGGGCACCTCTCCTAGAAATTTTGAGTCCTAAATTTTCACGGTTCAAAATTTCGCAAGACTCCCAAAAGTGGACATTTCCCCATGGGCCCCGGTGGGCCAAATGCTTCAAAAATACAAATGTTTGACCCAAAAATCAAATTTTGGAGACCTATCCCATTATGATAAGCTCATCGCATTGATAATTTTGATGTATAACACTTATAACCATTTTAGGAAAGTCAAAATTTTCTAAAAATGGCCGACAAACCATCGTTTTACCAATTTGGTCCAAACGCAATAGAAAACAAGACCTCCAATTTAGTGAGAGATTCAAGCCCCATAGCCAGTGAATATCTCCAAATAATTCTATAGGACATGCCCATACTTGAATGGCATCCTAGGTCCTATCATAAAAACAAAATAATCCCTAGGGGGGAAAACATTCGAGATACCCCTACTAGGGAAGCACCCATAGGTCCTCTAGGAAAACTCCCTAATTGGGATACCTTGATAGAATTCTATATAGCAAATAATATTCCCACTGAGGGGTCTAATAGATCAATATCATGGGTTCACAACCCAACTTACTCTATACATAAATTAGAATATAAACATGAGAGTACACCATGGCCTAGCCTGGATGAGCAAACCACCCCATTTGATCGAGCAAGTCGCCCTCATACTCCTCACAGAGAGCACTCGACATCCACATATCATGCTTTTGTGGAAATTGAATATATAGAGCTTACATCCAAAATTGAATATGAGGCTTTCCTAATAGATGAGGGAGAAGATCCCAACCATCTACCTACTCCTTGTGAAGAGTACTTGGTGCAAACATATGATGGCTCTACATCATCGGACCATACAGAGCCAATTCATAAATCAGAGTCTCAAGGTAATGTGATCCTTAGGGTGCATGGAAAACAAGCATTGGACCCTACTAGGGGGGAAAGACATGATAAACCCATCCATATTTCAAATATTAGGATACACAAACCCCATGCAATGGAGCAACCAGATCATACTCATCAGGAAATTAGGCCAAATATTAATAGGCAACAACATACGGTCAACTCCAGCTGGCTCAACAACAAGTACATCAACAATGGGTGGACTCACAACGAGCACACCTACAAGATTTGTATCAATGAAAGATACAAGAACAACAAAAGATACAACAAGAGTAATTACATAATGCAGTACCTAAAGTTGTGCTTACACCTAGCACCTATAGGATGCAACAATGGGAACGACGCCCTATACAATCTCAAAGTCCTCCCCCTCGGTCATGCCAAACTCGCATTCAACATCAAAGGCCATTATCTAGTTATCATCAAAAGCCTCATACTCTTAAATAGTACCAAGATCAATACGAGGAGGAATCATATGAAGAGTCCCAATGGGAACATCAATATCAAATAGATGCCTACCCTGAACCCAGTTATTATGAAGTACCTAATGATCATACTTATCATCCACCTCAACATCAAAAGCAACCTCCTTCGTCCAATAAAGGTGGACAACAGGATGATCATATTATGTCGTCAGGGCCATACAAAGTGCTATCTAATTGATTGAAGGCATTATAAAATCCAGATCAAATTTTGGGTTATCAAAAACCCACACTAAAGCAACTTAGTAATCAGACTGTACATCCATCAATGTCATCACTAATATACCCATCGAATTTCTAGATGCCTAAGGATTTCAAAGATGATGAAGATGCAGAAGAGCATGTGATAAGCTTTATTTTTAAGTGCTCTCATCTTCAAGATTATGACCCTTTGATGTTGAGAATATTCATTACAACATTATCTAGAGATGCTTTATAATGGTATAATCATCTACCACATCATAGCATAAACACCTTTGAGCAATTAGCTGATGCATTTTTGGGACGTTTTGCCTTTAGCACTAAGAAAAGGATAAACTTGACTAACTTGTCTAGCCTTCATCAAATTGATGATGAGCCAGTCATGGAGTATGGTAATATATGGAGAAAGGTGATGTTAAAACTACCTTTCACCCTACCTACAATGGAACTCATTCTAATGTTTACTAGAAGCTATTCAAAGCATATTTCACTTCTTTTACAATTACAACGATATCAAACATTTGAGGAGGCCTTAGCACAAGCCCAAATCATTGAGGACATAAAGGTCTAGGAGGGTGATGTACGACTCCACAAAGGAGAACAACCAAACAAGAACATTAAAGGTGGTAACACGCAGAAAAATGTAGCCCCAATCAATCAAGTGGTTCTAAGCATCCCTGAATCCTTAAACCAAGCTCCCCCATCGCAATTACCAATGCAACCTAATTATCAAGCTCAGCCTCCATTGGCCAAAAACCATCTACAACAAAAGTAAAGACAATATACTCATTTCTCAGAGCCCTTAGAATCAATATTCAATCGATTGTATGAGGCAAGAGCAATCATGCTTCTCGAGATCCATCCATTGAAACCTAACTGTAACCACCAAAATGGGTCACACCCGATAACGACTCCTATTGCGATAAATGGTAAAGATATAACATGCATACAAGTAAACAAAATTGACAACAAATGAAACAAGAAAGAAACTCTTTATTCCATTATATTTGAAATCAAAACCCAATTAAAAGTACATCCCTCTTAGGGATATTCATTTTGATACAATATTACAATAGAAGTGCTCAATTGTTTTCCCTCTTAAGGGTATGTGTGATTTCCAAATGCCTCTCAGAATGGCAAGAACTACTCTAGGGCAGATGTGCCCTCTTCTTAATGTGGAAGGAACTTTATGGTTTGCTCTCCTTTAAAATTGTTCCCTGCGGTCAAGAAACAACAAGAATATCAAAAATATAGGCAGCCTCTCATGATGAGGCCCTTTTAGGTAAATTGCATAATGACACCATTAACATGCATAATAAAGAAAGCATAAAGAGGACTTCTAAGCTATGCAAAGTGAATCAAGATTCATGTAATACCATAAAGGAAAATTGCAGCTACACTATGCATTGATCAAATATGAAAAGTGAAACATAAACATGTGTAAAGAAAGCATTTTAGTCCTAATTAAAGCATAAGCATAAAATATAAATCTAACCTAATTCTATGGTCAGAAGTCTTCTAAAATATTATTAAATCAACAAAACAACTAATCTAACCTAATTAGCTAGACAAAAATAGAAATAGAAATGTGGTTATACATCTGCTACAAACTACAACTCTGATGTGTAGTCTGCACTGTAAACCGTGGTTGACAACCACGGTTAGCACTCTGATAGGCTTGTCCTCAATTCCAAGGGCACTGGGCTTAACCTCCTTGTCCAATTGATGTTCAAGGGTTGCCTTCGATGTCCTTATGATAGGTTTGGAGGTCAAATCACCGTGATAGACCTTCGTTTGTCAAATCTTGGCTCTCCTAGACTCCTAGGGCATCCATAATGCAATTCATCATGAATCTTGGCAAGCAGGTAGGGGATAAGTGCAATAGCTCTCTCTTAGTATACTCGATTGAGTGTACAATTTATAGGGCTCCATTTCTCAAATATCAAATGCTCTTTTTGATAGTTTACCCTAATTTTGAGGGGTACTTATAGGACTACCCAAGGGCTAGGGGTGGCTTCTTAGAGAAGCCAAGATCAAGAAGGGAGGGTTAGGATAGTTGGAATGGAAGAATCTGCCCTCTAACCACCTTATTCTAGATCCAATGGTCGTTTCAATTGATTTGGCTCAGATTGAAGATCAACTAAACTTTAGTTAATACCACAGGTTACAGTTGCGGTCTAGACTGCAAACCGTAGGTCTCAACTACAGTTCAGCTATAAACCGCATATCTAGGTTGTGGTTCAGATTGATTAGGCCAAGGAGCCCAAATTGAGTGGTTAGAACCACTAATCTATCTTGGATTCTATCCAAGATATTCCATATGGTCTTGTAGCATGTCCATATGAGTAGTCGCCCTCGACATGACATGTTTTAGGTGTCTACAGATGCCCCTTTTGAGATGCGTTGTGAGATCAAAAAATGCTGAGCAAAAATAGACCTCCTAAAATGATGTCGAAGGTTCTATGATGATCATTAGTCGGATCAACATTAGATGCCCCAAGTCCAACAAAAGTATGCGCATCCTGGAATCATTGCTTCCAACTCTTTAGAGGCTTAAAATTGAAAAGCTTGTGCCCTTATCATCTCATTCAGTGTGGTTGTGCATTCCATAGGTATCTTCTGACCCATATATCTGAAAGACAGAGAACAACAAGCAAAATCATATTTGCTATGTGCCCCAAGCAAAGGGGTAAGCTTATGATAGCTGTTTACAATGATTCGCAAGGATGAACGCAATTTTGAAAAGATCAAGGAATCTACGATCACCGAGATCTTATGTTTATTTTGATTATGATTTGATATTATGACTACCCCCTCAAGCGACGAGTCGATGAGGGTAATTACAATGAATAAAGTGACGATGTCGCTTGACCACCATGAATGGTCTGAACAAATTTAGATTTGATCAAATTAATGCCTTGGCTAGGCCTAGTTCAGCTTTTGATTCCAAGTGTTAATAGTATTTACATGCTTCTATCCCATGGAGCAGTCGGGCTACAATAGCCATATTAGGAAATCAAGTTAATACAAATCCAATCAGACTTATGTTGAATCAAATTATCGATGATTTGCTAAAAAAGAGGTCATAGAAGAAATGACATGCAATGCCTTGTTCCTGTGGAGCAGTCCGGCCGTGAAGGCCTTATTAGGGATTGAAAAGAAGCATATCAGATCAACGATGACAATTTTTTCCCCAAATGTCCTTATGGTAATTTACACATCTTGTCGAATTACATGGGTTGCAAGTCGCTACAACCGCCAAGTGTATAGGGTAAATTACTGAATACGAGGTGCATTTGGTGTTTTAATTATTTAATTTTTTTGAATGTTTTGAATTATGCATTGAGCTTATTTATTTTGCTGGGAGGTGTGTCACTCTATGAAAGGATTATCATAGCAACGACCTCAGTTGTACTTTATAATCGCAGCTAGATTTTTTATTTTTGATTGGATCTCGGTGCTTGATTATAACAAAATTTCCAAATTAGCTTGCTTTTATTGCATTCTAACCTGATGGGAGGCATTAATTGATCTTTTTGGCCCTTCCTATGGTGGGATTTTATAAAATTGTCTGCCAGTTGCAAACCACGGCTAGGGTCTATGGTTCCCATTTGCAAATTTGGGAACCATGGCTAGGGCCTACGGTCAATGTTGAAAATGAGAAGTCTATAAAAATTCCAAATTTCAAATATCTCTCATTATTACTTGATAGTGACTTGAAATTGGATCTCTGACAGTGACAGCTAACTAAAATGACCTGCAACCTAGCACACTTTAACCGCATACCGACTCATAGCACGATGGTAGGATGCATGCAAGCATCTTCTAGCCGCGAGGGGTGAGGGGAGGGCAAGGTAACTCAAAAACCAAAACCTTGCATCCATTACCAATAAAATTAATCCAATTAAGTAATCAATAAATAAATCTAACTAAACTACTGGCAATGAACCTCATCTTAGGCTAGGATAGCTTAGGTTTTTAATTTTTTGCATTTTTGGCCACGATATCGCACCCGGTCGGACTTCAATTGCAGACCATAGGTACCAGTTGTGGTTTGCAATTGGTCAATTGGGGACCGTAGCTGCAAACTATGGTCAGCATTCAAAATACCAATGGTTAAAATTTGACTTCATGCGGATCGTAGGGGTGACCCGCGGTTTGCAAACTTTAGGAAAATTTTACAAAATTTTTAATTTTTTTGAATTTTTAGTGGCAATTAATATCATATAATGCATTTTTGACCTATCTAATTGATAAATTTGATTTGTAGACCTGCATAATGACATGTTTTTGCAATTTTATCAAATTTTAACTATTTTTAATGATTTTTAGTTCAATTTTTAAAAAATTTTGCATGTTTTAGTTAGTTTTTTCCTTATTTTATGCTATTTATTTTAGATATTGACCTCTAGAGTGCAAGACCCTGACATTATAAAGACTCTCCATAGAGAGCTTACTAATGGTGAGTGAGAGAGGTTCAGAGTTGTCATTTTTGACTATATTTTGGATCTACCCACCATTAGGGTAGATCAATCTTATCTAACTGCATTGGCCCGTTGCTGGAATATGCGGACCAACACGTTTCACCTACCTATGGGTGAAATGATAGTTATACTAGAGTATGTCTACAGGATATTTAAGATCCCCATTTATGGTGATGCCATCATATGCTCTACTTATGGGGCTAAGGAGTCCATATTCAATGCTATCTTTGATTCTCATAATGAGGAGGCTCAGTAAGCTATCGATCATAGAGGGGCTCATATTAGATACTGGTAAGAGAAGAACGTCTTCTTCGTATGCGAGGCCATTTTCATGCAACTGGTGGTGCAATATGTGCTTCCAGATTCCTCAAGCACGAGGATTCCTTGGAACCTTCTAGCTATTATACACAGAGTAGTATAGAGCTCTATCCGTCAACCATTGCTCCTAGCCTAGGGGAGCACACTATTAGCTTAGATCTATTAAGAGTTATATCAGATTACTGAGCATAGACGTAAGGGCATCAGCTGTAGTCTACTTTTGCATATCTGGTACTGGTAGCATATCAGAATAGAGCATCCTAGGGATTTGCCCCTACACATTATAGATATTGATGATGATCATCAGTGCTATTCTGTATGATGGCCTCGGGAGGATGAGGGCTTCCGTAGCAAGACTCATGTTTGCGAGACCCAGCATTACATTACCTAATTTGCAGTACTTGGGCTGGATGATATCCAATGGTGGCCCTACATAGATTGTCCTAACTGGCCTGAGGTCAACGAGAGGCTTCGACGGGCTCACCGATACAGATGGCTACTTGGTCGAAATGCTAAGATCAGAGAGTTTCAATTTTTATCTCATATCCTATGGTAGTTTAGCATGGTGTAGGACATCCCAGATATCCCATTCACTTATAGGCATCTGGCTTTGGAGAGGGATCTACCGTGGATCCAGCCTCTAGCTCTAGGTGATGCTCTAGATTATTTCCAAGATATTGGGGTTGACATAGCGATGACCACTCCAAAGTATGATGAATGGTGGTCTATGTTCTATTGGTATGGGATAGGGCCTTTGGGCCGAGCGACATATCAAGCTAGAGCAAAGGTGGATCCTGACAGGAGTAGGGTAAGCTAGCGAACAGAGGGCGACTAGGGCATAAAGGCTACCACTAAGGAGGCTCCAAAGATTGATATCGAGGAGGAGGCTCTAGAGGAGGGTGAGGTCCCTCCTGACAGTGTAGAGGGGCTACTTTTATCATAGGTTGCTGACTTGTAGAGTCAGCTAGGTCAATTCCAGACATAGTAGAGGGAGTGTGATACTACTATCGCTACTCTATAGGTGTAGATAATAGAGAGAGATCACCAACTAACACAAGAAGACCAAAATATTGCCAGCCTGACCGCCTAGGCTACTACATCAGAGACCCAGGTTGGTGAGCTCACCCATGCTCATGACTTGGCATAGGCATAGAGGGATGTGATCATAGTAGAGTGGGATTTGCTTAGGGTATAGGGGGGATCCTACATCCTCTCAGTTGATTATGGGGCCTTCGACGACACCAGTAGCAATACTACTAGATGGTCGATATCCTATGGCAAAGGTTCAGTGCCTATAGGGTTTACTTATGAGTACCAATGAGAGGCATGCATCCAAGGTTTCTTGGGTAGACCAGCTAGTTGGATACATTAAGATGTTGGACGTAGAGATTACTAAGGATCCATATGTTGTAGAGTCCCAGCAAACTAGATCTCAAACTATAGGACAATCCACTGCTAGCTCAAGCCATCACACTTATTGAAGCAAGAGGACACACAAGGCCTCTAGTATGCATGGCGGTAGTAGTCATACCAAGACCAGGGAGGCAGGGTAGTCTACTACGACGTCCAGTCATAGGTCCCAGTGGATAGAGGTGCCCATTGCTTAGTGGGTAGTTGGACGAGTGCTAGGCCTCTTTAGGTTAGGTGGTACTTAGGGCTCATAGTAGGATCCACAACAGTCAGCAGGGCAGCAGGTAGAGCAGTCTCCTGAACACAACATTGAGGGAGGAGGCGAGAGCTCTGGTATAGGGGGAGCAGATCAGAGCTAGAGCTCTGGATTACAGGACACTTTTTTGATATATCTCATTTTTGGTGTAAGGTCGAGGACCTATACATTTGTATCTTGTGAGAATTTTTGTACTCCCCATGTACTCTGAGACACACATATTTATATGATATGATCATTATTATGGCTCATTATTGTGTACTCATTTATTTTTAATTTTATGTTTGTGATGCACATGGATGCAATGCTTATGTTCTGCTGATGCTATATGATGTGATGTATGGATGACATGCACTAGATAGCTATTTGGTTTATGATGATGATATGTAGTGATATTATATGCTTAGATGTGTTTTTTTATGGATGTGTATAGATGCGATGTTTATCTCTTAACGCATATTTGATATTGCTTTCTTTTCATGCATTAATGTATGTAATGCTTTATTTACACGATGTTGATCTCATGTCAATGAACCTGTATGCTTAATCACTTAAAAAATAAGGAATGAATATAATTATGTTTATCAATCAAATGGATGACGCCACAGAATGTATAGAAATCATGAATGTAATTGAAAATTCTTAAGATAAGAATTCAATCAATTAATCACCCCTATATGAAATGCAATGGTATGCAATGTTTTATGATGTGAATGATATAATGTGCCATTCGATTTTATTTTGCAATTTTGAAAAATGTGCATGATATAGTCAGTGGTCGTCTAAATATTATTGCTAATATCCTTCTGGTATCTATCCTATATGTTTATTGTGCTTTTTATAATGATGTATCATGGTTTTAATACTTTATAAATTTATGATTTATATGGTTGCAATTTTTGATATTTTGTTGCTATGGGAGAAATTGTTTAGGTTTTCCATGAGACTCAAACACCCTAATAGACTTATCAAAACTTGCATACTAACCACACTAGACTTCTGAGATAAAAAGGCTTTTGCTAGGATAGACCCTAACTGTTCATTATCCCTATGTGTGCAAATGATTATTTTAAGATAAGACACGAGCGTTCCCCGATGTTATACATGATTCTTTCAGCCCATTGCTAAGATAGGGGTTCCACAAATGTATTATCCAATATCAAGTTTAGATTTCAGTTGGACTAATCCCCTAGGAAATCTAGGACACCTGAAGCTAGCTCTTCCACATTCAAACATTGGTCTTGTTCATAAGCGAGATGCTAATGCATCAGACATATCATCATGCATAAGGTATAGTAGTGTTGACAATTCCAGGGATTCAAGCTCATTTATTTCTATCCTTCAATTTTTAGGATACTTGCTCATATGTAGTGAAGCAAGGGATTCGATTCCATCTTATTTTTGAACCATGTTTGGATCTTCATTTGATCTCTCTTCAAACTAGATTTTGGATCTTCATTTGATCTCCGCTTGAACTTTTGATTTATGATCTTCATTTGATATTCACTATGAACTTCACTTTGAACTTTGATTTAAGTCTATTTTATGATCTTCACTGGATCTTTACTTTTCAGCATTTACATTTTATAATATTCTTCAAAAACTTTCCTTTGGGGAGATTTACTTGGAAAAGTTGTTTTTGGTATATCGATCTTATGATATCAATATAGGATATCACTCTAGGGAGTCGACCTATGATATCGATCTAGGGTATCAATCATGAGGATTGATATGGGATATCTCTTTGGGATATGCTCATTTTATTGTAAGTAAGGGATTCTGAATAGGGAACTAACCTGTCCTTTTTCCAACTACCAACATTTCCCATACCGTCGACACAAAGGGATAAGCAATAATAACTCTTTTCACTTTAGGATACCCAGTCCTGCTTCATGGATTTCATATTCCCCTAGTCCTTATTAGTATTGTTTAAATTTATTTGTTAGTGATAGGTTTCTAATATGCTAAGGGCTATACTAAATGAACCTTATCTACAAAATCAAAGAGAGCTTTCTACCAACTCTTGATAAGACTACTAGGTATGACTGAGTGACCGGAAAACCCTAGTATATCTCCATAGCAACATTATAGGTTGTGTTGAAAAACACAATTACTCACATGAATTATGGATCATGATAAATGCAGAGATGCATGATTTAAACACAAATGTGGCATCATTTTTAAGACTAAAAAATACGAATACCTTCTATTACAGAATGCAATGGGTGACGAATGCCTATATGTAATGCAGTAATGCGGCGAATGCATGTGTAAATGCAAAATGAAAATGTGAAATTCAAATGCAAATTCAAATGTTTTTAGATTTTATGTTTTACCATTTTTTTTGGATTTTATTGATTTTATAATTTTTATGGGTTTTGAGCCTCATAATTGACCAAACGATGAGTATGTGCCTTTGGAGCCTTTAGATTGACCAAGAAACTTTTAGGAATCCTTGGAGCTTTTGGGATTGACCAAAGGGATTATGGGTACCTCTGGGGCATTTTGGGATGACCAGGCAATTTTGAGAATCCTTGGAGCCTTTGGGGTTGACCAAGCAGTTTTTCAGAAACTCTTGGTGCCTTTTGCATTTGACCAAAGGGGGTAATAGATGCCTTTGGAGATTTTGGGTTGACCAAGCAGTATTTTTAGAAACTCTTGGTGCTTTTTGAGTTTGACCAAAATGGCTTGCATATGCCTTTGGAGCTTTGAGGATGATCGAGTGATTACAAGCAACTCTCGAAACCTTTAACTGACATGACCAAGCAGTTTCAGGGACCCTTGTAGCATTTTGGGATTATCGAGCGGTTTTGACCAAACCCTCAGAGATTTTTAGGTTGACCAAAGGGCTTACATATGCCTTTGGAGCTTTTTAGGATGATCGAGAAATTACAAACAACTCCTCGATGCCTTTTACTATGTTTTCAAGCATAAAACACCTTAATATGGATGATGTTGAGAGGCTCAGGCTCTTCAACACCCCCTAGCAACGTTAGGTGATGTGACCAAGAGAATTATTTCGATTAAATAAAATGATAATTTGCATTAACCAAACTTAGGAGCAAATCCTAGTATTTTAATAGGTTACAAAATAGTAATCCAAACTATAATACCGCTATCCACACTAACCAACATGACATAGGAGGTAGAGAGTTTGGTTTAGGTTTGTTAACCTAGGATATTTAGGAATTAACCATAGTTTACCATTAGATATTTGAAAAAGTAAATATCTACATGGTAGAAAGTAGAAAAGTAAATGTAATAATCAACCTATGTAGTATAATGCAATATACTACCTATTTTACCCTAACATCCCCCATTTATTACATTACTTTGATATACAAAGTTTACTTTGGAACATCTCAAATTTGACATGTCCAAGTGCCTTGGTGAAGATGTCAGTAACCTGTTCATCGATGGGAATGTATTGGATCTTGATTTTGTGTTTAGGAACTTCATCACAAATGAAATGACAATCTGTGTCAATATGCTTTGTGCGTTCATGATGGACTGGATTCTTGACCAAGTTCAAAACACCTGAGTTGTTGCAAAACATGTGAATAATAAGTTTCTTTGGTAGGCCCATGGTAGCCAAGATGCGACTTAACCATATCTCTTCACACATAGCTCCTCGTGCAGCATGATACTCTGCCTATGTTGAAGTTAAAGCAACCACATGTTGCTTTTTACTATGCCATGAGATAGGACCAGATCCAAGATGAAATACATATCCTGATGTTGATTTTCTATCATCTAGGGATCCAACATAGTCAGAGTCAGTATAAATCTATAAGAAGAATGAGTTATTCTTCTTGTACTCTAGACCATATTCTACATTACCTTGAATGTAGTGAAGAACACGATTAGCTGCTTTCCAATGAGAGGCTTTTGGTTCCTGCATGAACCAAGAAAGACAATTTACAACATAAGTAATGTCTAGTCTAGTATTGGTCAGATAGATAAGGCTTCCAATCATCTGTCTATATAGTGTGCCATCTACCTGTGGTGAATCATCATACCATGATAACTGAAGCCCTAATTCCATCGGTGTTACCTTGGGCTTGCAATCAGTCATACAATATTTTTCTACTAAAGTCTTGGCATACTTTTGTTGAGTCACCCTAAGATGATTCTTCTTATGTTCTATATCAATACAAAGATAGTAGTGGAGAAGTCCTAGATCTGTCATATCAAATGACTCTTTCAAGTCATATTTCATGATACTAATAATTTTCTTTGAATTATCGATGATGATCATATCATCTACATATAATACAAGAATCACTACTTCAGAACCTATGTTATTGATATAGATATTTGCATCAGATGGACTTCTCTTGAATCCGTGTTGTAGTAGGTGACTATCCATTTTAATGTACCATGCTATTGGGGCTTGTTTGAGCCCATATAATGATTTTACCAACTTGCAAACCTGTTGCTCATGGCATTCCTCAACAAATATTGGGGGTTGAGTCATGTATACCTCTTATTTTAAGTCACCATTCAGAAAGGAACTTTTTAAATCCATTTGATGTAATTTCCATCCGAACTGTGCTGCCATATCACAAAGAACTCGAATGGTGGTCATCCTTGCAGTGGGTGTAAAGGTTTCCTCATAATCAAGGCCTTCATTTTGAGCATAGCCCTTTGCCATAAGATGGGATTTATGCTTGTATATGGTACCATGTACCTTATATTTGACTTTGTAAACCCATTTGCAGCCTATGGGTTTCTTTTATTTAGGAAAATCTACCAGCTTCCATGTTTTATTCTTGATGAGGGAGTTATGTTATGCATCCATAGTTGCCTTCCACTGAGGCAGCCTAAGTGCTTCATCAACTGTAGAAGGTTCATTTTCATCAAATGATGACAAGTAAACCCTCTTCTCATCTATTTCCATATCATATTCCCTTGCTAACTCTCTATAAATAGAAAGGTCTTGAAAATCTGCACAAAGATCATCAACTGAAGTGGATGCTTCAGTATTTTCTTGTCGATTCATGCTTCATGTCTTTGGATGATTGAGAGTAATATCAGGTGGGAAAGTGAGTTTGGAATCTTTCATTGTGCTCGTATGCCATTTGGGAGGATTTTTCTATTGTGGAGAAGTAAGTGGCTATTGCTCATCATTTAGGTATACTGATGTAGTGTTGGGTGTGAAAGATTCATCAAACACTACATATCTGCTGACATGTATTTTCTTGGTAAATGGGTCTATCAATCAATAGCCTTTTGAGAATTCATCATATCCAATAAAAACACATGGTAGGGACTTCTCTTCTAATTTATTTCTTTTCTCCTTGGGTATATGCATAAAAGCCTTACACCCAAATACCAGTAGATGAGATATGGAGGGTTTCCTTCGAATCCATGCTTCCTAAGGAGTTATACCTTTAAGAGCCCTTGTGGGTGCTCTATTTAGAATATATACAGCAGTTTGAACAACTTTATCCTAGTAAATTTGCTCAATATTGGATCCCTTAAGCATTCATCGAACCATTTCCATAATGGACCGATTTCTTCTCTCACATTTGACTGAGGAGAATAGGCTATGGTCAACTATATTTTTATCCCATGTGTCTGTAAAAATGGGGAAAATTCCTTTGATGTGTATTCCCCCCCTTGATCTGAATGGAGGGTCTTGATGAAGCATCTTGATTCTTTCTTAATAAGCTTTTTGAACTGTTGAAAATAGGTAAATGCTTCAGAATTCAACTAGAAGAAGAAGACCCATATCTTGTGTGAGTGATCATCTACAAACAATTGAAAATACATTTTTCCTCCATAACTAGTAGACATGGGACCACACAAATCTGTGTGAACCAACTCCAAAGGTACCTTACCTTGAAAGGAGCTAGGTTCAAAGGGTACTCTATGTTGCTTGCCTAACAATAAATCTGAGCACACTGGCAAAGTAGATGAAAGAGTAGGCAGTCCTTTCATCATTTGATATTTACAAAGTTCTTGTAAATATCCTGAACTTAAATGCCCAAATCTCTTATGCCATAGAGATGTGGCATCTTTTGTGGTTATTGCCATTGTAGTATGTGTTGAGGTAAGTGCATCTAAGACAAACAAACCATGTTTGTATGAACCTATTGCTATCTGTTTTCCTTTCTTCATGATAAAGCAATGTTTCTTTTCTTTGTCCACCTTGAAATTGACATTCATGTGATTGTCCAAGATTTGTGGAACTGACAAGAGATTATTTTTCAATCCTGGTACATAAAGAAATTTTTGAATTTTACATTCTCCATCTGGAAGGGAGACATAATCACTTCCTTCTGACTAAACTCAATAGATTTTATCATCAACAATGGTGACCGGTATACCTTCTCAAGCCTCAAATATCTCAAACCAGGACTTATCACCAGTCATATGCTTACTTGCACCTAAATCTATGTACCACACAGTGTCCTTGTGAGGGGAATCTATATGTGTCATGAGCACCTTGTGTGCTCGTTTAGAGTCTGAACTAGAATCTTTAGCTACAATGTGTCCTTGTTGTTGTTTATTCTTGTTCTTTGGTTTGCCTTTGCCCTTCTTGTTTCCTTGTTCATTGGGCGGTTTGTTCTTAAACCAACATCTTTTGGTTTCATGAGTGTCCTTGTCACAAATATTACAATATTGCTTCTTCTTCTAAGTCTCTTTGCCTTTACCCTTGTCTTTATTATAAGAACCTTTCTATTGATTCCACTTTTTCTTACCACCTTGTCTGTTTGAGAAAAGTGCATTGGTGGATGCCTCATCTCTTTGGAGTTGATTAGCTTCTTCTATTTGAATCATATTTACGAACTCAAAAAAAATCACTATCCTTCCAGAGACTTGTAATGAAGTTATCAAAATTTTGTAGGAGTCGGGAAAAGCCCTCAAAATGATAGAGGTCAAGACTTGGTCTTCCACTTTTTCTCCTAAGGATTGCAGTTTTGTTTTCAATTCTGCCACTCTACAGAGGAATAGCTCTACTGTTTCTCTTGATTTCATATGAAGAGTATGAAGCTATGTTTGGATGTGAAGAATTGTTGATTGATTCTTCCTCACAAATATGGTTGTTAAGGCATCCCATGCCTCCTTAAAATTCTTAGTTTCATTGATATGAGGTTGGATATCATCAGTAATAGCTAGCAAGATCATTAAGGATAGTTTTCTATATTTTTTATCAAAAATTTTTGATCTGCTCCTACTGATTGAGGTCTAGTTTCACTTCCATCCACTATAGACCATATATCCTCTACAGTTAATATAGCTTTCATCCTAGTCTTCCATGTAGAATAATTTAAACCTTTGAGCAATTTGCTCTTAGTGAGATACTCGTGCATCATGGCCATGGTGAAGGTTTCAAATTGATAGGACTAATATGGTTGTATCTTGCACTATACCCTCAAAAGAGTATATGGAAGATGTTTAATTTGCTTTTATAAGATATTTAAAGGCACCTGCCTTAACACCCTTAATAAGCAATGAAAATTTTGAGGATTTTAAGCCAAACAAATAGAGCAAATTAAAAGGGTAGGTTTTGAAAGACTTCTGATTGTGCTCTCTAGGATATTTAATGGCACTTGCCTTAACACCCTTCAAGAAGGATGGAAATTTTGAGGAAATTAAGCCAAACAAAGAGAGTTAATCAAGGTTTTTTGAATTTTGACCTTTGATGGGGAATAAAATTGACTTTGTTTTAACCTGTGCAAGGTGTAGCACGATTTGGAGTGAAGTTTGGGTTTTGTGAAATGCTTCTTCAATATTCTATATGATTGTTTAATTGCATACAAAAAACATGATTGTTAGTGCAATAATAAAAAATAAGAGACCAATCTAAATTATTATCACTCTAGGTGTTGGATGCAACAAAAAATGCACCTAGTATAGTCAATTTTTAAGAGAAGGTGTCAAGTACAATCGAGAATGCACATTTCTTGCTTTGAAATATCCCCACTTTTTCTTTACAATTTTACAAAAAAAATAGAATCACAAGATATGACTTCTAATCCCCCTTAATTTTTACAAAATTGAAAAATTAGAGCACTCCTTTCAAGGCAAGTTGACACATGACCCGCATTTGAAAGGCTTCCAGACCAGTCAACACACGACTTGGTTTTTGTTTTCAACACTCAAAAATAGGTGGTGCATTAGGATCAAAAGGCTCACGAATCCTCATGGGACCATAGCTTCTGTCCAACCCCTTCCATGGATTAGTATAGATAAGTGAGTGAGGAATGGATCTACAATATTCATGAAGTATACGACAAAAATTTGATCGTGTTGTTTGCCTTGGTAATTTGTTTCTCTTTCTTATGATTCTTTGTCTACGAAGAGCTTTCCTTACCAAATATTTGATCCTCATGAAAACTTTGAAGAGTGATGAAAAATATAGGAAATTTTTTATGAAAATTAAGCATAGAAATGTCTCTTATACCTTGTCTCTTTATCCCCACATTTGGAGAAAACTAAAGAAAGATAATTGCTTAGTTGCATAAACAATTTGGCACTTCTATTTTCAATTTAAATGCTAAAAAAAAATTTAAAGTTTTTTTTTTTTTAAATAGAATATAACATAAATTTTGGAATAAAAAACATCAATTTAAGAGTAAAAAAAAATTGATGCAATTCATTTAGCAAAAAGCTATGAAAAGTTCTAAAAAAATTTAAGAATTAACTTAACTTCAGCATAAAAAAAAATAACATTTTTTATGCCAAAAGTAATAAAATTTTCATCAAAATTTAATCCCTTTGCAATCTAGTGGGCATGGGAGTCGAACTTGCGACTCTCACTGGCCTAAAGCGTCCACCTTGGCCAACTAACCAAGTGGTTGGCTTGGTTCTTAGGTTGGACAGCCTAAGTCTTAAAGAAGCCTACAGACTTCTTTGGGATGTTGTGGGAATTATCCCACATGCATCCTATTTTGGATGCAAGTTCCTTTAAAGGCCTGAACGAGTGACTAAGCTCGTGATTACCCTCAAGAAATCGATTTTGGGCCCTCCTTTTGTCGACATCCATGTGGCACGATAATGGGGCGTCCACATGTCGAGTCTTGTCCAGTCAGGTCCATGTTAGGTCTTGTCAAGTCCACATCTGGTTAGGTCTAGTCAGGTGCCAGGTGGTGCATGGCCAAAGTGCCACGTGTTGCCTAGGCAGTAGGTCGAGTTAGGTCTATGTCAGCACCACCTCGAGGTGCATGCAAGTTTGCATCAAGTCCATTTTAGCACAGCATTGGGGTGCATGCAATTCTATGAGAAATGTGAGAGTGATCCTACCCTCGATGTGTTCTTGCCTCAGGATTCGTGCTATAGGAAACATGAGGGAGATCCTACCCTTGATGCGTTCCCACCTAGGTCTCGAGATGTAGGCCTAGGGGAGAAGCTAAGAGAGCTCTCCCCTTACCATGGGGAGTGTGAGGGTTTCCTGCCCTCTGATGCTCCCGTGGGCTGACTACGGGCCCGCAGGTTGGATCGTCGATGGGGAGATCTCTATGGTTGCAAGTGATGATGGAAAAAAATTCCCCATGGGTGGCGATCACGGCTGGGGTCAAATGGTCCCTACGTTGGGATTCATGCCCTATGCTATGGGCCTTCCTGCGAGGGCTCTCAACTCACTATCCATTAAATTAGGATGCATGCAAATAAATAATCAAACCTTAGGAGAATTGAAAAGCATAAGGATTAATTATTAAAATAAATTAAGGGTCACCAATGGTGTCGTATTTCCAACGCTCCAACTCAACTCCTGTGCTCTAGCTTTGGTACCAATGTGACCAGGAGAATGAGTTCGATTAAATAAAATGATAATTTGCATTAACCAAAATTAGGAGCAAATCCTAGTATTTAAATAGGTTACAAAATAGTAATCCAAACTATAATCCCGCTATCCACACTAACCAACATGACATAGGAGGTAGAGAGTTTGGTTTAGGTTTGTTAACCTAGGATATTTAGGAATTAACCATAGTTTACCATTAGATATTTGAAACAGTAAATATCTACATGGTATAAAGTAGAAAAGTAAATGTAATAATCAACCTATGTAGTATAATGCAATATACTACCTATTTTACCCTAACAGGCAATAGGTACCTAGACCAATATTTTTAGATATGATGTAGGGTCCTAGCCAATTGGCCATGAATTTGTCTCACATATCTGATGGCAAATTAGAGTTCTATTGGTTTTCTTTCAAGACAATATCCCCAAATTCAAAGTCTCTCTGGTGTACTTTGACATTGGAAGCTCATTTTAGTCACTCCTGATAAACACAAAGATGCTCCAAGGAATTCACGTGATGTTCATCAAGTAACATCAGTTGATCCAGTCGAGCTTGCTGCGTAGTGTCATCATCAATGAAATTTTTTAATGCAACATGCAATGTTGGAATTTCTAATTCCAGGGGTATAATGGCCTCAGCGCCATATACTAGTGAGAATGGTGTTGCCCCAGTGGGTGTTTGAATACTAGTCTTGTAAGCCCAAAGCGCAAGGGGCAGCTGGATGTGCCAGTCTTTGTGGTTTTCTTGTACCATATTTTTCAAGATGGCTACCACTATATTATTTGAAGATTCAGTCTACCTGTTTGCTTACGGATAGTATGGAGTGGTAAAATTGTGTTTGATTCTATATTTAGATGTCAAAGCTCTCATATTTTTGTTCTTGAAAGACGTTCCATTATCCGATATTATTTTGGATGGAATCCCAAAATAACATGATATGCTCCAATATAAACTTTGCTATACGAGCTCCCATTGTCATTGTTAAGGGTATTGCTTCCACCCACTTTGTAAAATACTCAGTAGCCATGATTATGAATGTATGTCGACTCGATTATGGAGGAGAGATCTTGCCTATAATATCCAATATCCACTGAGAAAATGGCCAAGCTGCTTGAATGGGCTATAAGGCCTGCAGTGGCAAGTGCGTAATATTAGCATTATGCTAGAATTTAATGCATTTCTTGACATATGCATTACACTCCTCCATAGTGGTCCAATAGTAACCCATTCAAAGGATTCGCTTGACGATGGCTATACTGCTAAAATGGCCACCGCACGTACCATCATGGGCCTACAAAATTGCCCATGATACCTCTTGGGGCTCTAAGAAATGAAGGAGAACTCCATCATAACTTCTTTGGTACAATATGTCTCCTATTAAGACATATTTGACTACTTTATATTTAAATATGTGCTTCGTAGCACACGACAATCCTTCTGGAATTATACTAAGCTTTATGAAGTATTTAATTTACAACATCCAATTTTGATAAATCTTAGCCTCGACTGCCAAGACAACTTGCTCCCACTGCGTATTTACTCTTGCAAATGAAGACTCAGAAACAACCCTATGGTGAATGTTAGTACCACTCCCCATGGGAATATGAGAGGTTAATGAACCCCAGGGTGCCTTCTTAAGAAATTCTTCAGCTCTACAAAACCATTTAGCTTATGGTTCTACATTGATTGTGTTGATCGATTCTCTATTATCATAGGCTGCATGCTCTACTTCTGGATGAGAGAGCGTCTTGACATGGATGGTAGTGAAATCAACAGATGGATTCTAAGGTATTAAGGATCCCAAAGAAGCCATGGTATCTAAAAACCTATTTGACGATTGAGGAATTGCCTCAATGTCATACCATTCTAGTTTGGCCAAATATGTGTCAACTAGATCTTTATAGGCTTTTAGTACGGGATACCAACATTGAAAAAGCCTATTGAATTGATTTACTATGAGCAAGGAATCACCAAAAATGTTCAATATCTTAATATTCATGGTGACAGCTGTGTGTAGGCCCAGGAGTAGGGCTTCGTACTCAGCATTATTGTTGGTGCACAAAAAATCCAACTTAAATGACAAGGGTATTGGAGCTCCTTGTGGCATGAAGAACACTATTTCGGCATCACCCCCTTGTTTTCACTTAGAACCATTGAAGAACAGAGTCATATCAGCATTGTTCTTTGGTTCTTCGGGTTCGGGAGCTTCGGATACGATGAAGACTACATTATCCGAAAGCTCAATTGTTAGAGACCTACTTTTTGACAATGGCACCTCAACTAATTGATCTGCTATGACCTATCCCTTAATGGACTTCTGTCTTATGAATTCTAGACCGAATTTCATCAAAAGCATGATCCACTTTGCAGTACGTGTATTGTGATAAGTCTACTCATCATGTACTGCAAAGGATTTTTTTGGATATAACATACGTCGTATGACTTAACATATAGTGTCGTAATTTATTTGTAGCAAAAACTACTGCTAAACACAACTTTTCCATGTATGCATACTCAAGCTCATAGCTCACTAAAGTTTTACTAATGTAATATATGACCTGTTATTTGCCTTGCACATTTATTTGGGCCAACATGGTTCCTAGTGCAAAGTCAGTTATCGATATATATAGTAGAAAAGGCACCTCTAGCCTTGGTGGAGCTAACACTAGCAGTGTCGCCAGGTATTATTTTATCTTAGTGAAGGCTGCCTTATAGTCCTTGTGCCAATTGAATGGGACACCCTTATGTAGCAGTCGATTCATGGGTCAAAATTTATCTGATAGTTGGGTGGTAAATCATTTTATTGAGGCTACCTTACCCTAAAGGCTCCTTAATTCCTTAATATTTGTGGGAGGATGCATTTCCAAAATGGCCTTGACCTTAACTGGGTCTACTTCGATGCCTCTTTTGGAGATGATAAACCCTAGTAATTTTTTAGAATTTACGCCAAATACGCACTTCTTAGGATTCAACCTAACGTTGTGCTCTATCAGGCAATCGAAGACTTTCCTTAAGACATTTGCATGCTCTTCTGGTAGAAATGACTTGGCTAACAAATAATCGATATAATATTCAATAATTTTGTGCATATAGTCATGAAAAATGTATGTCATGGCTCGTTAGTATGTGGCACCAATGTTTTTGAGGCTAAATGGCATAACTTTATAGAAAAATGTTCCCCATGGCATTATAAACATGGTTTTATATTGGTGTTCGGGTTCAATCTGAATTTTATTATAACCAAAAAACCATCCATTAAGGAGAGTATTTCGTGACCTACAGTTGTATCTATGAGAGCATAAATATTGGGCAACGAAAATGAATCTTTGGGTGTTTCCTTATTTAGGTCTCTGAAATCTGTGCAACTACGAGTTCTTCCATCGGGTTTTCCCATAGGTACCATATTGGACACCCATTCTAGATAATCAATGGAAATCATGATTTCCACATCCAACAACTTCTGTAGGTCATATTTCACCATTAAGGCTACTATTGGGTGCATTTTCCTAAGCTTTTGCTTGACCGGCTTCTTTGTCAAATCTACCGAAAGGTTATGAGTAACCAATTTTGGGTCTAGACCTGGCATATCCTTATACAACCAAGCAAACAAATTTGGTCTCTCTTTTAGTAGAGGTATGAGGATGGCCCACTCATCTAGAGTGAGAATCTCTCCAAATTTAACCTTCTTTGCACTGGTGGGATCATCACTGATATCCACCTCAAAGGTTTCCTCTATCGACATATGTGATCCCTCCTCAAGTTGGTGAGGCATAGGAATCAGATGAATGACATCAGTCGGGTTGAGTGGTTTCGCGTTGGAAGCATTTTCAACATGATAAACATCATATACACAACCTAGTACAAAATGGAAAGGTTGCAACATTTCTTTGTTGGGGAATAAATCCTCAGGGTCAACAAGTGAATCAGCATGATCCCAGTCGATAACATCTTTGTTAAGATACAATGGTTTAGACAGATCTTCTATATTATGAAGTGGAGTGGTCAAATAAATGGAGACCATGTTTATGGAATGGAATTTATCTCTAGGACCACACGTATTGACCTCTAAAAAATCTACAATGTCCTCATAACCATGATCTGGATTTAATGGCAAAGGCACAAAAGGATCTTCCATATGAGGACTACGAATAACTGGATCCTCCCTATGCATTGAATGGAAAATAGGATCATTCAGCTCACGGAGCTACATGTAGGTTGGTAGAAGAAGATTAACCAACTGATGGATTTGATCCAGGTTTAATCGTCTCACTCTTAGACACAAACCAACATGCAGCTGCCTATAGACCTCATAGATGTCGATGGGTTGATGGCGATGACGTAAATAATACGGACCAAGTTAGGCCCTCTCTAGCTCATCTTCTTTGTCACTGCCATAATAGAATCCTTCATTTGCCCCCACTCCTATAGGGCGTTCCTCTAAGTGAGGCCCCATAAATCTAACTTCTTACATATTGTCATTGCTATCTGCAAAAATTGGATAATTATACCTTATGTACGATGTTTCCAAGAAAACTATCTCGGTCCCTTCCCCTGGATGATCAACATTGGGAAGGATCTCTTGGGTATCATGTACTGATTCCATAGGCAATAGATGATGCACATACAAAGGCCTTACATAAGCGCCTTCAACTTCATCCTCAGATCCATCATCGTTCAAGGAATCCTCGTCTGTATCATATCCTAGTCCACTCATATCGAAGGTGGATTCTACTCCATCTTCAATACAAAGATCTCCTAACTCGAGATCACTTGCAGTAATGGGGTTGCACCCCTGCATGTCTATGTCATTAACTGGCTCATGGGTTTGGTGTTCTATTTGATCTCTGGGGTTCATTTATTCCTCAGTCTGCTCAAGGAGCCCTTCACGATGATCTTCGAGTGGCTCAATGGTGATGGTAGATATCATAGGATGATTCCTCCAAAATTTGGAAGGATCCGGATGATATGGATTAAAATCCATGTCGTCCACCATGATGAGGTATAGAAGATCTAGGGATGCTACGAGAAAATCATCCTGCCCACATATCTGTAACCCTAGACTGAATATATCAGTGACTAACCGATAATGAGGTTCCAATGAAGTCCTCCATCCTTGTTCAAAGAGACCAAGACTGTATCCATGCCAGTGATATAGCTTAAAAATATGCATGACATACTATGGATTAGAAAAATAATGAATGTTTAATGCAAAGTGTTCCTCGTCATATTCATCCATGGGCTCTCACGTTGTAAGCTGATCTAGCCCCGCATAGATGAAGTTAGTCTGGTTAGGCAGTTCTCCCAGTGGAACCATCGATCCAACCAATTAACGATGGGTGGATGGTCTGCCTATCTCTTGCACAGTCTTCAAAATTGGTTTGAAGGTCGCATTTTGCACAAGGTACTTGCCTAATCCAGTATTAGCGAGATGTAAATTCACCCGCAGTGTGGATGACCCTGCTGAAGATGCAGGTGAGGTAGGCTGAGGTGCCTCCTCAACTTTGTCTTGGGGTTTCTCAACTTTCATGGGAATGGGAATGTCCTTGGTGATTGGCTCAAGCTTAAGCTATTTCTATTTTTTTCCCATATTTCCCTTTAATTTCTTGTCATCTTGATGCATGACTAATGCCAATGGTTTTAAGGAAGTGACAGTGGTATGCTATGATCTATGTGACATAGATGGCATTGGTTGAACATGCACTGTTGGTTTACCTCTTGGTCATTTTTTGGTGATGACGACCAAACATATAGGTGCACTAATGGGAGTATGAAACCCCCAAGAAAATTTGCTATTTTCATAAACTTAAATGTCTTCTCATCCGATGCCACTACGTGAATCGGTCCCTCATGAATAGATTTCACATATAAATGCAGTATCGAGGGGACACAACGTATTTCATGAATCCAAGGTCTACTGAGTAAAATTTTGTACTGCATGGCCCTTTCTATCATGTGACACACTACTAAAATGGTCTTCAAACCCACCTGTATGGGTAGGATATTTGTGTCGATAGTTGAACATAGTGCATCATTAAATGCTCTCAATGTAAATGTAGTTGGTATAATAAGTGATTTAGGTAGCTTCAAATGACTCAGTACCTTGGTTGTTATTATGTTGATCTATGATCCAGTATCAATCAATACCCTTTTAAATGGCATGTGATTCACACACGTGATTATATGCAATGGCAAGTTAGCCGTAATTATGGAAACCATCCTTATCTCATGATCGTAAAATTGGATCATCGGTTCCTAACACTGTTGTACATGTCCCACAAAATTTGTGAATGCCTGCGCATCTTGGGCCTATACTTCAATGGACCTTAAAATTTCCATAAGAGTCTCCTTATGCCTTGGGGACTACTGAATTAATTCATATATTGACAACTTCGTAGGAGTTGTCTGCAAGTTTTAGACCAACCTGCTCCTTAGGATCACCATCGGTCTTATTGGTGGGCTTGGAATATTCTGTGTTGATCTCTGATTCGGTATGGCTTGTATCTGGATAGGAAAATGAGGTTTATTTTTTTATTCATATCTCCCATGCTTAGTAACAACATTGACCATGCCTACGAACCCCTGGGTAGGTGGTTCGACTCATACCTGGTTAACTTGACCAATGTTGTTATGAGGTGCCTCATGATTTGGTAAGGGGTTATTGTAAATCCTCATATTTTGATTGTCAGGTGCCTGTGGTTTGTGACCCACTACAAGATCACCCTTTTTTATCATATTTTGCACTATGTTTTTGAAATACCAACACACCTCGATGTCATGACCTTTCATTCTATGAAAGATGTAAAATAGATCATCTTGAAACCCCTTTGGTTTGGGTTGATTGGGGTCTATCATCTTGACTTCAAGAAATCTAATTGCCTTGGCCTTGCATAACTGATTGAAAATTGCCATCAGTGATTCCATCAATGGTGTGAACTGGCGAGGTGGGTGTTGCTCTTTGTTTTTCCCTTATAGTTTTTGTGCTTATCATACTGTGTAGGTGAAGGTTGGGCCTGATAGTTCTGCTTTTGCTGCCCCTTGTCCTCCTGTTGGAGATTTAATATCACTTGATTTACATGGGCCTGCTTGCCCTGATGCTTCATGGTGCTCTTTTTCTATCCCTCTTTCCTATTTTTGAGCTTCAAGTTGCCTTCCTACAACTTGATATCCTCAATCACCTTGGCTTGCGCTAAAGCCTCTTCGAATGTAGTGTACTGTTGCAGATGCAATAGTAATGAGATGTGTTTGGCATAACTCTTCATAAAAATTTGAGTTAACTCCATGGTAGGAATGGGGAATGGCAACTTTGTCATTAATCTCCTCCATCTCTTTTTGTATTGTTCTATGGGCTCATTGTCGTGCTAAGCTAGTTCAGCCAGATCGGACATATTAGCCTGTTTCTTAATGCAAAAGGAATAGCATTCAAGAAATGCATCAGCTAATTGATCAAATCTTGTTATATTGTGCTTCTTTAGCTGATTAAACCACTCTTGGGTAGGCCCTGAAAGTGTCATGATGAAAGTGTGCAACAATAAGGCATCGTTGCTTGCTATCTGAAAACAAGCATCCAGAAAGCTTGTTACATGTTCTTGTGCGTCTTCATCACCCTTGAAATTATCTAACCTGGGCATGTCAAAATGCTCAGGATAGGCCAGAGTAGGCACTAAAGGATCCAAAGGCTCGTTATGGATTTTTCTTAGAGTCAGATTTTGAATAGCCGCACCTTGTCTCTAAATGGCTTTAATTTTCTCAGCCAAGGCCTTATAGGCCTTTGAAGACAGAAAGTCCTCCTCCCTAAGTTGATGCGTAGGTGGCTTAGGAGGTACTATATTCTTTATGCAAGATGGATATCTTTGCTCTTCCTCCTCTTCAAATCAGGATCTTTCATGATATACTTGCTCGTATCCATCTCTCGTTGTTGCTTCATGATGTCTCTACCTTTGAATATTGAGTGGTGGTAGCCGCTCCCTTTGTTTGGCAATAACATGAGTATGAGCATCTCTATGCTTTTGATGCATCTAGGCTTGTGAGAAAGCCTTCCTATGTGTGTTCTCATGATGCTCATCTTGAGGATATAGGCCAACCCTAGCTAGTCGATCCCCTTGTTCTATGTGTTCCTTCTGAGTAAGGATATGCTCCTCGTGCATGTGTTGCTCATATAACCTCTGTATTATGAGAATTTGTGCTTGAATATTTTCATATTCGATATGCTGCCTCTCTAGGAAAGCATCCTCCAATTGGTCTTGCAGGAGTTGGCATTTTTGCTCTAATTCCAGTCGATATGACCTATCAATATGGTCGATCATAGGATGCCTTTGATACCCCTGCTCTGTATGATCGACTTTGTGGTTTCTGTACCCATCAGACTGATGTGTTGTGCCTTTGCCTCTATCTGTAAATATGGCATTGGCATCTTGCTTTGTCTTATAGTGTGACCCACCATGTGCAGATAATGGGTGTGTGACATGCAGGCACTTATAAGCCTCCCCATGTGTAGCACCCTAAAATTGGCGCAGTAAAACTTAGCAATAATTAAAATTACCTTAGTAATAATTCAAATTCAAATTTTCAACCCCAAAACCGCATTTTAACTCACTTTCCTCATTTTCCATGCCATTTTTAGAGTTTGTTTTGACCGTTGGATGATATCGTCGCCGATCAGACGATATCGCCTCGAGATCGGACGATTTCGTCTGGACTAGGACGTCCAGACGATCTTGTCCCAAAACTAATTTTTCATAATTAGCTTATGTTTCAACGGCGTCTCTAAGTTGGGCAGAAGCGTGTCTGCACCATTAGAGACCTCCCCCGTTGGAGATCTCCCAAATTAGGATGATCTCCAACCTCCCAACTTCCCTCCTAAGCCTATTTAAACCTTAGGACCCCCCTTGACATTCCCCTGGCTGAATTTTCCTGTAACTTGACCTTTACACGCATTAGAATACCCTGGATTACCATCTGCATTTGTGCTTTCCAAATTTTTTTGCAGGAACCTTGTCATTCTTCAGCCGGAGCAAGCTCAGATCGTCGTAGACGATCTTGTCCAATTCGAGATGATTTCGTACCAATCCGAGATGATTTCGATCTGAGTCAACATTGGGGGGCAATCAATGCCCAGAGTTTGCACTTTTCCTATACTTTGCTGCTATTTTATTCTGCATTTAGTCAGTTTTATTATTATTTCCTGTTATCCTGCATCTTGGAGTTCACCCATGTAGTTTAATTGCATAATAAGATCATGATTAGCTATTAAAGAATCGTAATTTACTTGCATTTCCATTCGGGATTATCTTATTAACATCCTTATTATTATTTCATATCATTTTCCTTTATCGGAATAGTTGCAATTTTGGTATTTTGTATCTATTTCTCTGTTTGCAGGTCTCTAACGAATTCGTCAGATCTCAAACGATCCTGTCAGATAGGAGACGATCCTGTCAAATTCCAGATGATCTTGACTGCTTCAAAAATTAGAACCTCCATCAGACATCCGGAACCAGGTATGGATTTCTTCACTTAATTTATTCTCTATGTTTTCTATTAATTCTATTTTCTATATTCATTTAAATCTGCATTTCATATAGAACAACTTAGATTCATTTGGCCAAACCTAGGCTTTGAATGATTAAAGATAAAATTGAACACATCAAACACATTCCCAACCTAGGCGTGGAAACTGCCACTAAAAGTTTCCTGGTGAACCCCACCATCCATCGAAAAATCACCTTAATACACCTCCCCCGAGAGGCGGGACCTTCCAAAGGCCTCTCAGTCCGAGGTATTGTCCCATCCTTTTCACATCCCCCTTTCGGGCACGGATCCTATAGCCTGAAGGTAAGGGTGCGAAAAATTTGGAACGATACATTTTGGTGAACCCGACGTGAAACTAAAACCTTTTGAAAACAAAAACAAAAAAAAACATAGATGCATTTAAAATCATTAGAAAACTACTAAGTTGCATATCATGTTTAGATGGTAGCTCCTAAGAAAAGACTAGCAGTTACTATAAATGTTGAAAACCAATTAGCAGCCATAGAAATCAATTATGTGCTTAGTGTGCCTGAAACAGATAGAAACCAACTTTTGTGGGACGAACTTGATAGGAGACTAGGTATCATTTCATCTAGGTCAATAGAACTTAAACAAATCAAGAGGCTTTGTCCTAGATAGAATCCTGGATCCTCATCAACTCATTTTTTATCATGAACTTCAGAGAGCTTGCCATAGGTGGTTAGCTTATAGGAGAGCTCTTGTGTCTTCGGAATTGTTCACCTTCGAGGAATACCTCAAGAACGCAGTTGTTATACACCAATTCCTAGGTCGTGTAGAAGACCAAGAGGTCGTTCTTACGGATAGGGAAATATGGAATAGAGTTCCTAGAGCTGTGTTATATCGAGAGTATTGCCATGAGCTTTACTTCTACCAACCAGAGTCTGAAACGAGATAATATCACTATAGTAATTTTTGTTAAATTTTTGAAAGAAAATTTTCAATTTGAAGAAGAACATTTCATGACTCTGAAGAACTTGAGCCCATTAATGATATTTATAAATTGTTTATAGAAAACTAGATCATTGCTTTCATTATTATTATTTCTTGCGTTTTGTGTGTTGTTTGTTATCTTTATAATATTGTTATAAAAAAAAACAAGAAAAACCAAAAAAACATAACAAAAACCAAAACATTTCATTTTAAATATTATAGTAGGTATATAATTAAAATATATACCTCTTAAGCTTGTTGCATATATATATATATATATATATATATATATATATATATTGCTGAAATCTAAGTTTAAGCACAATGACTAAACTTAGGAATGGTAAACAAAGCGAAGAAGAAGAAGAAGAAGATTGGTTAGGCAAGAAAAATAAAAAATTAAATACCCTTCCTGAGGATCCAATTCCAGAAGAAGAAACTCTAGAACAACCAGAAGATGACCTGGTTGAAGAAAATGAACAACAAGAAAATGTTAGAGAGGAAGGATCCTCATCCCCTAGAATGGCTTCGAGATGGAACTATTGCTTTTGATAACTTAGATCATTTCTGAAAATTCTTCAATAATAATATTGGTGCTCTTAATATGGCAGTTCGTATTGATAGGGGACAAATTAGTGACACTCAAGCAGCCATGGAACATATGTTTGACATACACACTAATCCCTTGTCTTTCATTGATCAAGAAAGTGATAAAGCTGGACCATCCAATATGGATATGGCCGCTATAATTCAGAATATGCAAAAACAACAGGTTACCCAACCTCCTAAGGAACCTGTTATTGAGCCTAAAATCATTCCCACACAAAAGAGACCTTCATTCACTGCTTTATTTTGCCAAACTATTAATCAATATGCTTCAAATCGACAAAAACCTAAAATGAAGCCAAACACCAATTTTCAACAATCTGGGATACAACATAATACAACTTCAAAACTTCTTCATAACACCCTTCCTACCAACAATTTACACAATAGTAATATAGCATCTAATATGCATGTCCCTCCATCATATGCTCACCAATCTCATATTAATGCCCTACCGAACCAATATGGTGGGCAAACCAGTAATCTGGAAGCCATGGTGAAACAGTTAGCTTCCCGCATGGACCAGATAGATCCCTACCATCCCTCGTACAATTATCGAGAGATGTGTAGTCAACCTCTAGATCCTATGGTTGTAGCACAACCATACCCTAAACATTTTCCCATGCCTCGTCCTGCCTATATATAAAGGAACCGAAGATCCCATAGAGCATCTTCGCATGTTTAGGATAGCATGTCATGATATATCACATGATGACTTGTTATTACTAAAAATGTTCCCGAAAAGTTTAGGAGGAATGGCATTAGAGTGGTACTATCAATTGCCCACTCATTCTTTGAGAAATTTTGAAGAAACCGCTGAATCTTTTGTCCATCAATTTAGTGCCTACATCGAGAGGCATGTAACCATTAAAGATTTGTACAACTTAAAACAAGACAAAGATGAATGTTTTGTGGATTTCTTAGCTAGATGGAGGCAGTTGACGGAAAAGCGCACTTTGTGCTACCTTATAGGGAAATGTTGGACATTTTTATTAATAATTTGCAAGAACAAATATCTTATGAGTTATCAACTGCTACCTTAACTACCTTCGATCAAGCTATAGACTTAGCTCGAAGAGTAGAAGATGCTCTCATTAGGAGAGGCCAACTTAGGAAGAAAGATGATGAGAAAACATCCAGAAATCAATATAAAAACAAACAAGTTGTAGGTGACGGAGTCACTGATAGCAAAAATGTTGCTAATATCAATACAACGAAGACAACAGAAAAATTTATATTGAAACCTCCTGATAAACCTCCTCGAGAGTTTACTAGATTGAATCAACCATTATCAACTATTTTACCTCAATTACTCGAAAGAGGTTTGATTCAATTACCAGCTATCCAGGAACCTGATCCAACCATACCCGGATACAGAGCAGATTTACACTGTGATTTCCATAGAGGGCCTGGACACTCTACCAACTCTTGTAAAAGGTTAAAACATAAAATACAAGATCTGATTGATAATAATGAGATGGAGGTGCAAGCCTTCCAACCTAAACAAAATGCTCCTAATAATGCTCAAAAGAACATTCCCCAAAATCAAAATCAAAATGCTAATCAATCATTAGATATATTTCAACATCCTTTACCAAGACATGGTAAAGAGGTGGCCAATCAAATTGAGCATCATAATGTCCCTCCTCCTACCCGATATGTAGGAACTATTAGCGGACATTTACCTAATCATGATTTACAAAAATTTGACACAACTTTATCCATGGTCACGACCAGGCCCCTACATAATATTCAAACACTGGATCTCAGTGATGTAGAATCAGATACTGAAAGTGAAATAGACATCACCTCAAACCAATCGAATAGTTCTGAAAATGAATCAGATCCTATTCAACCTATCACAGATGCTATGGTTCCGGAAGAACCATTTCCTAGAAGAGTTACTACTCGACCCTCTTCTAATCAGTTCCTTTCTAATGAACAAGCTATAAATGCTAGACCAAGACCTATTCAGCATCCTCAATATAACATTGTAGGTACCATCGGAGTCATTACCAGACAACAGGCTCAAAATTCTCAACAAGAACCAAATCAAAATGATGGATCAACTCCATTTATTTTGAAAAATCCCAATAAAGGGAATCATGCTCCTAATGTTCAACCTAAACCCCCTTACAATATTAATGAGCAATTATCCAATACTACAGCCAGAATTTCCCTTTTGGATTTATTAAGATCTTCTCCTACACATAGAGATGAATTAATGCTTACATTAAGCCAAATGATGGTACCACAAAACATTCAACCTGAAGCCATGGCCAATACTATCATCACTAGAGAAGTTGATTGTATTGACTTTCGAGATAAAGATATACCACAACATAGTTTACATAAGGATAACCCCTTATATATTACTGCCCTAATTGGAGATGTAGCCGTTAAAAGGGTCTTGATTGATAATGGTTCATCTCTAAATATTTGCACTTTTGACTTCTACCAGAGATTTGGGTTTAGAAGTGATGAAATGAAGAAAACTGACATGATCATAAAAGCTTTCAATGACGAAACACAAGAAACGTGTGGAGTTATTACCATCCCATTGCAAGTTGGTCCTAGAACCTTAGATACGATCGTGTTTATTGTACATTGCCCCGCATCATACAATATACTCTTGGGTCGTCCTTGGATCAATGCAATGCGGGTTGTCCCATCAACTTTACACCAATGTGTTAAATTTGAATTTAAAAATCAGTTGGTCACTATCCATGGTGATCCTAGACCCTTTGATATGTGTGCTTTGGCGGAACCTGTTGGAGTTCAATTTTGCCCTGCTCTGTCATCCACACATCCTAATTCTTATTTTTCATCTAAAACTGTGAAACACACACCCATAACTTCATCTATTTCTCCTCCATTAATTTCACCCTCATATATAGATCAACAATCTTCTAAACAAACCACTCTAGAACCTCAAAAAGATCTTCAATCCACAACCAATCCTTCATGTTCCATCCCTATAATTTCAAAACCTATAGACCCATCTATTAACACCTCCACATTATCTACATCTATCATACCTTCCACATCTAAAGATATAGGGAATGATCCTTCTACATCTTATGCTCTTTCTGATGAACTCTTACCTGATTTATCTAAAATTCTTATATCAGAAAAAACAAATGCTTCTATGCAAAATTCCATTATCTTAAGTAATTTGCCACCATCTCCTCGTACTTTGGGCCTCCCACAACCTATGGGAAGTACTTACCAAGTCGGGAGTTGTGCCTTCATTTATAAAGGATATGACTAGGGAAGAATACCCAGGAACATCAAAACTCATCATGATGGATATGCTCGATGTTATTTTACTAATGAGTATATTAAAGCTAAACCTATAATGCTTAAAATGGGATATAAATGGAAAGGCTTGGGACCTTTCCAAAATGGTATGAAAGAACCTTTCGAGGTAGAACCATGGCCCGCCCGATGTGGTGTGGGCCTATTTCCTAGTAAGGGTCAACCCTTCCCTTTTGAAGATGATGATCAACTCATATGTTATCAAGATTATTTGGATGGGCATGATGATTTGCCTCTAAAAAATCAGCCATTTACATGCAATATGCTATCCATAGCTTACCCTGAAATGATTGTTGAATCCGATGATGAGTTGGAAGGAGATATTTTCCATGATGTCTCCATTGAAGAAATGTTACACAATGGTTTTTATTTTGATGGTTCTATACCTACTATAGCCCAACTTGAGGCCACGACTCCTCAAGATGAATTATCCAAGTTAACCTTAAAATAATTACAAGAATTGGGCGTTTCACCTGCCCCACCTAATTTTGAAAGAGATCTACACATGGAAGTAGAAAACGTCATTAAAGTTAACATTGGAACTGAGGATAATCCCCACATAATCAATATTGGATCAGAATTAAGTCAAGAAAAACAAGAGGAATACATTGCATTCCTTAAAGAATATGAAGATGTCTTCGCTTGGACATATGAAGATATGCCAGGTCTGGACCCTTCTGTAGTCATGCATCATCTAGTAGTCCATCTGGATGCTAAACCTGTCCCTTTCGTAAACTTCAAGCTATCCATTGCTTCATCGATAAGCTGGTGGACAAAACCGGTCCCTTTCTTAAGCTCCTTAAGAAGGATGTCCCTTTTAATTGGGACGACGAATGTAAGGAAGCTTTTGAACTTCTTAAACAATACCTCCTTAACCCACCTGTGCTTTCATCGCCTAGACCTGATCGTCCATTTATCCTATATATTTCAGCTTTATATTTTGCTTTGGGAGCTATGTTAGCTCAACTTGATGATGAGAAGAAAGAACGTGCTAATTATTATATTAGCCAAACTTTAATCAGTTATGAAACTCGTTACACAACATTAGAAAAACTATGTCTAGGAGTCATGTTTTCTACGCAAAAATTATGCCATTATATGCTTAGCCAGAAAACGTATGTCATTTCTAAATATGATCCCTTGCGGTATCTCATGAGTCGACCTTATTTATCGGGTCGCACAACCAAGTGGGTTCTTGCTCTAAGCGAGTTTGAACTCACGTTTATAGGACAGAAGTCTATTAAGGGTCAAATCATAGCGAGATCAATTAGTTGCTGCACCCTTAGAGTCTACCCATCCCCTCATCATTGAGTTTCCTGATGAATGCCTTCAATTAGAGGCGGACCATGTTGAACAATGGTCCTTATACTTTGATGGAGCCCGATGCATGAGTGGGGCTGGTGCAGGTATTATTTTAATATCTCCACAAAAGCACATTATACCTTTGTCCTTTAAATTAACATTTGCTTGCACTAATAATATTGCCAAATATGAAGCTCTAATCCTTGGATTACGAGCTGCCTTGGCGCTAAAAATTAAACATCTGCTAGTTTTTGGTGATTCTCAACTTGTTATAAACCAAATTAATGAAGTTTATCGGACCGGAGATGATAAACTGCGCCCATATAAAGCATATGTTTTACAATTAATATCTCTATTTGATCAAGTTACCTTCTTTCCTCGAAGCTAGCAACCGTGCAGCTGATGCTATGGCCACGAGCTGCATCTCTTCCGCCCTTGGAGTTAGATGACGAATATGCCACCATCATTATTCGTCGACTCCGAGAACCCGCTTCAAATAAGTCATGCTTAGAACCTTTGGATGTGTTTCTAATCAATGAAACTACCCCTGAACCTTGGTATACGGATATATTTGATTTTCTTCAAAATGGGACTTTCCCTGCCAATTCTAATAGAAACCAACGTCGGTTATTACGTAGACGAGCAAGTCGATTTGTAATAATTGGCAATACTTTATATAGGAGATCTTTTGAAGGTATCCTATTGAGATGTTTGAATTTAGAAGAATCCGGATCAGCTTTGAGTGAAGCCCACGATGGATCTTGTGGAGGACACTTCAGTGGTAGTGTCATTGCTAAAAAGCTCCTTAGGATAGGATACTTTTGGCCTACCATGGAGAATGATGCACATGATTATGTGCGCCATTGCGACAAGTGCCAAAAACATGCTGACCTTGTCCATGCCCCTGCACAAGAACTGCGAGGCTATTTCATCTCCTTGGCCCTTTTCAAAATGGGGCTTAGACATTATTGGCAAAATTAATCCTGTGTCATCCGATGGACACAAATTCATCATAACCGCCACTGAGTATTTCACGAAGTGGGTTGAAGCTATGCCTTTAGCTTCCCGCTACTGGAACACAAGTCTCTAAATTTATTTTTAATCAAATCATTTGTAGGTTCGAAATCCCTGCAAATCTCATCTCGAGACAATGGAACTTGTTTCAAAAATAAAGATGTTAAGAAATTATGCCAAAAATATAAGATTCAACATCGTTGGTCCACTCCCTATTATCCTCGGGGTAATGGCCAAGCGAAAGCTTCAAACAAAACCTTAATCAAAATTCTCAAAATATTGGTCAATAAATCGCGCCGCGACTGGAACATTCAATTATATCTAGCTTTGTGGGCTTATCGAACTAGTGTTCGAACCCCCCTTGGAACTTCACCTTTTGTTTTGGTTTATGGCGCTGAAGCCGTTTTTCCCTTTGAATTAGAAGTTCCTTCTTTGGCTCTACTACTTCAAGATACCGAAGTAGGAGATGAATATCGATCTGGCAGACTCAGTCAGCTGGAGCTCCTAGATGAAAAGCGCATCAATGCTTTGGAGCATCTTCGTGCTTACCAAAACAAGCTTAAAAGATCATATGCTAAGAAAGTTCGTCATCGATCCTTTGAGGTCGGCGATCTTGTTTTAAAAGAAAATCAAAAGAATACTAATGCAACTAAAGACCTTAAAGGTAAATTTGAGCCCAACTGGCTTGGACCATATATTATCATTGCTAAATTTGAATCGGGAGCATACAAATTATCTACCTTAGATGGTAAAGAACTTAAAGAACCCATGAATATTATGCATCTTAAACGTTACTATGCATAAAAAATTGGTCATTTCATCATTGTATATATTTGTTTAAAATATTTCAAAAAAACCACTATCTTGTATTTCTTTCAATTTATAAATTTAAAAACACCAAAAACATTCAAAATCATCAAAATCTTCAAAAACATCTTTTATTTTTTGTACTTCTCAAATTGTGACATATTGCAGTTATATTTTCAAATTATTTTGGATAAATTAGCATTTATTTGGAATCCCGCACTTTCACATTCACATGAATAAATATCTTGATTTTATTTGGCATGATTACTAATCTCTCTTATATCAAAGTCCACAAAATTCAATTAAATAAAGTTTGAGCATAGAGAATTGATCTTGTTATTTACTTAAACCAAGCATATCCTTTCACAATAAAATGATTATATTTGTAATGTCCATGCTATGCTACATAGTAGAAGTGGTTTCTTGAGCGAAAAGTTTCCCCTGCTATCCTATCATGCACATGGTCTAGAATCTTTGAGAATTGGCAAAAGGACAAGCTCACCCCTACCCGAAATAAAAATCCCTTGCTCTACAGCTAATCCGAGCAAGTATCCCTAGAATAGGAAGCAAAAGAAAAAGAAAAATCAAGCAAAATCATTTAGCACTATTTCAGCATTATCTCAAATATCAAAGCAAAAGATACAAAAAAAAAAAAAAAGAGAAAGAAAAGAAAGAAGAGCAAAATGAGCAAAAGCAAAAGCAATAAAATCCCTTTCCCTACCCCTTGAAAAGAAAAGAAGGGTTGATGAGCTTGAATCCCTGGAATTCTCAATTATTCGAAAGCTGTGAGGTAAGCCCCATAACAGGTGGTTTGTGCCCAACCCGCTTGGCCTTGGGTAACTCCTAGCATGGTGATATGTCTGTCACATTAGCGACCTTCTTTTGTACGAGACCTATGTCTGCTTATGGATTAGCTAGCTCTTGATAACCCGACTTACATAGTAGTCTGGTATGGTTATATGCATCTAAATCATGGTTAATGAACACTTATTTGGTTAATTCAAATCACTTGTATCATAGTATCTTGCTCAAAACTGGTAAATGAACAATACAATCGCACACACATTTGTATTTGAGAGATTTTGTGTATCATTATGATAAATCAAGATTGGAAATGAACTCACATACGCACATGGGATTCCTTATAAATCTAACTTTTGTCTTTAAGATACTTTGAAATATTTTTGCAAATTGTCCGGAATAATTTCATTTTCTTCTCCGAGAACAATTGTTTAGTATAAAGACAACCACATGCATTACCAAAAAAATCAAAATCATTTTCAAAAACATGCAATAAAGTTACATATAACTTTTGACTTTTGCGACGATGGTATAGTTCCAAAACCAAAAGTGGAATTTTATGCCTAGCACAAGTCCTCATCTTCATATTTTTTGTTTATTTTCAAAAATTAAAAATCAACCATGCAATAAAACTATTTATTTTCTTCTTTTGGATTTCGCGATGATGGTATAAGTCTATACCTAAATATTCTATGCCTAGCGCAAACCATTGTTTTAATTTTATTTTCCCATTTATTTCAAATCATTCATCAAAAACATATGACTTAAATCATTATGTTACACAATTATGCTTTACAAACTTCAAAGAATGCAACTTATTCTATTTCATGTCATTATGTTCAAATTCAATATTGCAACCATGGTATAATTTCTAAGGAATTATTCAAAATTTTATCACACTTAGGAATTTATGCCTAGCAAAAATCATTTTAAAATATTTCATGCATAATATTTTTATGAAAATCTGAAAACAAATCACCATCATCATCATCATTTGCATCATCACAACAAAGTCTTAAGACAGTCTCTTAAGCACTCTTTTACTTTTAACAATATTTCTATACTGGGATTAGCTTGACGACCGAGTGAGCGGCGACTCCATGAAATGGTCTATAATAGCGACAATATCCTTTGAAATTATTGTTAGAAGTCCCTTTTATTTTTTATCAAATCATCATCACAACAACCAATTTGTTTACATCAGATTATTTCATTTAAATTTTAAAAGCATGACATTCAAACCATAATATTTCCAAATGACATAATTACATGAATCATCAAATCAATCACATCAAAAACATTAAAGCATCATACAAACACATAAGACAAGTCATATGATCAAAAATATCATATATATATATATATATCTCAACAATCTATGTACATCATATCAAAACTAGATTGGTATGCCACAATCTACATCTTGGCATACTCAATCCTCTCAATCATATATCCAGTCTGTGCAGTGCAGTCGCCTAGCCTCGAGAAGCCCTCGAGCTCTCAGCCTCATCTCCTCCCCCACCCTGAGGTGGAGGAGGTGGCCCCATCGCAGTTCGTGTGGTGCCATGAGTCCTGGACACCGATCGTGATGATGTCCTAGATGACCCCATCATGACAGGCTCTGCAATATGAGTTGGTAATGGCACCCTCTACTCTGTTGGCACCGCCTAGTAATATAGAGCCTAATAGAATGTAACCTGGGCAATAGCTCATGCTAAATCCTGAGTGCTCACCCCTCTACCTCGAGCCCTGAGTCGTGCAACCTCATCCTGCAAGGACTGCACCTGAGCTCAAAGATGAACAGTCTCCACCCGGAGAGTAGCCATCTCGCTACTCTCTCCTACCTCGACACCCTTGCCCTTATCGGGCGATGGTGGCCTCTCTCTCCATGGAGAAGGGGGTCTCTCCTCCCTCCTCTCCTATTTCCATGGCCTCTGCTGAGCCTGTGGCCTCCTCTGCTCTCTCCTGCCATGACCCTATGCCGCCTCAATGGCCGCCTGGCATCGCCTCCCCATCCGACGCACAACTACGTGAATCAGACCCTGAGCCCTCGTCATCCGAGGAGGGCGGATGCCTACGTACTAGGCATCATAGCCATCTACAACCCCTAGCATCGTCCCCATCCACTGGCTGGATGGGGGCATCATCTGCGTCCTGACTCCAGAATCGCTGCATATCTGGAGCCCCGCTAACTGTAGTGTTATCCCGGATAGTCCGAGAAAACTCGTAGTCTCTAAGAGATGGGATCCCCTATTGTAGACCGAACTGCCTCAAAACTCGGTCGTACCGGTGGAGCTCCACCTCTCCCCTCTCCATCCTCAGCCAACAGACTCGCCTAATGCGAGCCAGCTCCTGTCCATCCTCGGCCCACCTTGGATGATCTCTCCAAGGCCTCTAGGTGATCTGGTCGGAGACAAGGTCGTCAAGTAGTCTCCGGGACACTGGCAGATCTACCCGCCATTGTGACCCTCTCTGGAGCCACTAGTAGAAAACTCGAGGCCTCTCCCCGTCAATCCCTATCAGTGGGAGCCCTACCGGCCTCCGCACCGCGATGTGCTCCCAACACCAAACCTGTAGTAGTGATGTCATGACTAGACATCGGCCGCCCTTGTATACGACCCCATGCAGGATCCTATACAATCGGCATAGTACAAAGCTCCCCCAAGAAAACTTGTATCCGTGGTCTCTCATGTCGTAGACCACATCTATTAGTAGCCATGGTAGCCTGCATCCACTCTGATGGCATAGCAGCAGACCACCTACCACCCCAGCCAAAACTTGTGTCAGCCTAGATGCCCCAGGCATCTGGCGTAGAGACTCGATGTTCATCCCGCCCTTCTCCAGGGTGAAGCTCGGATCTCCGCATAGTCGCATCATCGCGTGGCCCTGATTGGCCATGGGAGTGATTAGTCGTCCTTGTATGGGGATCCTCAAAATCCTCCATACATCCTCCAGTGTGGGAGTCATCTCCCCTGTCGATAACCGAAAACATGAAGAACCCGGATACCACCTCTCTGCTAGGGCTGTCAATAGCCCCATGTCTGTAGACACTTGTGGCATATCTGCCACGTGCTGCAAGCCGACCTGAGCCAACTGATCTCGCTCTGCCTGAGATAGAGCGGCCAAGTCATCCCTTAGTCCGTCGTATTTCCATTCTCGGCTCTTTAGTAATCCTCTCTGCAACATAAACAACAAAACAATAAAAATCATTAATCAAAATGCAAGTAAAATAAGTTCACTTTCATACAAATGATGATATCGTCCACTATTGGACGATATCATCCCAAATTTGAGCAAATTCGTCTCCGATTTCGCATGAGGGAATCGTCCCTTATTGGACGAAATCGTCCCCATATCGTCGATTTCGCCCTTGGACGAAATCGGCGATATCGAGACGATTTCGACAAAATCGAGACGATTTCGTCCCGACGACGTCGACGGCCCAAAAATGGCCACGATGCTCAACAATCATTCAAAATTAATCTAAAAAGCATGAAATTCTAAATTAAAGCATTCTAAACTAAGTTTAGACCCTTACCCGTAGCCCGCGTCGGACCTCTGTCGATCTGTGCGCTGTTTCGACCATCTTGTCTGCAGAGCTCTAAAAATAAGAAAAATGAACAGTATAAATGAATTAGGGTTTTACCCTATTTTTCTTAATTTTATTCAAAAACAATTAACAACATTTTTAAAATTTTGCTTTTCCACGTTTTTACCTCAAACGTTCGATTTGGGTAAAAACACGGAGGGGGCACCATAGTAAGCTGTCGTACGATTCGACCTAGAATCGTCGCCTAAAAATGGGAATAATTTTTGCTTTCTCGTAGATCGAGAAGAACTCATCTTTAACGCATTTTCTTCAAAAAATTTGCTAAAGAGGGGGCAAAATGTAGCACCCTAAAATTGGCGCAGTAAAACTTAGCAATAATTAAAATTACCTTAGTAATAATTCAAATTCAAATTTTCAACCCCAAAACCGCTCCAAAACCGCCTTTTAACCCGTTTCCTCATTTCTCGTGCCATTTTTAGAGTTTGTTTTGACCGTTTGACGATATCGTCGCCGATCAGATGATATCGCCTCAGATCGGACGATTTCGTCTGGACTAGGACGTCCAGACGATCTTGTCCCAAAACTAATTTTTCATAATTAGCTTCTGTTTCAACGGCGTCTCTAAGTTGGGCAAAAGCGTGTCTGCATGGTTAGAGACCTCCCCCATTGGAGATCTTCCAAATTAGGATGATCTCCAACCTCCCAACTTCCCTCCTAAGCCTATTTAAACCTTAGGACCCCCCTTGACATTCCCCTGGCTGAATTTTCCTGTAACTTGACCTTTACATGCATTAGAATACCCTGGATTACCATCTGCATTTGTGCTTTCCAAGTTTTGTTGCAGGAACCTTGTCATTCTTCAGCCGGAGCAAGCTCAGATCGTCACAGACGATCCTGTCCAATTCGAGATGATTTCGTACCAATCCGAGATGATTTCGACTGCAGTCAACATTGGGGGCAATCAGTGCCCAGAGTTTGCGCTTTTCCTATACTTTGTTTGCTATTTTATTCTGCATTTAGTCAGTTTTATTATTATTTCTTGTTATCCTGCATCTTGGAGTTCACCCATGTAGTTTAATTGCATAATAAGATCATGATTAGCTATTAAAGAATCGTAATTTACTTGCATTTCCATTCGGGATTATCTTATTAACATCCTTATTATTATTTCATATCATTTTCCTTTATCAGAATAGTTGCAATTTTGGTATTTTGTATCTATTTCTCTGTTTGCAGGTCTCTGACGAATTCGTCTGACGAATTCGTCGGATCTCAGACGATCCTGTCAGATAGGAGACGATCTGTCAAATTCCAGACGATCTTGACTGCTTCAAAAATCAGAACCTCCATCAGACATCCGAAACCAGGTATGGATTTCTTCACTTAATTTATTCTCTATGTTTTTTGTTAATTCTGTTTTCTGTATTCATTTAAATCTGCATTTCATATAGAACAACTTAGATTCATTTGGCCAAACCTAGGATTTGAATGATTAAAGATAAAATTGAACACATCAAACACATTCCCAACCTAGGCGTGGAAACTGCCACTAAACGTTTCCTGGTGAACCCCACCATCCGTCAAAAAATCACCTTAATACACCTCCCCCGAGAGGCGGGACCTTCCAAAGGCCTCTCAGTCCGAGGTATTGTCCCATCCTTTTCACATCCCCCTTCCGGGCACGGATCCTATAGCCTGAAGGTAAGGGTGCAAAAAATTTGGAACGATACACCATGTTTTATAGTAGTGCGAATGACACTCCCACTATGCTCACTCGGGGCTCAAGTGGGTTGAGCAGAAGGCTTGCAACCTAGATACTCTAGAACACTACCTAGACCTTCTAACTTCCTAGATTGCCATTGCTCATGCGGTGGTGTACCATTATCTCCCACATTTGATATGTCAATGGTGATTTTACATGTTGGACCATGCATGGGAGTATGGTTAGTTCTATTCTCAGTAGCGAGCCTATCTTCCTATCCCTGAATGGGTGGGTCTCTAGTACTTCTATACTTAGAAGGTGAATCTATAAATCCTCTAGTGGACTTAGTATGTAGGGGCACCAATCTGGTTCCCTACACAATAAACTCTTCAGTTGACCCTGTGGATGCACATGCATTACGGTCTCGATAATGGCTATCAAGTGGAACACCCTCATGTTGGAAGGTTTCCTATTCAAATTTGTGCCTAGAGGAGTGTATTGAAGCTCCTATATTTGGGGGTTTGCTTTACTGGCTCCCCCCATGTCGATTTGTCTCCTCGGATGGAAGTTACACCCACTGATTGGGCCTCACACATGCAAACCATAAACACATATTTATCAAGCACGTTGTAGCCTAGGGCGAACTGCAATCAGAGGTCCATTTTTCCCAATAGTGCCTTTCTAGTGAAAGCAAAGTACGAAAAAAAAAATAGGACAACTGATTTACCATTTTCTTTTATTTCTTTTCCTAATTTACATTCGAATTTGACCTACTATAAAAACATGGAGAGCAAAAAAGTGATAGAGGGCTGTAAAAAGGACCTACCTCATGTCCTGCACAACCTAGAATTTTGGAATTATTTGTCTTTGTTGTCAGCAGGAAACCGTAGGTCTGACCTATGATTTTAACTGTGAACCGCACCTTGTACCTATGGTTCAATTATTGGGCCACATCTCATAGTTTTTGTTTGTACCTGCAAATACAAAAACCAACAAAAAACAGTTAGATCCTAAAAATGTAGGGTGCCACCGTGATCACCTCTATAACCACCAGAAAGGGTCACACCCGATAGCGGCTCCTATTGCGATAAATTTTAAAGATATAACATGCATAAAAGTAAACAAAATTGACAACAAATGAAACAGGAAATAAATGCTTTATTCCATTATATTTGAAGTCAAAATCCAATTACAAGTACGTCCCTCTTAGGAATATTCATTTTGATACAATATTACAATAGGAGTGCTCAATTTTTTTCCCTCTTAAGGGTAGGTGTGATTTCCAAATGCCTCTCAGAATGGCACGAACTGCTCTAGGGTGGAGGTGCCCTCTTCTTTGCAATGGGGAAGGAACTTGATGGTTTGCTCTCCTTTGAAATTGTTCCCTACGGTCAAGAAACAACAAGAATATCAAAAATATAGGCAACCTCTCATGATGAGGCCCTTTTAGGTAAATTGCATAATGACACCATTAAAATACATAATAAAGAAAGCATAAATAGGGCTTCTAAGCTATGTAAATTGAATCAATATTCATGTAATAACATAAAGGAAAATAGTAGCTACACTATGCATGTATCAGATATGAAAAGTGAAACATAAACATGCATAAAGAAAGCATTTTAGTCCTAATTAAAGCATAAGCATAAAATGTAAATATAACCTAGTTCTATGGTCAAAAATCTTCTAAAATACCTTTAAATAAACAAAACAACTAATCTAACCTAATTAGATGGATAAAAATGGAAATAGGAAGGCGGTTATACCTTTGTTGCAAACTGCAGCTCTGATGTGCGGTCTGCACTATAAACCGTGACTGACAACCACAGTTAGTACTCTGATAGGCTTTTCCTCAATTCCAAGGTTAGTGGGCTTAAACTCCTTATCCAATTGATGTTCAAGGGTTACCTTCGATGTCCTTTTGATAGGTTTTGCAGTCAAATCATCGTGATGGGCCTTCGTTTGCCTAGATTTGTGTATCTTGGCTCTCCTAGACTCCTAGGGCATCCATAATTCACTTCATCATGAATCTTGGAAAGTAGGTAGGGGATAAATGCAATAGCTCTCTCTTAGTATACTCGATTGAGTTTACAATTTGATAGGGCTCCGCTGCTCAAATATCTAATGCTCTCTCTGATAGTTTACCCTAATTTTGAGGGGTACTTATAAGACTACCCAAGGGCTAGGGGTGGCTTCCTGGAGAAGCCAAGATCAAGAAGGGGTGGTTAGGATAGTTGGAATAGAAGCTTCCACCCTCTAACCATCTTCTTCTATATCCAATGGTCGTTTCAACCAATTTGGCTCAGATTGAAGGTCAACTGAACTTCAGTTAAGACCGCAGGTCACAGCTACGGTCTAGACTACAAACCGTAGGTCTCAGCTATAGTTCAACTGTAAATCGTAGGTCTGGGTTGTGGTTCATACTGATTAGGCCAAGGATCCCAAATTGAGTGGTTAGAACCACTACTCTATCTTGGAGTTTGTCCAAGATCTTCCATATGGTCTTGTAGCATGTCCATATGAGTAGTCGCCCTCGACATGACACGTTTTAGGTGTCTACACTAACAAATGTAGATCAAAGGCACACAAGAAATATCTATACTATGTTTACCATAGACAAAGAGGTCATGACATACATACATGTTATCCCTTTAGATATTTAGTTTAGGATACGATCGAGAGGCAAGAGCTTCTGATGGGCAATCCTCTTGCTCCTAACAACCAACTAATAGGAGACTTCCAAGACCTCTGGCCCATACACAAAGCAAACACAACATCTACCAACCACTTTTAGCAACCCAAAGGTAGCATACATTCCCCACAATCCACCTGAAAACCAATGAATCATAGTGAGAACTCTAATGATATCACACCTTTCTCACCTTCATTGAGTAGCACACACACTAGGGGTGCCTAAGGTATCGTTCCTTCCCCCTCGTAAAACACTCAAAATTCAAAAACAATTTAAAACACCAAAAATCCAAAAAATCATAAAATGTCAAAATCCACAAACATTCAAACAAATCAAAATTTAAAAAAATATTGCAAAACATTAAAACACAAAAACATTTGGCATGTACCCTTGCATACTTTAATTGCTTTGCATTAGGTATTTTTCAACCATTATACTTGCATTAGGATAGGTCCTGTTTAACATCGCATCAATCATAGTAAATGTTGGGGGTACATAAGGTATTGCACCTTCCTCCTAAGAACACAAAATAAGCAAAAGTTACAAAAGGCTCCAAGGGTATCTACATACTGCTTGGTCAACCCATAACACCCCTAGGTGGTCTATGACTGTCTAGGTGACCCCAAAAGGCTTCTAGCAATTTTTCATCATCTAGGTTAAGTAAAAACAATCCTAGACTATCTACGATCATCTAGGTCAACCCTAAAATCCCCAAAGGTATCCATAAGCTCTTTGGTCACAACCAAATGCCCCTAGGTAGTCATAGACACTTTCTAAGTGTTGCTAAACGTCTAGGTCACCCAAAAGGCTCCTAGTGGGTTTTCACCATCTAGGTCAAGTAAAAACACTCCTAGACTATCTACGATCATCTAGGTCAACCCAAAAAGCCCCAACAACATCCATAAGCCCTTTGGTCACAACCAAATGCCCCTATGTAGTCGTAGACACTTTCTAAGTGTCGCTAAACGTCTAGGTCACCCAAAAGGCTCTTAGCAAGTTTTCATTGTCTAGGTCAAGTAAAAATGCTCCTCAACCATATACAATCATCTAGGTCAACCCTAAAACCCCCAAAGGAATCCATAATCCCTTTGGTCACAACCAAATACCCCTAGGTAGTCATAGAACTTTCTAAGTGTCGATGATTGTCTAGGTCATCCAAAAGGCTCCTAGTAGGATTTCATCATCTAGATCAAGTAATAATGCTCCTAGACTATCTACGATCATCCAAGTCAACCTTAAAATCCCTAAAGGCATCCATAAGCCCTTTTGTCACAACCAAAAGCCCCTAGGCAATCATAGACACTTTTTAAGTGTCACTGACCATCTAGGTCACCCAAGAGGCTCCTAGCAGGTTTTACCATCTAGGTAAAATAAAAATGCTCTTGGACTATCTAGGATCATCTAGGTCAACCCTAAAAGCCCCAAAGGCATCCATAAGTCCTTTGGTCAAAACCAAATACCCCTAGGCAGTTGTAGACACTTTTTAAGTACTGCTAAACTTCTAGGTCACCCAAAAGGCTCCTAGTGGTTTCACCATCTAGGTGAAGTAAAAACACTCCTATACTATCTATGATAATCTAGGTCAACCTTAAAATCCCCAAAGGCATCCATAAACCCTTTGGTCATAACAAAATTTCCCTAGGTAGTCGTAGACACTTTCTAAGTTCCGCTGACCGTCTAGGTCACCCAAAAGGCTCCTAGCTGGTTTTCACCATCTAGGTCAAGTAAAAATGCTCCTAGACTATCTACGATTGTCTAGGTCAACCCAAAAGCCCCAAAGGCATACATAAGCCCTTTGGTCACAACTAAATGCCCCTAGGTAGTCATAGAAACTTTCTAAGTATCGTTGACCATATAGGTCACCCAAAAGGCTCCTAGCAAGTTTTCACCACCTAGGTCAAGTAAAAATGCTCCTAGACTATCTACGATCATCTAGGTCACCCCCCAAATGCCCCAATGACCCCCCAATAAGCCCGTTGGTCACATGTATATACATATCAATCAAAAACTCAAAAACATCATCAAAACATCAAAATACAAAAACATTGCATCGCATTGCACTTTCATACATACATACCAATCCAAATTTCACAAAGAAGGGCATTATCAAAATTTCAAAATTTCAAAAATATTGCATCACATCACATTGCATCCCATTGCATTTTATCATCGCTCGCATTTAGGCATATTTATCATTAGCACTTTACATTTTAGAGTTGCTCATACATGTCTAGCACCATGATGGTACGCTACTTACCGCTCAAAATAAATGTTGGGAAAGTACTATTAGGTCAATGCCACAATTATCATTTTCACCCACATTTTACACATTACCATAGTCGTGTCCATTCCCTTCACTTAGTCATTTTTTTTTAGAATATCATTAGGTTTTTCGGTCACTTAGCCATATCTAGTTTCTTCTCAGATTTTGTATAATACTAGCGATATTTTTAGGAGGTAGAGTCTTGCTTGGATTGTGCCTCATATACATCAAATCCCAACACATTTTCACACTAATAAATCCAAGTTTTATGAAAGGAAATATGAAACCCTAAAAGTTGTCTAGGGTACCTTGAGTGAAAATTTTATCCTACTCATCCCCCTGTGTGAATGGTTCAATAATGCTGTGAATTAACCAAAGGACAAGTTCTTCCCTACCCAATTCGCCAAAATAAATAGTGGTTTTCATCACTATAAAAAATCCCAAACACCCTTAATCCCTAAAGTCGTAAGGATTCATACTACACATCCCTGAGAAGGATGGATAGTCATCCCCAAGGCCTAAAATATCAATACCATTCAAAAAAAAATCCTAAAATTTCACCATAAAAATTCCCAAACACCCTTGATCCCTAAATTCATAAGGATTCATACTACACATCCATGAGAAGGATGGTTAGTCATCCCCAAGGCCTAAAAGATCAATACCATTCACAAGAAAAAAAATCCCACAAGCTCAACTTTGAAATCAAAATTCAAAATCAAAATCCTCAAAAAGCAACAATAAAAAATAATAGTGGTTATCACCACTCCCCAAATCCCTTGCTCAAATAAAATCAAATACAAAATAAACAATGATTATCATCACTACATATGAGCAAGTATCCTTGTAAAATTGAATAAAAGAAAGGCACCTGAGCTTGAATCCCTAAAATTCTCAGTATTTGAAAAACCATTTAGGTGATCCTCATTACGTTTTTGGTGGATATCCTATTCGACAATGATGGTAGCCTCCTGCATGACGATATGTTTGCCATATTAGCTTTTGGGCGTATGTGTAGACCAATGTTTGCATGTGGATGAGCTAGCTTTGGTAACCTAGATTGCCTAGTGGTCTAGTCATACTTAGTACGAAACCTAGGATGGTGGCATTCATTGGGTGATCCTCAGTATAGGATTGGTTGAGAGCCTTCTTGGCACCGACGGTATCCTTATGCATCTCACAGGAATGAACTCACTTGCACACACAGGGATATGAAGTACCTTGGTCATCCTAGCAGATTCATACCTTGTCAAAAATTCTTGCATGGTTAGTATACAACTTTTGATCATTGACTAGATTGTTTAAGTCTCATTAAAACCTCATAGGCCTTCTAGAACATTCATTTTATTCATTCCATTTTATCACATATATGTCATTTTCCATTTGCACAAATCCATTACATAGTCTCATGACAATATTCCACATGAATTGATGAATTCTATACAGTCTATTGTGCTAACATAGTATGTCATATAATGTTCATATTCCATCAATACACATCAATAGATCATCCATTTCATTATGCATACACACATTTCATATCATCAAATAACATCATATTACAACACATGCATCCATAAATGCATCCATATATCATAACACATAATGCATCTAACGCTCCAAATTATCATAATAACAAATAAAGCAAACATTTTTGTAACATCAAATGGGGCATTATTGGTATCATACCTCCCCTAATCAGCAATAAAATAGTTAAGCAATCAACCTCAAAAATCCTCAAAGGTATCCATAAACCCTTTGGTCACCCAAAAGCTCCAAAGGTATCCATAAACCCTTTGGTCATCCCAAATGCCCCAATGGCATCCACTAAGTCCATTGGTCATAATAACAACATGTTTAATCCAAATCAAAAATGGATAACTTAATCAATTTAATCATCTTCATCTTGTGAATCATTGCCAAAGATAGTCATGCACCCCCTTTGCTTGGGGCAAATAAGCAAAATATCAAAAGCAAATTCAAGTAAACTAGTAAGCTTATCTCCTATTGCCATCAAGGCTAGGATTTTATTTAAGATTATCTCCTATTGCCATAAAGGCTAGGATTTGATTTAATCTTATCTCCTAATTGCCATCAATGCTAGGCTAAATCGTAGACTTGAGCTCGTCTTCCAACTGCCACCAAGGCTAGGATTAGACTTAAGCTTGTTTTCCAATATGCTAAAGAACACCAAAATCAAGTTCCGTAACTTATCGAAGGCATTAATTCTGAGAGGCATACTCTTTACATGGTTGGGGCATCCAATTTTTACGAGGTATTCTTCTATGAAATCTCATAAAAACTCAAAAATTCAAAAACAATTAAAACATAACAAAAACAACACAAAAAGCTAAAGAATAGATCTAAACCCACCAAAATTAAGTCAAATATGGGTCAAGCGACTCGTCGCTTTGCTCACTAGTCATTCCCTCATCAACTCATTGCTTGAGGGGGTATTCATATTCAGTCCAAATCATCAAGCACACACTCAGTTATGTGAATTGCGTTCGTTCAATGAATCTTCGATAAAGACAATCATGCTCCTACTTGGGGCAACAAACAAGCACACAATATCACATCATAATGCTTGAAATTACTGGCATCATGAAGTCATGGTCCCTTTCCCTTCATGACAGACAATTTCAATCATAGGCATGCTCATTTAATGAGTCAGAAACAAGGATTCAAGAACACACGCCCTTTCCATAATTGGGGCATCTAAAGTTGGTTAGGTTATCAAGTAACCTTAATCATTCCACATTTTTGTCATCTATTTTTGCTCAGCACTGTGCTACACACAACACATATCAAAAATGGGCATTTTTAGACACTAAAATGTGGTTAATCTTATTAAGCACACACAAACAATTATCAAATTGACATCATATAGCCCCTTGGGTAGCCCTCAGAAAGCTCACAGTGGTTCTAACCACTCTGAAATGGTTTTTGGAGGATACTAGCCCAATTTTTGGAGGTTTTGGACCAAAATTCACCACCGTACCACCCTAGAATGATGGTATATTCCCACCATCCCACCCTAGGATGGTGGTGAGCCATCGTCCTAGGGTGGGACGGTGAGCAGGTTTGACCCAGAAAAAGTCAAATATGGGATATTTGGAACCCAAAAATTGCCATTTAGCACACCATATGGAGCATGCATGTCAGAGGGCACTGAGTCCTTATGAAATGATTCATAATGGAGGCCCAAATTGGAAATTCTCTTCCACACCCATTGCATGCCTCCCGTTTGACAAATGGCACCTCCTACCATGCATGCCTTTGCATGCCTTTTTGCACATGAGCCTCTTTAGGATATAAAATGGATCCATGGTCTACATAAAAACAAGGATAGGAGTTCTAAGATATGCAAAAGAGTGCTTCTAATATTTATCCCCAACTTATTGAGCTTTCTTACCCTTGAAATCTCCTCTTAGCAAAGGAGGTTACTGGGTGACTTCAAGAGGGCCTTTTGAGTGTAACTTTTCCATTCTGGTGCATTTATTCACCAAATTTGACAACAAAACCCACTATAGTATTTATGATCATTCCCCAAAGATATTGGTAGTAAAAGGTGGCCAAAATTGGTGGGTATCCCCTTCCAGGGTGCCCCCCAATTAGTTGCAATTACCACCATCCCCCCCAGGACGAGGGTAAATCCTTGCACACTTTTATTACTTTTTATAAATTATATTATTATATACTATCATATTATTCTGTGGTTTACATTTCATGCAATTTTGAGTTAAATTTACCGAGTTATAGCATTTTTAAGTTTTTGTAGGTCCATAGGGCCCATCCGGGCACCCTAGTTGTATGCAAGTGGATTTGGGACTCAATTTTAAAATATAACAATATGGGTTATCTTTAAATGTCCATTTATGCATTCTTGATAAATTTCATGAGTTTTGGATATGTTTAGGTTTGGGATTTTCTTGTCTTGGTTTTCATAGGTTGTAGGAAAGCAGCTCAAAATCGATGGGTCTACGGATGCAATTTCCAATATTTTTTTGGTGATATCATCTCAAAACATCCTATTTGACATCTACACAAATTTTCAATTCATTATGAGTTTATTTTATTTAGTTTTAATATATGCATTATTTTACCCCTATGGGGATTGCATGTTTTCCACCATACACCCTTGCTATTTGACTTCTATTGCTTCATTGTGTGTAGGTGTAGGTTCTTTAGAGGCATTGGGAAGTAATATAAGACATCAAATATTTAATATACAATTAGCAGTGGCATCTACCCGTCCACCTCAACTGTGGGGACGTGAAAAGGCACTTGATGTGCACCCTGATTCCTTGGAGGAATTGATCCTTGGGAACACCAAAAAAATTGCAAAAATTGTATCAAATTTTGAGCCCTCAAGGATACTATTGTGTAACCTTGTATTTGATCCACCCAATTAATAAATAAGACACTCATTTCATTTCATTATTTATTGCTTGGTATTGCTTCATTTTCATATGCATGCTTCCGTTTGATGCTCATATGCAAGATATGATAGATACACATATTGTTTATCTTCATTAGGTGCACCACTTTTCCCTACTTCAAAGAGATAAAATTGTATCACCACTCAGAATTAAGGGGGTGTATTTTTGGGATTTATGTTGAATAAGAAAAAGATAAAACCAAAAGTTCTCCCATGAATTTGAATAAGCCCAAAAGTTTATATAGGCCTTGAAGAGTCATTATGACTGTTGAACTTTCTAGAATGTAAAATGAAGTGTTGTAACATAATTTTCTCTATTGTAAATGTAAAATAGAGTAATATAGTTGTAGGATATTGTGGAAAAATATTTGTAATACTTTTTAGTTCATTTGGAATGCAAAACAACATTCTATTCCATTCACTTTGTGAAATGCATTCTTGTTGTCCCTATTTTTTTGAAACCTACAGTCAACTTTAAAAGCTCATAACTTTTGTTTTAGAAATAAATTTTGCACGTGTGATATACCATTGGAAAGGTTATTGTGTTTAGAATTCAATCCCAAAATTTCATAAAATTCTAAGTAGTTTTTCTCCTTCAAATTCATACTATCATGTGTTGCTACAAAAATTACTACATTTTTGGCTACATTTTTGCTGCAGCTCTTTTTTTTTTTTGTTCAAATACTTCAAACTATGGTTATTGTACTTATACTATAACTAGAGTTTTATAACTAGATTTAAGGGATTTTATTGTGACCCTCTTTGAATTTTTAATATTTTCCAAAACATTCATTCTTCATAATCATATGCAAAAATTAATATAATGTGATTTGAAGAAAGCAAATATAAACGACATTGAAGAAACAAGGGTGATGAAAATAAGTATAGGGTGGGTGCCCATAGGTACCCCAATATATCATATTTTATTCATATTTATGATACAAATGTATCCTTGGTGAGGGATGTTTATAGTGATACCAAATCCTCAATGAGAGGTTAATCTCAGGTTGACATAAACTTAACCTTGAGGTTAACCTTATAATAAAATAATAATAAATTAAATTTTAAGTATGTTTTATCCATAAATGTGGATTAACAAATACCATTGAGGGTGAAATATTAAAGGGTCCCACAAGCTTACATAATCACATGCACATAGGCTACATCAGTAGCACTCATAAGCACATCATCACACTTTCGAACTTTACCTAAATAAGGATATTACACAAATTTTAACACCTATCCCATAATCTAAGCTAAGAGTACTAAGGATAGAAGGTATTAAAGGTAACACCTCTACCTATAATGGATTCTCTAGTGGGTCTTTGATTTTCCTCCTTCATCCTCATATTTATCATAAGAAATCTTGTGTCCAACCCTCACTAATTTTGTCTCATACTTCTTTAGAATTGTAATGCAATTCTTGATTGATTGTCCTTTTTTTTAATACTCACAAATTTTTTCTTACTTTGAAACCTTAGACTCTCCCTTAGACACTTGATCCTTAAATTCCATTGACTTGAATTATTTTGTATGAGCTTGTTTATGGGAAAGGAATCCATAATTTTTCATTGCCACTTCGTAATGGATTAGAAGCTTAAAAAATCTTCTAAGAGAGATGGGTTATGGCTCTTTGATATAGTCATAGAATTCATATAAATATTCAATGCAAACGTATTAAAGGGAGGAGAAATATTGGAAGTAATAGATTTGATATACTCTTCATCAATATTTTCCTTGCTTCCTACCATACTTAGATAATCTTTTAGAGCTTTGAAGTGAGATATATAGTCTTCAACATTACTAAAATATAAAATTTTGATATTGAAGAGCTCTATCTCTATTATGTTAACTTCACTAGCACTTATTTTTCCATAGAGATATTTCAAATCAGTTCATACATCAATAGGATTAGTCTTCTCTTTGATGTGAAAAAGTACATATAATTCCACTAATATGAAGAATAATCCAAGAGCTTCTTCATTTCTCTTATAGAGTTCATGATCATTAAGATCTTATTCTAACTCATTATTGAAGATGAACTAGATATTTTTGCTTATGAGTAATCCTACCATTTGAACTAACCAAGTGCTATAATTTTACCCATTAAGATGAGTAACATACCCTAAAGAATGTATTTCACATAAAAACCCTAAACTGATCTATAACAATAGCTAGTTGTGACTTAGGTAATTATCCACTCCACTCTCGATAAAACAATGATATCATTCACAAAGAGGGACCCACTAGCATTGAAACAAAATGGAGAAATGATGGATTAAAACTATCAAGTAGTGAAAATTGGGCTTGTTCTGAAAGATACTCAACCTTAATAAATTGTGCAACTCATGCAGGAATTTGGAAAGGTGGTTGTATATGAACATGAGTCAATAATACAAAGACTGACAAAAAAGGAAAGAGAGGAAGAGCAGGTAAATAATACTTCAATCAAGTCAAAAAAAGATCAAAGGACTCCATTAAATAAATATGCTAGCTAAGTGCTTAATGAAGTAGTCATTAGAATCTCTCAAGATAAAAGGAAGATCATATAAAGATCCTCTCAGATAGGCTTTCTAGTTGGGAAGATCAATTCAATCAAGAGAGAGATGCTCTACAAAAGAAGGTAGAGGAGCTTAGAAAAAAGAATGAGATGGAACAACATCAAGGAATCAAAAGCCTCATTAAGGAGGTTAGTGATGCTTATTATAATGAGATCAATAATACTTTAATGATGCTATTTCAATTATTTAAATTTATTGATTCATCCATTGATAAGGGTCTTCAAGTGAGTAGTGAGATTGAGCGAAGCCTAAATAAAACCTCTATGGAAATAGATGAGGCTAAATTTTATCGAATGAAACTAGCCATGGTATAGGATTTCAAGTTGATATCCGCTAGGATTTAAGATAGAAGGATGATAGCGTAGAAGGTGATCAATCTCCTCAGAAAGCAATAGGTAGCACAACAATGTGCAAACCTAGTGAATATTTTACATTCTACCATTGAAAGGATCAAGGGGTAGATTGACTCTTTAGTGCAAGGAGGAATTTACTTTCCTTGAAGTAAAGCTAGAAATATCTATTCAAAAGTAAAATATTTGTAGTTGATAAATCAATACAAGGAATATCTCTCACATTTTAAACAATGGTCAGACCCTCCTACTACAATAAACATGGCTTGGGTGATAGGGTCTCTAGAAAAATTAAGAATTTAGATTCATGAAGTTGCAAACCAAACAAAAAACTTATATTGCAATGATCAGTTTGAGTTAGAAGTAGTGTACAAATATTTTAAACAAATCCAGTGTCCATTAGATGAGGAATGGATAAAAATTAAGCAATTGTTGAATAAGCTACCAACTTTGTAATCTCTATATTTTTTATTTTATGTTTTTTTTGCAAATTATTTTAAATTTTGACTTTGCTTCCAAGGATAAAGGTAGCAGTTTTTAAATCTCCTTCAGCAAGCATGAAGACCCCTATGATTCATTAGAACTATAGTGATTTTTCACTACACAAAATGTGTTTACCTTAGATTTTGAAAAAAGAGTAGAACAAAGGCAATATGGTGAAAAGCAAGAAAAAAACATCAAATTAATGCAAGTAGAAAAGCTTTGGTCAAATTCAAGCACCACTTTACAAAATTTTTGACCAAGAGAGAAATAAAAAGGTTTTGAGTGCTTACATGGCCCAAATATCCAAACAATTAGAAAGCGAAAAAAAGGACATATAGGCCCAAAGAAATTTTTTTGAAGGTCAGTAGTTTTTAAAGTTCCAAAGGAGAAAAAATATAGATTTTTTTAAAGGTGGACTGTGAGAAACAAAAACTTCTAAAATACAAACAATTAAAAAGGTACAACAAGAAGGTAGAGGAGAGGACTTCCTCAAAATACTTCCAATAAAATTTTATCCCGATATTGGAAGTTTTTAAAGTTTTGAGATAAGAAGACAAGGAAAAATTATAACAAGCATATGGTAGCTCACATCATCATCTAAAAAGAGAATAAGAGTTATCCAAGAATTAAAACATAATTTAGAAAGTTTCCAACTCAAAAAATGGTCAAATCAAGTTGTAAGACATCAATAATGGTACACAAGCTCCCAAAATGGAAAAAAAGTAGATTGATAAGTCATTTACTAAGAAGAGTTATTGGCATCAATTAGGCTTAAATTTCTAAAATAAGCAGGTGACATATTAAAAACAAGGGCATGGAAACCATAATAGCAGTAATCTCAAACCTGACAAATATTAATGGTAGAAGGTGTTTCCAATCATTTTGTAAGATGTGTAGGGTGGTGGTTGAAAACCAACTCAAAACTGACCCAAAAAACTTGAAAGACTAAAAGTAACGTAGGAAGAATTAGATCAAAGAGGCAATAATAAATTTTTGATAGAGGCCCCTATACAAGTCTTGGATGGAAAATATCCCCTTTTATAATCTATAAATAGTAGTTTTTTAGGCATTGCAAAGGATTGAATAATTTCTTATTCAAGCCTTAAGCTTCATATGTAACTTTCCTTTAATTTTCTTCTATATAACAATAACAAAACCTTGAGTGGTCTTGTGGTCAACCTTTTGAACCCCCACTTCTTGCATGAATTATTATTTTCATACTCATTTATATAGCTATAGTGGAAGCCATGACTACTCGACTTTTTTTGTCCCATTTTTTATGTATTTAATATATGCTTAACTATGTGTGTTAAGAGGAGGAAGTGTTCACCTTTGAGTTTTTGGCATATTACACTCACATGCTCATACATCTTACTATTATGTAGAGGAATCTTATGATCTTGACACATTATCCCTTGTTAGCTTAGGATATTTTTCCTTTTTGCTATATTTGTTTTCTATGGTTTCTCTTTTCCTTTATCCCTTGAAGTTGGTTAGATTAGGATAGAGGAGGAAGAGCACTAAATATCACATCTTAAAATGATTTGACCTGTAAAAAACCTCATAGGTAGTTTGATTGAGTCGCTTATCATGCTCTCAAAGCTGCCTTGTTGTATCACTCCATACAAGGTATGATATTTCAATCATTTTATCCCTGCATCTAGTGATCACAACAATTGGAGAGGACGACAATTATGTATTATAATATTAGTTTATATATTATCTCTATGATTGTGGATATATCTATTCTTGGATATATGTTTTTTATTATTATGGATAACCTTTGATTATCATATATGATTGATTATGAGTCGGGTATATCCATAGAGGATTGGACTTAGAGATATCACAATGTATCCATACTAGGCCAAAGGTGACATGATATCTTCTGATTCACCATAGAGATACATGTTTTAGGAGATCCATTTGATGGATGTAACTCTATTGGTAGATTATGGATGTAGGAGGTTTGGAGGGGAGGATCCTTTGAGTATGCCATAGATACATCCTTAGGGTATCCCATGAAAAGGACTTATATTCTATTGGATATTAAAGATAGGAGGTTAGGGAATATTCCTAAGGATGTATATGGTGGAGATATAATATTATGGTTATAAATATGGAATTATCTATTAATTATATTATTTATCTAAATCACATGGCTAATGGGTATGCACATGTTATTTTATATGATATAACTATGGATGGTGTCATTGATTGAGAGGAAGTGGAGAATCTTAGATACACCTAAGTATAATAGTTCATTAGATATTGATGGTGGATTAGGTGAGACATGATAAGGCATGGGTAGGGGAAAGACCAAATAGTTGGTCATTCACCAATAGGATAGGGTTTTGTATTTTTGTGGTTTTTATTTATATTAGAAAATTGGTTCTACTTATAGTATTAGTTGATAGTGTTGGATGTTCATTATAACCAATATTATTATTATGCTAAATGTAACCTATGAAGGATATCCCAGTTGAATTTTGGAATTCAACCATTTTTTCTTATATTGGAAACTCTTTGGGAACTTTTGTAATGATTGTTGATTGTACTTAAAAACTCGAACATATTATTTATGCTCGAATTTATGTTTTAATAGATTTTGACAAACTCGTTCCTGAAAATCTCTCATTATAATTTGGGGAGGATACTTGGGAGCAAGTGGTGGACTATGAGAACATTCCTTTTCATTGTAGAATTTACCATGAATATGGTCATTTGGCTAGTGTATGCCCAAATAAAATTCTAGATCAAAAGAAAGAGGATACAAACTTAGCAAGTTTCCAAATGCCTAAGAAGAAGAATACTTAGGAAAAATCAGTTATGAAGTATCAATCGAAGTTATCAGCTAATATATTTTAAATTCTTTCCACAAATGATGCCTCAAGTGAAGCAGAGTAAATAATAGAAAAAAAAAATTAGAAACACAATTTAAATATGCAGGAAAAAACTCAGAGACAAACCAACAAATAAAATATTTTTAACAGAAAAAATGGAGAAAATATACACAAGAAAAACAATCTTTTAAATGTTGAGACTTCAAATAATATAGGTTCTAAGATAGACCCTATTGAATCTTCCAGTAACACTTTGGCTTTGTACATGCATTCTTCGAGGTTAGAAGCCATCCCAGATTCAACTGGGGTAAGTTAAGAAATAGGAAAAAAATTGAATATGGATGCTAACCAAAAGGTAGGTCACAAGACCAATCAATATCATATGGTAAAAGAAGGTGAAAAACTTGTAGAGGAAGGTAATATTAATGCCCTTGCCAAATTTTTTAGCCATGGTATTAATGAATATAATCACTTGGAATATTAGAGGACTCAAAGGGAGTCTTTTAAAAAAAAATGTAATTAGAATAATGATTCAGAAAAACCATCCACATCTTGTTTTCCTTCAAGAAATAAAGATGTCAATAGAGGAAATGGTTGCTAGTAAAATCTGACCAATTAGAAAAGTTACTTCCCTCAGTTCCCAGGGAACTTTTGGTGGCATTGCTTACCTTTTAGAACCAAAAGAGGTAGTTATTCATCATATGTTTGGAAACTAGGGTCTTTTGGCTATAGCTATTTAGAGTATATATTCCAACCGAATTATGCTCTGCATAACTATTTATGCTCTAACTATTTTGGTGGAAAAGAGAAGAGAATGAAAGGATATAAGCTATATTATCTCTCATTTTCCTAAATCTTGGATCTTGATTAGAGGATATTTCAATACCATCCTATATTTGTATGATAAAATAGGGGGAAATAGAAACTTGGAAAATATGACTAACCTCATGAGTGAATATATTACAAACCTTCATCTAGTGGACATTCAGCCAGATAATGGCCTTATGACTTGGTCTAATAGAAAGCAAGGCTTAACTTGTATCATGGAAATATTGGTAGGTTCTTACTCTCTGACAATTTCCTAATACATGGTCACACTCCTAAGGTGAAGACCCTTAAAAATATTGGTTCGAATCACTGGCCAATCATGGTGGAAATTTGGAAAATCAATGTGAGTTTCTCACCTTTTCGATTTCAGTTAATGTGGCTTATAAAAATTTCCTTCATACCTCAAGTGTAGCAATGGTGGAAGGAAGGTAAACCAAGGTATGGGACAAAAATGTTTTGGTTTGCCAAAATTTTGCAATACATTAAATCCAAAATAAATATTTTGGAACTAGAAGGAGTTTGGAGATGTCTAACAAAAAAATATGAAGTGATTTCTCAGCTTGAAAATTTGAATAAGAAAATTTGTTTAGATGGCCTCACAAAGAGTAGAAGTACAAATGAAATTAGACTCATATCTCAGTTAGAGGAATAGGAAAAAAGAGAAGAACTCTTATGGAAGAAAAAATATAGGATCCAATGGCTCAAAGAAGGAGATCAAAACACAAATTTATTCCATAAATATTTTCTAGCTCGAAGAACTCACAACTTTATGTCTTCCCTAAAATCTAATTCTAGAGATGTCTGCACTTGGGATGGCATGAACTCTATTTTTGTCAGTTATTTTTCCAATCTATTTATTGTTGCTCCTATTTACTCAAATTATTAACAAAATATTCTACAAGTGATCCCTACTCTTATCACTTTTGAGGAGAACTCTATTTTGACTACTCCAGTTACTATCAATGAGCTTTAATATGTGGTTTTTAAAATGCAAAAAGAAAAAACCCCAGGTCTTGGTGGTTTTTCCATTGAGTTCTACCAAGAGTTTTGGGATATCCTTCATGCTGATTTATTAGAGGTGGCGAAAGAATCCAAGAAAGCCAAGAAAATTTTTAAGGTTATCAATAAATCTTATATAGCTCTAGTTCTAAAATATCAAGAGGCAAAACATATATCAGCTTTGAGACCTATAGCTTTATGTAATGTTCTTAGAATCATTAATAAGATCATGGAAAAAATGCTAAAGCCTTTTTTGCATAATATTATTTCCCTTGAACAAGAGGGTTATGTGAAAGGGCATCAAACAGTGGATGAAATAGTTCTTGCTCAAGAAGACATCCATTCCATGGAAATGTAAAACTCTCCTTTTATGTCCATTCGTTTAGACTTATCCAAATCTTATGACAAAGTGGATTGGCACTTGCTTGTCAAATTTTTTAAGTAATTTGGCTTCTCTCAAGATTGGATGGACTAGATTATGGGATGTATCTCTGAAGTTTTCTACTCAATTCTTATCAATGGTAGGCCTTCACAGTTGTTTTGAGCTTCCAAAGATATTAGGCAATGTGACCCATTCTTCCCTTATTTATTCATCATTATTTTTGAATGCTTGGGCAAGACTATAACCAAAAATAGATATAATAGAAAACTTGAGGGAGTTACCATTTTTGATGGAACTAGACCTATCTCTCATATTCAATTTTTTGATGATTCTACTCTATTAAATAAAACTATAGTTAAGGAAGCTTCTAAAATTAAGCAAATCATTAGCTATTTTCTAAGGCTACAGGGCAATTGATCAATGAAGACAAATCTAAAATCATTTTCTTTCATTGCTCTCCTAGATAGAAATCCATGGTCCTAGATAAATTAAGATATAATAAGAACTCCCTTTCAATCACTTATTGATACATTCTTATCAATATTCAAAGATAAAAAAAATATTGGAATTGGTTGTTGGACAGAGTTAAGAAGAAAATTGGAAAGTGGACCAATAGGTGGCTTTCTTTTGGGGGTAGAATTACCTTGGTAAAATCAATCCTTCAAGCTATACCTATTTATGTTTATGCTATGTTGAATATCCCAAAGGTTGTTCTTCAAGAATTAGATCAAATCAATAATCGGTTCCTTGAGTGGTACTAAGGAGAAAATAAAATGGGCCTTGTTGAAATGGGATACTTTATGTCTTCCCAAGAATGAAATAAGATTAGGATTCTGGTCTGATATTAATAACAATAAGTATTTATCTACTAATTTGTATTGAAGGATCTTGCATAACCCTAATTATCTTTGGGTCAAAAATATTCATGCTAAATATGTTGATAACAAAATTCCTGAAGACAAGTCCAAGGTGTAGACCAATTGGTTCATCCAAACACCATAAGGGGGTGGAGGTCCAAGGTTCAAATCTCGGGCCTCGTTGGATGAACGCTTGTCCCTTTCCTGGTTCTTTCAGTGGCGTAAAAGTTTTAAAATGATTGTTGCATGGTGGTTATAGGGGTAGACTGTGCGAAGATTTGTGTGGTGGCTTCTAGGGCGAACAGCGTAGAATACTGTGGCAGCCATAAAAAGCTGGACAACCTGCCTGGATTCATGCGGCTACCGATTCCACCATGTAAATTCAAAAAAAAAACAAAACAAAATTCCTGAAGACCTTGTTCACTATCAATTGCCTACCAAACGTTTTACCATTTTAGCAGTTCTTAATACTGGTGAGGATTTTATGAAGTAAAAATTATATTGGATCATTAATAATGATCAATAGGTAAATTTTTTTATGGATTCTTGGGATGGTCACCAGTCATTAATAACTCGGTTTCCTAATTGGAGGTCTTGGATGGAGGAGCTTCATCGAGCTAATTGAATAAATGCAGGTAATTACTATCGATACCATACTAGTAATTTAGAGGTTGGTAGATATTGAATCCTTGTTGAGGACTAGCCTATTCAAATTATAGAAAGGCAAAGAAGAGATATCCAAAGCATCCTTCATATGAGATATTTATATTGGTCCCATGATAAAGAATGTTTTGGATAGAACAACACTACTAAGGGTGAATATTCAGTTGCTCAAGGTTATTTTTCCTTATACCATAATAATCCCAACCAATATTATGACATATTTACTCAGTCATGGGCTCAAAATATTTGGCCTAAGGTGAGGTTCTTTACTTGTATTTTATTGCATTGTAGGGTGCTAACTGGTGAGAAACTTATGAAACATGGTTTTCATGGTCCATTTAGATTATAAATGTGTGGAGAGAATGTGGAAACTCTTAGCCATATTTTTACTTTTGAACAACTTTGGATGGATTGGCCTAAGCAAGAGGGTGTTGATCATTTTATTAGATAGTTAGTTTGGATGGGTTCTACCATTCTACCTTGGAATATCTAGAAGGAAAGGAATGACCAAGTTTTCAATCATAAAAGGAAGGATAATCATTATATCTAGAAAAAGATCATTTCCAACTTAGTTTAATCAGTCCAACAACTCCTTTCACCCCCAAAACTCCCACCAAAGATGAAATCAAGTGATGCAATGATTGAATATTAACTCTTCTAAAGGCAACCAACTTAAAGAGAATGTGAGTAATAGAAAAATGGATAGAAAAAAGAATTGGTAGCCTGCTCCTAAGGATTTTGGAAAAGTCAATACCAATGGAGCCTCTAGTTGTAACCCTAGTAAAGCTAGTGCAGGAGGAATTGGTAGACTTTCAAATTATTTCCTAGTTTTCACTTTTGCTAAGAATTTGGATATCCTTTCCAAAGGCCTTCAAGAGGCTACTAAATTTGGATAGAAAAATGTGCTAGTTGAATATGACTCTCAAGTCATGATTAATCTACTGAGGACTCCTAAGAATCATAAGGTTGATTGCAGAATAAAAAGAATTGTTGAGAAGTTTCAATTAATCCATATGGGCTTTTTGAAAGTTGAATACAATCATGTGATCAAATATTATAATAGAAGTGTTGATGCTTTAGCTAATTGGGCATTTGATAAAGGTGATATTACTTACTACGACCACCCTCCTAGATGGTGGGCTTCGCAAATAAGGAAAGCTCTTCTTTTTATCCTTTCTTTGGACGACTCTAGTACTAGAGGTACCTAGTTTCTTTTTGCTTCTCTTTTGTTCAATCAAGATATTTTAGTTCCCCAACTCAGATAGATCTTTCTTATGTTTTCTTTATTGAATCTTAACTAAAATGTCTTTTAGCCTAGAAAGACCGAAGTTATCTATTTTTTCCTTCTTTTTAGTATTTCAATGTGTGTGTGTTTTTGTATTTTTTTTGGTGTTTTTGGTGTTTTGGTGTTTTGGTTGTTTTTTTGTGTTTTGTGTTTTTGTTTTTTATGTTTTGTGTTTTTGTTTTTTTGTGTTAATGTGTTGTGTTGTTGTTTGTTGTTTTTTACATTTTTTGTTATTTTTATATTTTTTATTCTTTTTGTGTTTGTTTTGTGTTTTTTCTTGTTGTATTTGTTTTTGTTTGTTTGTTGTGTTTTTTTTTTCTTGTTTTTGTTTTTTTAGGCATGCTCATTCAGTGTGCCAAAGAGGGCAGGCCAGGTGCAATCCCTGGTCAATTTTGAAATAATAGTTACCTCTACCTCCTTGGGACTTATCCAAAAGTGGCATCCCAATTGGGGTGTTTTACACAAACAAAAAAAAATGTAACCTAAGAAGTTTATATGGATAAATAAATGCCAAAAAATACTTAATAAAATGTGTATAATCTATATAAGCATAATTATTTTAAAAACATAAATCAATAAATTCTATTTCATCTTAGTTTATTTTTGTTTCTCTTGATTTGTTTTTTTTTTTTTGAATTTACATGGTGGAATCGGTAGCCGCCACGAATCTGGGCAGATTGTCCAGCTTTTATGGCCACCACAGTATTCTACGTTGTCTGCCCCAGAAGTCGCCACATAGATCTTCGCACATTCCGCCCCTATAACCACCATGCCACAATCATTTTAAACCTTTTACGCCGCTGAAAGCACCAGGAAAGGGACAATAGTTCAGTCCGACGAGGCCCGAGATTTGAACCTTGGACCTCCAATCCCCTTATGGGTTTTGGATGAACCGATTGGTCTACACCTCGGACCTATTTCTCTTTATTTGTTATGCTAACATTTTTAGTCCATTTTTTATCACAAGTAATAATTATATCACATGAAATACCCATGCTATTTTTATTTTTTATCCTTTACCTATCAAGAGTATTTGTAGCTAAAAACTATAAAAACATAATACTTTTTCAAAGAAAATAGCATAAACCTGATAAGAGGTAAACTGATGAGATATGTTACAAATGAAACAGGGTTACAATATATAGGCATAAGCCTATATGAAATGCATGACACTTGTCAAGTGAAACTGACAAGTGTAAAGGAAGGCATAGTGCACATTACATTAATTCTAACATTCCCCCTTAATGTGCACTATCCTAACTAAAGAAAAAAAACAAGTCAACATTAGGTAAAATTCCCCCTTAACGTTGACTTCTCTAAAAAATTATACATCCTCCTTTATTGTTGATTTGGTCTAGGCTTGTGCTCTTTGCGCTTGGCTCTCCAACTATGAATAATGCTAGATTCACTATGTATACATCTCGGTCTGTTGCCTCAAGGTCAGCCACTTCCACGGGTCTGTTGCAACTGGGTCATCCGTCTAAGTGCCTTAGGGTCATCATGGGTGCCTCAGGGTCAACTACTTCTAGGTCTGTTGCTTCTGCAAGCCATCCTCAAAGGATGTTGCCTCTCGTAGGTCACTGACTAGATCCACCATGAATATCAAATCCCTCCTCATGGTGAACTCAATCTAGAAGGTGTCGGTCTCTGCCGAAAATGCACCTTAATACAAAAGAAATACGAGCCATGAAATACAATAAAATTGAGCCTTAGAATCCAAGTGTGGAGGAGAAGAAAGAAGAATAGAAGAGAATCTTCTGAAGTTTCTTCGTCTATAGTCTTTAGAAGTAGATCCAAAAAAGACCTCAAATAGAGTCTAGGGTGTCTATGTCTGTAGTCCCTAGGATAAGTGTCCTTATGGTAGTCACCTCATCTTACCGTAATGCATGGGTAACAAGTCACTGCATCTGCCAAATAGAAATAGTAGAATACTAGATACTAGGTTCACTTACAAGTGCTTTGGGAGTTTCGGGTTCAACCGAGAGTGCACTCCAAGGTAGAAAAACTTTGAGGCTAAAAAAATCAATTGAAATAGCCTCAAAATTACAATATGACACCACCATTGTGTCCATCGCGAAAAAATATTTTTGACGACTATAAATACCCCTATACTTGGGTTTGAATGGGACCTTCAACTTGCTGAAAAAACAATAGCATGCCTCTCTAGGCAACAAAATAAACAACATCGCTCAATGGCGACATTGCTCTCAGGCAGAATAAAAAAATAGTCTTAAAAATTTCCCTCGCAGGGGAATTACATGGGCCATCAGTCATTTCACTTCCACTCTCACTTTGTGGAAAAAATAAAAAATGGCCAAATAGGCCATACTGTCGGCTTATATGCACGGGCACTGCCAATAAAATCTTCATACAATTTGAAAAAATTACAAAGTGGTCCTTCACTTTTTAAAAAAATGCCCCTTACTTTTCAACAAATAAAAAACCCCCCTTCACTTCTTATGAAATAAATTACGTGCCCCCCACTCACTATATTTCATTAAAATATTCCCCCTACAATGCCTTTTTTTTTTTTTTACGAGGATTGGAGAAGCTGCTGTTGCCCTGTCTTGGCCGCTTGGCTGTACGCTGTCGACGCCAGGACCACGCTCGTGGAGGCACTAATGGTGCTGCCTGTTTCCTCCTCTGACCTGCCCATCCACCTGGATGACTCGCAGGCGTACATTGCCACGCTATAGACATCTCTCAATATGCATGGCATCAACATCCCTCGCCCCAATGCCACGTGTGATGTATTGTTGTGTTTCTATGGCATTTGACTCCATCAGTTAAGCTCCCTCCATTGTCCCTCAATGTTTGATGTGAATGCCACAAAGCCCACATCGGAGGTTCGTGCATGATGTCCACCTCAACAGGAGTTAACAGGACAAAAACATCTCCAAACATTGGATTCTTTGCGCTCCAAAAAAAATAGCTAGTTTAATCATGTCATTCAGATTTCTCCGCCAACAGATCTTGTTGTGAGCCAAGAGGGCTTTAGTAGCATGTGCTATCTCAAGTGTCATTTTTGTAGGTTATGAAACCACCTTATCCATTAATGTTATGTAACAAACATAGTCAGCGAACGAATTCGAGCGCCTCGACGTTGAACTAAAAAACCTGTTCCTGGGACTCGACGCCGAAAAACCAAGGACTGAGCAAAACCTTGGCAATGTCTCTGCTCTCCGCCATCGTCGATCCCACGCCCCCGCGACTTACAGCCCACTGGCGTCAAAGTTGGTAGGCCCACTTTTGCTCACGTCCTTTAAGAAAAAAAAATAGTAGATTATCTATGCAAAGGCGACATCCGAGTGCTTTTTGTCACCTGCAATGGCAAAAAAAAAACCTTAAGCCCTTCTCTTTTAGGTATTTTGTCATACACATCGCATGCATCCTTAAAGGGACCGTGGTCACAAAAATATGTTCAGGGGTAGGCACAAATGTGAAGATCAGGAGCTTCCCCCTCACCATCGCTGTAGAGCTTCAAGCCTTCGAGGGTTTTCTGCATACAACCTCACACAAAGAAGCCAGCCCTGCCTTCTTGTTGTGGTTGCGGGCGTGCTCCACCTGGTAGTCATTAATGGTGATACCAACAACATTTTTTTTGGAGTGCACCGCAATGGCTCTCATGGGCCTACAATGCCAACCGCTCAAAACGAGAAGATACCCAAATGCACCACCAGGAAGTCGGTTCCTCGGTCCCTTCTTTCCACACATGGACTCCTGCTTCTGTCGGATCAAACCCTAATGGGGAATTAAGGGTGCGTTGTATTAAACACATATTCTTGCCAAGAAAAATCTTTTGCAGATGTCTTCAGATCTATGTTTCCACGAACTGACGTGGTTCACCTATGTCTTTCAAAAATATTTCTTGGAATGAAGCCGGCATAAAAGTCAACAACCTTTTTCAAACAAATTTGGTGCAATGGACAATGCATCCAAGGCTTGTGTCATCATAATAGCATTTTTCCATCTCCAGTTGCTACAACGGATCTCCCGCCATGCCATCATAGTAGCAATGGATCTGGTTTGTAGTGTAGAGAAAAAAATCCTATGTTTTCCCACGGTTTGTGCAGTTCGTCCATTATTGATATGTTTTGAAAATAACAGGTTTTGATTCGTCCAATCATTGAATAGCAGACGCACGGCTTCAAACAAGAGGGATATTTATGTCACTCATGATCTGTGAACACAGTCTCCTACAAATTTTTGAGCAACTCCACATGTAGTCTTGTAGATTGAATCGTAACCAGCAACCGTATCTTGCACAAGTGATCTGTTGCTCCACAGTCAAGCCTTCACTATTTTGATCTGTGCGCCGTCCTCATGGTGTGTCTATCTAAGTCGAGATCGAACCGCATAAAAATATCCCGTAACCTTGTCACTATTGGCCTGCAATGACTGTGGGATCTCGTGTAACGGTGTTTGGACTATTAAATGGCTGTGAAATGTCCAGCCAAGCTAGATCTTAAAAACTAAAAAAAATTGAAAAGATTTCCCAAACTTTAAAATTTTTACCATCTGGTTTCTGATCCATCAAATGATGGAGAGCATACTCCCTCGGTAAAAAATTTAAAAATATATGGAAAAGAAAAAAAATGAGGGGGAGGGAGGATTTCCATGAGGGAAATCCCCCCTCAAGGGTTTCACAGGCAGGAGAGGGAACCTGCTTTGATACCAAATGATAGGAGGTAAACTGATGAGATATGTTACAAATGAAACAGGGTTACAATATATAGGCATAAGCCTATATGAAATGCATGACACTTGTCAAGTGAAACTGACAAGTGTAAAGGAAGGCATAGTGCACATTACATTAATTCTAACAAAACCATTATTTCCTTGAGATGTGATTAAAAAGAGTATAAATTTTGGCAAAAAAATAGAGTATTTAACATCCAACTACAATTATATATATATATATATATATATATATATATATATATATATATATATATATATATATATATATATATATATATATATATATATATATATATATATATATATATATATATATATATATATATATATATATATATATATATATATATTCCTAAATCTATAGTGAAAACAATTCTAGAGCTCCAAAAATGTAATATCAAATGCTAAGATGAAACAATCACAAAATAAAATGTAATAAAATTATAATCATATTTTGAGCTAGTAAGGGACTTAAATAGAATAAAAGTAAAATTAAAAACATGTTGTATACCTCATATAAATGGGCAATATATGAAATTTAAGATTCATCTTTGGGCATGCTAATTCTTATTACCTATTCCTATTGTTATAAATTCTACTATAAATCATTTTTAAAAATAAAATGTTAATATTGTGACTCACAAATTACCAATAAGGAGCATGTTATTACAAATTAATAAATTTAATTATTATTAGTATTACTACATCAATAACCATCAAACCAAGATCTTTATCTTCTCAACCAAAAGAAAAAAGAATCAATTAAAGTTTCATTTTGAAAGGCGTTTTTTGGAAGAAGTAATTGAGTACAAATGTCTTGTGATAAATTTCAATAATAAGCTCATATGGAAAACATATAGAATGAATAGAAATTTGAGAGGATGGATAACACTTTCTATAATACAAAATAACTTTCTATAATACAAAATAGAACTAGCGAGGCTAAATTATAGGACTTGAAAGCCATGCAAGTTTTATTTGGGATATCAATAGTACCAATGATATTATATGTGTGTGACGTGTGGGTTAAGAATACATTAGTCTTAGAATGGAGACAAACAAAGAGGATTTGGATGTACCTAATTATAAATAAATTTAAAATAAAAGCTTTAGTCTCATATGAAATCCTTCTAGAAAAAACAAGTAGCATACTTATAGAGGCAACTACTATGGCTCATCTTCTAGGATATCTAAAAATATTAAACATATGGATGAAAATAGATGCCTAAAGTTGTAATAGAAAAAAATTGAACCAAAGAAAAAATATATGGATGAAATAAAATAATATGTGGATGAACAAATGGAATATTATTTGGAATGAATCTCCAAATAACAACAAAGACATAAAGAATTTTTCCAAGAAAAATTCAGAGCAACTATGTGGAAAAAGAGGTTAAGAGAAATCTATCTTGCTGGATATAATCCTACATACAATCACCATCAAAAGATCTATATAGGAGAAAATATCAACTAGAGAGCAAAAATGCTCATGGTCAATTGAGGACTAGATCGCACCAACTTAAATGTAAAATAAGTATATAAAATAGGAATAGGAGGAGAGGGTATGTATTTAACATTAGAATCATTTGAGATATAAAATCACTTTATTATGGAATGCAAGGCATATAACAATATCATATTTATACTCTACTAGTGTAATCAATGTAGGATTTATTTGAAGAGGGAAAATAGGTAAATTTATTGTTGAAATAAATACCAAAAGATCAACATTGTGGAAAGAAAAATAATTGGATCAGATTTTGATGTTGTTAATCATGGTTATTAGTGCATTCATTATCCCATTGTTACTTTTGGCCTCATGGATGTTAAACACATACTATAATCAAATATTTGAAAAATCTATAAATTTTGACAATTTCTTTTTTATAGTTTTATTAATTTATTAAAATTAATAATTGAGAATACTAGTCCATCACAATTATTCACTAATTTGATGGGGATAGGTATACCTTAGAGGTATATAATACAAACTTAGCATGTCCTTCGATGAATGATAGACCTAGAGAAGTATAGAGTGGTTCGATATGCTCAATGTTTATGGAAATTAATAGTTACTTTAATTTTTTTTGTTATGGTAACTACTATTTTTTATAACCCTAAGGGTATAAGAGAACCTTGAGAAGTGAAGACCAGAAAATAATTAAACTATCAATGGAATTAAAGACTTCAAACTTTTTCAAGGTAGCTTTACAGTTAGACCCAACACTAGGTCTAAAATTGAAAAGTTACTTCATGTTTAATCATAAACATATAAATAAATATTTTGTTATCTATATGTTAAAAAATGATAGGTAAACTATGATAAGTCAACAAAGTAAAACTAATAAATTTAATGGTTAAGAATAATATTTTCATTAGATGAATACCTCAATAATAACAAAGACATGCATTTTTTAAGAAAGAAATCAAAGTAGTTATATAGGAAAAGAAGTTAGGAAGAAATAGAGAACACTATCTCATTAAATTTAACCTTATATACAATGAACACCAAAAAGGCTATATAGGGTCAATCATAAATGGGAAAGCAAAGATTCGTATGGCTCAATACAAGACCAACCCACCCTAACTTATGTATAGAATACATAGTTGAAAGAGTCCAAAAGAGGAATAAGAGGAAATATTGTACCTTTTACACACTAAGAACATTTGAGATTAAAAAATTTATTATTTTAGAATGAAAGGCATATAATAATATTCAAACTAGTTATATCATAGTTTAAAAACTTGTAATTCATGATAAACTTAGTAGCTTAATTCTGGATATTTCATCGACAACTTGGAAAAAATCAACAAAAACTGAAGAACTTTTATTAATAGATAGAAAAATATTTTAAACAACAATCAAAGAGCAAAAAAATTGATTTTATATTAGATATTTATAAAAAAGAGTACAATCACAATTTATGAATTAGAAAATCAGCCCAAATACATCATAGAAATGTAATATTTCAAAATATAAAGTATGTTTTAAACTATTTTTTTTTGTTCTCATGACACTAAATGGTTGGCCTTGGACCTAAACTAGTGGACAAATTGGAGGTTGCTCGAGTGCAATATCATCATGGTATATCTCCTCTAATTCTATTAAATATTTCTCCCTCTTCAAGTGGCTCAATGTCCTCTATAATAAACTTGGTATTCACATAACTCTCAATAATCCAACCACATTGTGAATCTAGCTCATCCAATTGAATTGCCTCATAGGATTTAGTAGCCTCCACTTGTCTTAATCAAAGCCTAAGATTCTATTGCACAAACACAAGGTCACTAAGGTACTCCTAGGTTGCTATTGTGATTCTTTGTATGAATGGTCCCAAATAAAGACCAATTGCACTCACACCTAGAAGTGCTACAAGGTTAACTCAATATGCAAACGACCATCCACTATAGAGTAGGTATTTTTGAACCATATTCCTCCTACCATAAATCTACAAAAAAAATATAATTTTTTAAAGTATTAATTTATATTCATAAACTACAAGAATGTAAACTACATAAAAATTTTAAAATAATGTTAAACTATAAAAGTTTAAATGTTTTACTTGGTCATAATCTTGACCTTGATTCTTTAATGAAAGGGGATGCAAACAAGCTCCTTCCTACAACCTTATACAATTGTAACTCAATAACGATAAGGCAATGTTTGTTAGTATTATCTATCATCCTCTCTATGCAAGTATATAATCCTACCTGGACCTCTTCATCATTGCTAATGCTACTAGTGTAAAATAATATGGGGTTCAAGAAGCACCCCATGGTATAAATTGGTTGATGGAGTTTCCTTATCCATATCCTATATGTTGCCTCAAATAGATAGCCCATGGCTAAATTTTTACCATCTACAAGGCAAAGAATCCTTACCGAGGGTTCTATCACCTAAAATTAAATAGTAAATATTGAAAATTTAGAGTAATTAATACTCAAGTATAAAATAAAACTTTAAAATTTAAACTTGAACTCAACAAGCATATTGCAATCATAATTAGAAAACTTGTCAAGAAATCATGATTTCTCATAAAACTCATGAGAAACTATGACCTGTGAGTTTTTTTTTAATTTCTCGACACTAAGATACCAAAAACTCATTGATTTATTGTGAGAAAATCGGCCCAACATGCAAAAGAAGAGGAAATATGTAGATTAATAAAAAAATGTTTATTCTCATTTGCTCATTTTTTCTTCTCTCCAAATCTAGGGAATATATTCTAAGAGGTGAAACAATAAATATTAACCATTTTTCTAGATCACATGAGGATTGAACACCAATTCAAGGATATTTGAGATTTTTTCTATAGATTTTCTAACTTACTTTCCTCCAAAAAAGAAAATACTATTTTGTTAGGGTATTTTATTCTATTTTTTTGCTTTTTTTTAACCTGTAGGCTAGGCCTTTTTTATTTTATCCCCTCCCCTCTCCAAAAAGACTAGAATTATGGTAGTTTTGTTTTTGTTTTTCATTTATTCTATTTTTAAGCATGTAGGCTAGGGCATCTAATTAATGAATTATTTCCCCCCTCCTATTAGGAAATATAGATGGATTTTTTAGATGAGGTCCCTAGAACTGTCATGGACAATAATGATCCTCCTTCAAGTGGATCCCAACACACTCCTTTTGTAGACATGGAAAATTGACCCACTTCAATGGGTAATATTCCCTGAGCCCTTTGAAGGACCCCTTAGACTTGCCTAAGGCAATAATAAGGCCTTCCCCCATATGTTTTACTTTTTTTCTCTCTTTGTGCGAAATCGTGCCCGATCCTTGATGGGGCACGATTCGCATTGCGATATCACGATCGGCCCAAATGGGGCACGATTTTGCATTTTTATGATTTGACGCATTAAAACCCTAAATTTTTGGGGTTGGCATGTTTTACGTTGGCCCTTCTTGGTTTTCTTGCTCTTTTTACCTTCAAATATGCTATATAAGGAGGGTTTGAATTCACTTTTCACACACAATAACACACAAGTTAATACACGCTCACATAATAAATATTTAATAATTTTATGGCTCATATTTTATTTATCGTAAAGTGTTTTATTTGATCTACATCTTTCATCTTCTTCTCTCACAAGTAACTTTGAAGTTTTGAGTGTGATCATCTACTGCATTGTTCTTCCTCACTCTTGGTGGATTGTTGTTGAAGCCCTAAGGAGAGATTGACCATCTAGGAGATCTAAAAACCTTATGTTTTGCTTCTGCACTCTATGCTAGGTGAATTCACTCTTTTGCATGCATATTTAGATTTTTTGATTGATGTAATCAAGCTTCTGCATTCATATTTTATTTTTTGCATAGTTTAAGCGAATCGCACCTAGACTGCTATGGGACGCGACTTTGCCTGTCATTATTGTAGCCACCCATTATGGGGTGCAATTTTTCCTTAGACTAAACTAGGGGTAATTTGCTATTCTTGTTTTCTCCATTGCATTCTAATTTACATCTAGAGCATATGGCATATTCTATTTTGTGATTTTTGCATTCTGTTTTCCTATATTGCATGAATATTTATTTTCCTCCAAAGGTCAATTTCCACTTTTAATTATCAAAGGTCATATAAAAGGACCTAGGGGGCTTTACTATTGTACCTCCAAGCACTATTGTACAAAAACCTAAGTAGGTACCCTAATTCTAATCCCATTTTCAAGTATTTCTTGAGTTATCTTGTAGGAACAGGTATTATTAATATTGAATAAAAGGACAAAAACAAGGATCAATCACCAAACAAGCTAAGCATTCTGAATAGTCTTTTAGGTTGTTTGTTGCATGCTTTTATTTCTATTGTAAAAAACCTAGATTTGATTTAAAAGAAACATATTTGAAGAACACAAGCTTATACTGAGAGGGGGGGGTGAACAGTATAAGACCTCTTTTTACTTTTTCCTTTATACTTCAAAACAGTAAAGCAATATACCTAAAGCAATATCAAAGCAATGCACAATATCATCCACAAAGTGACACCAATTTTAATGTGGTTCACCCAAAATGGTTGGGCTACGTCCACAAAACTTTTCTCTAAAAGTTATCTCAAAGTTCTTTGGGAATCCTTCCCAATTACAATGTTTATGAGCCTCGGCCCAAAGGAGATACCTTCCCCCAATCAAAATTTATGAGCCTCTGCTCAAAGAAGATACCTTCCCCTCTACTCCGGAAATGATCCCTCAAAATATCAACTGCCTCTACCTCTTGCCAGCACGTGGAACTCCTTTCCATCGAAGACCTCCTGTCCTCAATGCTTAGCCTAAGAGACCTCTGCCTTCTATGATCACGTCCACAGTAGCTCAACAACCTATACCAAACATAGTCAGTCGGTCTAGTACAAGTCTTCCTCTATCTGTCAGATCTGTCCAATGCTTAAGCTTGAACAAATAAATCCTCTACACACAAGCCTTCTCAAAGACTTGCCAAATCTGTCCTTAGGTTCTTCTCAAAGAACCAGTGCACCTCTGTCCTCAAGTTCTCTGATAGAACTATCAAACTCAGCTCACAAGTCCTCTGCTAGGACCTATCCAAATCTACTCACAAGTCCCCACCGAAACCTGTCCAAGACTACTCACAAGTCCCCACCGAACCTGTCCAAAACTCAACAAGCTCACCAAGAAAAAACATTTCTTAGTAGGAAATCACAAGGTGAATTGTTAAAGACCCAATGTGATTTATCAAACTCATAGAAGCATAAAGAGAATTGTTAGAGACTCAATATGTTCTATACTCAACTCCCAATCTCAAAACTCAACTCAAATCAACTCAGCTCAAACTCAATCTCAAATCTAAAAACTGAACTCAATATCTGAAATGGATAGGATAGAATGCTTTCTTTCAAGAACATGAAACCCCAACAATTGCCAACTATGCAAAGAATCACATAACAATGATACTCATGTTCTTTTCACCATCAATTAGGGCTTCAACAACAATGCTCATCAAACAAGGTTCAATCAACACCATTCAACTCAAAACACAACCTTGAAGCATTTCATAATCAACATTAGAAAAGGAAACAAGTAGAACTCTTTTTATCTCCAATATTGTTTGAACAAAAAGCATCCACCAACTCAAATCACAATAGCACAAAACAACTTTTCAAATCATCAACAAAGGAGTAAGCCCAACACTTTAACCAAGTAAAGAATAGCTTGATTATTACCAATTTAATGAAAGCAAATGTCAATCTCAAAGCTGCCCACTTAAGGTTTCACAACTTCACACAAGAAGCAATTTTAACCTTAAAACATCATGCTTTCATTTCCATAATCAACCAAAAGCACTCTCAACATTACAAGAAAAATTTATCCCTTATACACCTTATTTCTCCCTTATAGTCTTATCAAAAATAAAATTTATCTCTCATAAGAATGCAATAGGATATTTCAAACAACACCTTCAAAAGAATCTTTTATCAAAATAAAACAAGCTTTAAACTCCTTATAACTCCTAAGTTGTTTTTCCCTCTAATAAACTTCCTCCATCCACAAAATACACTTAGCAAAAATTAATTTCGAAAATACCTTGGCCAACATCAAAAATTGCACTATGGAGAAATTGCGCACAAATTCTAACACCACCCGCTGCATCCACTTCACGATGAAAAACCCTTTCACGTTATTCGAATGTGGAACCTCTCATTCGGGTAGCGCGCCAACAGCCTTGCCGCTACCGGTGCGCCAAAGGCACCCGGTGAGGTTTAAACCTCATGTTGTTAGCCTTGTTCCTTCTGTACCAAGGATTAAATAAAACAACAGTGCCTCCCTTTCTTTTGACGTGAACACGAAGATGAAAACCTTACGGTGAATTTACGACAAACGACGAGTACAAAAAAAATGAATAGCGGATTCACGAAAACGGCGAAGACACAGTCGAATAGTAGATCACGAATTCACAACGAGCAACTCTTTTCAAAATGTGGATGGGATCCTTCTTGATTTTCATCGAGGGATATTTATATGCATTTTTACCATAAGCTCTTGACGTCGACGAGTTTAACATGTCGACGAAGGTCTTGGCTAGCGCCCACAATATTAAAACATAGCGCCCACATAGTTAATACATTTGCGCCATGGGTTAGGAGAACCCATTGCAAACAATAATTTAATATTTATTTAAAAATAATTAAAGGGAACCTTAACAAGGTTTTTAATTATTTAAATAAATACTTCCTCCTGGACCCAAATGCATTAAACTAATGCATCCACCTATAATCTTTAAACCTGCCAACTTGGGGTTTACAAAAGACATTTGAAACTGTCATGTCGTAACCTTCATCAAAACAAATTATTTGACATCAAATCAAATTCCTTCAAGAGCTTCTTGACATCAATGACAACTTAAACACTTGAGCAAAGGCAATGTATCCAAAGTACCCAAAATTGCCAACAATATTTTATTTAATTCTAGGCATTGAAAGGAAAACACCATATAGTGTGCACTTAGGGTTAATTATGTTTGTGCATCCCTCCTTGAGCCCTTGCTTAAAGGTTACCTATTTAGAACCCTAGGTTAGAAAAGCATTCAATAAAAAGAATCATTCTAGGGTTAGCTCTTGTATTCTTGTATTTATGTATTTCTACATTATCCTTTATCTTTTATAACATAGATCTAGAAAGGCCAAATCTAGATTTTTTTCTTAAATCTCATACATCAAACATTCTTGAAAATCCCATTGACTTGGATCAAATTTTTTTCTTGGTGAACCCATCCCCCTTAGAACTGAGTATACAGAATAGCATAGCCCCCATGGTTCACCCCATAAGACTCCTCTCTTCTCTTGTGAATCCAGCCTTTTGGAAATTGTACACGGTAGGGCGGTTTTTCTCCTTTACATATTTGGTGAACCCAACCTGAACACATCCTTTTTATTTTAAACATTTTTTTAAGCAAGGCCATTAATTTTGTTTGTGTGTTTGAAGAATATTAATAATAATTTAAAATATTTTTGTTTCGGTTGTTAGTATTTTCTTCTATCCTTTCACTCTTCTAATTGCTCCTATCCTTAGAAGTCAACAAAAGCATCTTGAATCTGATTGTATTCCTTTGAAAGACATTCAGATTGATAGAGAGGATCCTAACATAGATCTAAAATACCAAGACAACATGGATACTAAGATGAGTTTTGATCCTTATGAGGGACCTAACGATAGCTTTGTCTTTTCATCATTTGAGCATATTTGGGGTTTTATGAAATCTAATAGGGATAGGATATTGGGAGACATGGAGCAAAAATCTCACCTCAAAAGAGATGGAACTCCTCCTCCTCCAATAAGCTCCCCTATGCTTAACCAAGAAAATCCCTTGCCTAAATCAGTACATCTTGATAAGTTGAACTTAGCTATTGATACTATTACAACCACCAAAATTGGAAGGAATATGCAAGACCCTCCAATTAGTAGTATCACTCAAAAGTGTTCTCAATTTCTTCCTCAATATTCTAATATCAACACTTTTTATTCTATTCTTCCCAATGTTAGTTGTCCATTTTCATAAGGTGCCACATATAACAATAATATCCATACTTCCAACCTGAATCAAGCATTGGTTCCTCAACACACATATGAGAATTTAGGAGAAATGCATAATAGTAATCCAAAAGTACAAAATTTGGCAAATATGGTGAAGAAGTTGGTTTCAAAAGTTGAGATGATTTAGCCTTCAAGTTTTACTTACAGTTATAAAGAAATGTATAATCAGCCATTGGATCCTATTGTTGCTGCTAGACCTTATCCTACGAACTTTTCTATGCCAATTTTACCTATCTATAAGGGGACAAAAGATCCAATAGAACATTTAAGAATATTTAGAATAGCTTGCCATGATCTCATTTATGATAATATGTTGTTGCTTAAACATTTTCTAAAAGTCTTGGTGGTATGGCATTATAATGGTATTATCAGTTGCCTAGTTATTCCTTAAAGAGTTTTTAAGAGAACGAAATTATTTTTTTAGCAATTTGGTACTTATATTGAGAAATAATGACAATAAAATATGTGTATAATTTAAAACAAAGAAAATAAGAAATCTTTTTATAATTTTTGGCTTGTTGGATAAGTTTAGTTGGACATTTGAGATATACTTTAGCTCCTAATGATATGCTCAAAATATTTATTGGTAATTTACAAGAACAAATATCTTATGCATTAAAGACTACTACTATTACATATTTTGACCAAGCGATTGATTTAGCAAGAAAAATAGAAGCTCTCATCAGGAGAGGTTAGCTCAAAATTAAGGAAGAGAAACCTCCTAAGTATCAACATAAAAATAGACATATAGGAGATGATAGTGGAATGGATAGTAGGCATGTTAACGATGTTATTAACAACCTACAAAAGATAGTACTTCAGAAACCTCCACAAAGAAATTTTACAAGGTCTAATATGTCCATGGAAGTAGTTTTGAAAAAACTCTTAGAAGTTAAGGCAATTGAGTTACCTCCTATTAGAAAACTAGATACTATTGCTCATTCATATAATGTAGGTCAACATTGTGCATATCATAGAGTGGAAGGACATTGGATGAATTCTTACAAGAAGTTGAAACATGTGGTTCAGGATCTGATTGATGTAGGATTCATTGACTTAGGTAATTCTCAGGAAATGATTAATCAAGTACCTGTCTAACAAAATGTGGCTACCAATCAAGATATGAAAATATTTAAAGATCCATTACCGAAACATAATCAATAAGTAGAAAATCAGGTAGCTCATAAAAATGAGCCTCATCCTTATGATAATATGGTTGGCATGGTTGGGATAACTACAAGAAGACAAGCTCAAACTCAGCATCCTCAACAAGGATAAAATTCTATGTTACAACCTAGTTCAGTTTTGAAGAATAATCAAGGAAAAGTTTTAGATACAAGGACTCCACCTATCGTATTGAGACAACAACCTAAGATTTCATTTGATCTCCAAAAGAAGTTGGTCAGTACTTCAACAAAGATATCAGTTCTAGAACTCCTTCAAACTTATCCCAACCTTAGAGATGCTTTGATGGAATTTTTAAAACAACAATCAGTTCCTTCAAATATTTCACCCAATGCCATAGTTTATTTCGTAGGTTCTCTTGGGATACATCATATCTCATTCTCGAATTATGATAAACCTTCCTCAAACTTGTAAAAATATTCTTCACTTTACATCACTACACTTATTGTAAAAACTTTTATAAAGTGAATTTTGATTGATAATGGTTCTTCCCTCAATTTGTGTACATATCAATTCTTTCAAAAATTTGGATTAAAAGAGGAAGACTTAACAAAAAAAATTATCATTATAAAAGCTTTCAACAATGAGTTCCAAGAATCCTGTGGTGTCATATCTCTTCCTCTCAAAGTTGGGCCTAAATATTGGATACTTTGTTTTATGTGGTACATTGTCCTGCATCTTTTAATCTTCTTTTTGAACGTCCTTGGATTCATGCAATGAAGGTTGTCCCTTCTACTCTTCATCAATATCTCAAGTCTAAGTTTAAGAATCAAGTTATCACCATTCCAAGCAACCCTCGACCATTTAAATTTTGTTCAAATGTAGAGCGAGCTCGATCTGAGTTCAACCTATGTTCCTCAATATATTTAATGGTTTCTCCGCGTTCCTCATCTCAAATATCAGAACAAGCTCAAAATTTAAAAATGAGTGAGGAACATATCTTAAATTATTCATCGCAAGATCATGATAATTATTTTATTCAAGAACATCTTCTGTATATAGCTATGATACCACCATCACCAATAACCATGGTCTTACCCCATAAGAAAGGTGATGTTGTACACTTTGGTATGTGTACCTTTATCTTCACAGGAACTACCTTTGAATATAAGATACGTGGTACCAAACCTTCTTCTGTTGAGTGCTCTTTTGTTCATTGTTACCTTTCCAATGATTACCCACTTCCTAAATAGATCCTATCTAGTATGGGATATGTCGATAAAGGCTTGGGACCACAATAGAAGGGCATTCAAGAGCCTTTGGATGTTGAAATCTAGCCTGGAAGATGTGGCATAGGTCTTATACCTAGAAAATACCAACCTTTACAATTTGACAATGATGATCATCTTATGACCTACGCTGAATATATGGATTATCAAAATTCAGGAGTGGGTGATGAGGATGATGGTCCCCCTTATTCTCCTAGTGTCTTTTTTTACAATATGATTGATTTTGTGTGCTCTAAAAATAAACCTTCTATTCTAGCAGAGAACCCTACTTTGTTGTCCTATAGTAATCTTGCAAAGTTAGGAATTGCTCCTCCTTGTGTTAAAAGGAATGGTTATGTTTGTGAGTGCATTGATTATTGTGCTATGGTTTCCAAAGACAGAGCTATGAAGGAGCCTCTCTATAATATAGAGAAGGTTGGTCATTTAGATATTTATTTGACAAATAAATCCATGGCACGTCTGTTGTTTTTGTTAAGAAAGGTGACACACTTATATATTGTGTCGAATTTTGTTCTGCTTGCTTAAATTAATTAATTTAAATTACTTAATAATAAAATATAAAACGAAACAAAAATTGCATCAAATCAATTAATCATCATTTAGCTATGCATTTGTATTTCCATTGCATCTATTTTCTTTCTCATATTACATTGTTGCCTATCATCCTTTTGCATTGTTTGTCTGATATTTAATCCAACCTGCATGCTTGAATATTATAATTTACATGATTTCTTGTCCATGACTACTTGATCATATAGATTTTTGGGGATCTTGTGACAATGGCATGTGATGATACCTAGTTAGGTCGTAGCTCACATGCATTGCACTCTCTCTAGGACTGTGATGCCTAGCAAGACCCCCACATAGGGCTTCCTTCTTCAATCTTCTTTCTTGCTTTATCATACTTAATCTTGAAAATAGTGAGAGTATCTCCTAGATCAAAGGTGATAGCTCATTAATATCTCCTTGTTGTTTTTCTATTGCCTTATTTTCCTTTGTCTTATTTTACTTTTGATAAGGAGATATGTATGTTTTATCTCTTCCTTTATCATTCTTAAGTTATCTTCTCTAAACATTTATACACACTCACTTGTGTTTATTTTATAAACCCCTATTGAGGGTAGTGTTTTCCTAATATATATTTTATCCTTACATATTACACCCCACATGGGATAGCTATACATCTTAGCAGGTATCTTATCAGATATGATCTTTTATCGGGTTATACTCCCTTTCAACTTAGTAGGCTCAACACCCCATTACAGGATAAGCTCCTTGGCTATTTTTAGCAGGCCTCGGTATATATCCTAGTGGGTAATCACCCCACAATAGTCAATAAGCGAGTAACCACCCATAGTGGATCATAATCCAACACGTCACTTTTTATGGTGAGCACTACACCCATAGCGTATTTAGCTCCCTCTTTTCTGGTATGATTCATAGTATTTAGTCACATTGTGAAGAACACAAGCTTATACTAAGAGGGGGGTGAACAATATAAGATAAAAAAATTTACTTTTCTTTCCAAAGAAATAAATTCAAATATTATTAATTGCAATAATGAAATAATGTACAAATCACCACACACATAAGAGACATAGATTTAACGTGGTTCACCCAATATGGGCTACATCCATAGATAAATATTTCTTATAAATTTCTCAACAAATTTCATGGGTACCAACCCACAGGAGACACAAATCCCCTATTACAATGTTCATGGACATCAATCCACAGGAGACACCAATCCCCTCTCAAGTTTGTAGGCACCAATCCACAGGAGACACCAATCCCCTCTCAAGTTCATGGAAACCAATCCATAGGAGACACCAATATCCTCTTAATTTTGTGGACACCAGTCCACAGGAGACACCAATCCCCTCTACTATTTTATGGGCACCCAACCACAGGAGACACAAATCCCCTCGGCTCACAATTTTGGTCCAAAATATTCTCAAGTTTGCTCTAAAACTTGCTTACAATCACTGTTCAAATCTGCTCCAAAACCTGCTCAAATTTACTTACAAAACTTGCTCAAATATTCTTACAAAACCTACTCAAATCTGCTTACAAAACCTACTCAAATATGCTCATAAAACCTGCTCAAATTTATTTATAAAACCTGCTCAAATATGATCCAAATAATTCTCATCTATTCTCAAATCTTGCATACAAAAAAATGCTCATCTATTCTTAAATCTTGCATACAAAACAATGCTCATATATTCCCAAATATTGCATAATGATGTCATCAAGTTCTTCACTTATTCTTCAATGTGCTTTCCTCAACTAAAGCAATTTAGACATATTCTACTTAGAATTATTTTATCTTCAAGAACATATAGAGAATGTTATGCACTAACAAATGATCAATATATTCTTCACATTCATTAAGTATATTGCTTCCACATGTCTCACATTTATTATATTAAAAGTTAGCTCTAGTCGAGCGCTTGAAGACTGACCTTGTAATTGTTGATTTGCACCTTTCCTTCCCTTTTTTGGATAACTAAAAATATCCTTATTTTCAATTGAATTCTTTCACACTATCCTTGCACTCTGTGACACTTTGACTTGGTTTAAAACAACCCTTCTATTTGTGTGAGACTATATTATTTTTCTTATTTCCACATTCACTTCAAAACCAATCATAATGCACAAATATGTCCTTCTCATCTACTCCCAAAATCAATCATGAACAATGCACAAATTTACTCTCAAATCTGATCTATAACCCTTGCACATTTACTCCCAATTTCAATCAAATCAATGCATAAATTTACTCACAAATTTGATCTATAACCCTTGCACATTTACTTCCAATTTCAATCAAATCAATGCATAAATTTACTCATAAATTTGATCTATAACCCTTGCACATTTACTTCCAATTTCAAGCAAAAACAATGCACATCCAATAATTCCTTATACCTCCAACCATATGACAACAAAAATATTTTCCTCAAACAAAACCACCTTGAGAAGGAATTAAATCACCATACCTCTAAATTTACCTCAATGATGATGATCTTCTTTTGCATGAGCTTTCCAAACCCATATTAACAAAAATAATTTTCCTTTTGTTTGTCCCTTCAAATTTTGGTTAGCAATTCTCTTTCTCCTTTCTTGATTAAATCATCCACTCAAAAACCCTTATCAAAAACATAAACAATAAAGCTTAAAAATAACTCCTTATATCTCCCCTTTAAAACTTAAAAATAAAGCTTTATTACCAAATAAAATGACCCCTTATATCTCCTTTTTATAGAATGTAAAGTAACACTTTAAAATCATAGCATTATACCTTATATATTCCTTTTATTGGTTTTGCAAATTAAAAACAATACAAACCCTTATATCTCCCTTTATTGATTTGCACAATAAAAAAATACAAACCCTTATATCTCCCTTTATTAATTTTAATAAAAAATTCTCTTGCCCTTACCTCACATAGCCGGGGATGATATTTGAACACTTGACCTCTAGTGACACAACATCCTAGCGCAGGCTAGGTAACCTACTAGACTACCCCAATAGATGAGAGAAAAAGGGCATGATCTGATTCTTGAAACCTTCTTCACTTTCCCTTATTGATCAAAGATATAACAAAAAGAGAACCACAAGGATTCAACCCTGTAACTTCTTATTTTGTAATACCCTAGTGCAAGCTAGGCTACCGTTTGAGCTAGCCACCTGATTAAAATCAAAGGTGCATGATCATATACTTAAAACCTTCTTTGCATTCCTATATCATCAAAAGACACAGCAAAATGGTGTCACACGAATTCGACCCTATAACCTCCTGCTCTACAATGCCCTAGTGCAAGCTAGGCAACCAGATGGGCTAGCCACCCAGATGAAATCAAAGGCACACGATCATATACTTATGGTTTCTTTTCAATTTTTGCCTCCAAAACATGTGCTCTTCTCTCCCTTGTCTTCTACCCACTTCGCGAACTCCACACAAAATATTTTCGAATTATTTCTTCACCAATCCAAAGTGATTTGATAGCCTTTTAATAGGCTTTTGATATTCACGCCCAAGGAGGTCAGCTTTAATATTTTAATATTTGAATTTTAAAACTTGCCTTTGTATGGTGCACCCAAAGGATGTTGGCCCATGCAGATTTATATATATATATATATATATATATATATATATATATATATATATATATATATATATATATATATATATATATATTCTTTTCATTTAAATATAACCTTCCATTTATTTTAAACCTTTGATAAACCTTCCACTTCTTTTAAACCTTTGAATTTAATATTTAAATAATTCATTTAAATATTAAATCATATGAAAAAACCTTTGAAGATATCTTTGCCTTTCTGCCTCTATTATTAATGACAACTCAACATTTCATCCTTGAAGATATTTTTACCTTTGACATCAATTACAACTCAATATTTATAACACATTGGTCCCTTACGACCTACGCTGAATTCAATACTATGTTTCACCCATCCTTCTCTGTTTCAGATGGTGGACCTTTGGATTGTCTTATTTTTCTTTGTCTTCTTCTTCATCTTCTTCTTCTTTGTCTCATGTCTCTTTATTTATTCCATCCATTTCATCCATGCATTTCATATAGCTTTTTATTTAATATAAATTGCATACATGAAACATTAAATTAAAAATAAACATATAATATAATGATTAAAATCACATGCACACATTCAAAAAACATAAAAAGATATGACAACTATGTATTACTTGATGAAAAAGAGAGAATAACAGTCATGTCTAGTTGGTGTACCATAGTCCAGTATCGGTACAATCAACCAATCCCTAAGGGTACATGCCACAATAAAAATTGGCATGTTATCCCAATCCCTAGCCTAGATTTGAGAGCATGTCTCCTCTACTCTGCTCAGAGGAGGAGGTGGTCCAGGTAGTCGCATACCCACAGAAGGAGATATCGATAAAAAATGTGATCAAGACCGTGACCTGCTAGCTGACTGGAGGGACAAAGAGAGTGTCACTCTCTACTCTATTGGTACTACCTAGAAGTACATAATCTCATAAAATATAGCAAATTGAATGACCACCTCCAACCTCTACCATGGCCTCTATAGCTCTGCCTATAAAATGTAGACTCCATTGCTAGCTTGACTTCTCTTGATGATAGGCATACCTTCTACCCAAGCTCTTTGATGATCTATGTCTAGTTAATTCACCTCCCTTTAGATATGATCGACCTCTACTTGAGCCACATCCCTCTCCCTATTTGTGGTGCTCAGCGAGCCTCATAGTTCCTTGATCCTCCTAGATCTATCCTCCTAGAGCAGGTCCACCTACCTCTGTAGAGTCACCACCTATGCTCGTAGAGCCTCTGCCTCCTCCCTCATATCCCCTCATCTTGGAGCCTAACTTTGGCTAGTTATTGTTGATGTGGATGCCTCTCCCTATCCTCTACATGGTGGTATCCTGGCCTATGTGGAGGCAACTCCAGATGTCCCTGCCTCCCTGGTCTTAACAATGTTGGTGTCCTCCATCACCAGCTCAATCCTGACCTGAGCCTACCTCAAATATATTGGTCCCTATTGAGCCCTCTTTTTGGTCCTATGAGCAACCTCTCAAAATGCTCGTTGCATTCATGGGCCCATCACCTAGTACCTATGTATCAGACCTGGCAAGGAGACCCTACATGGCATGACTCCTCTGTACCACCACTAGTAGTCGAAGCCCACTCCTACATCATCCACCCTGGGATCTACATAAGGAGGATTTTCTAAATCTTCCTTAACCCACCTAGTAAGGTATAGCCTACCTCCTACTCTTGCTAGGTCCTGGTAGACTCTCTGGTACCAGTAGTCCCCTAGGTCTGGGATATCTTACAAGATCTTGAACTACCCCAAGACTCGATCAAATCTGAAGACCTTTGGCTCTCCCTTCTTTGTAGTTAGGAACCTGAGTCTCCTAACCCTCACCAGCTCTACCCTATCCTCAACCCATACTAGATGTAGATGCCAAGGTTACCATACTATCTTGGCCTTCCTTAACTCGTCTAGTATTCATCTTGCTAGTGGTAGATGTTCGACGTAGGTCCTTGCAACTTGCTCTAGGGATCTAGGCCACATGTATGCTATTGATAGCTTTGAAGTGGGCAATGGATCTGGAAGTGCATCCAGTTTTCACACTGCTATGTTCTCCTATCTTTATACCTGGAGCAATATCATATTGTATACCTCTTATACACAATGTTGTACAATGTCTTGTACAAGCGATACAACACATATGGACCCCATAAAAACCTAACCCTATAGTCTTACATGTCTGCCGCTATATCCACCATCACCCATGGTAGATGTTGCTTGCTAGTGTGGCACATCAACATGACTTCAACCACCCTATAGAGCATGATCATCAATGGGTCTGCCTCATACCGCCCCACTAGGTCATCTACGACTATGGTGCTCTCTCACACCTGGTGGGTCCAACCTCCTGATAATCACTACAAGGTAGTTGACCTCCCTTGTGCTCTATAAACCACTCTCCTCTTGATGTGGATGTGCAAGATGCACCACACATCTTCCAGTGTGACATTCATCTCTCCCATGGGTAACCGAAAGGTAGACGACTCCTAGTACCACCTCTCTACTAGTGTCATCAGTAGAGCCCTGTCTGCATCCACCTGAGGTAGTCTAGCTAGGTGGTCTAGTTCCACCACCACCAATGTATCCCTCTCTACTTTCCCAAGTACCTCTAGCTCCACATCTAAGGAGCCTGCTCTCCATTCCCAAGTACCTCTAGCTCCACATCTAAGGAGCCTGCTCTCCACTCATATCTCTCAAGTACCCTAAGCTGCAATAACAATAAAATAGAAATTTTCATTAATAAATTTAATTAAAAATTTAATACATTAAAATTAATTAATTAATTTTAAATAAATATAAATTTTAGCACAATTAAATTCTACATCTTTAAAGTTGTTTTCTTGCATTCTTTTTTCCTCCTTCTTTTTCTCTTATTTTTCTTCTTTTTTCTCTTTTTCCCCTTTTTTGCGAAATCGTGCTTGCTAGGCATGTTTTTGCGAAATCACGCCTGGTCAATTTTTTCCAAGAATTATTTTACCACTGTTGCCAAGACAAAATCGCGTTCGGGCCATGAAATCGTGCTCGGGTCATACACGGGTAAATCCGATGGTTTTGGTGGAAAACCACTAAAAATGCATGATTTGTTTTTGAAAAATTAATATGCAAGGAAAGGTTTTCAATCCTACATGTGCCCGTTGTGCCTCCATGCCGACCTCGCCCCTCATAATCGTTGAATGGTGTATCGGCAGCACCATATCCTCCTTTTCTCTAAAGCTCCTTTCTTCCCCCTCACACAATTAAAATGAATTAAGGTTTTGCCCCCTTTTCACTTTTAACCCTATTTTCGTGCGCTTTTTCTCCTTTTTTCTTTTTTCTCTTCTTCTTCTTTTGAGTCTACCTTTTTGAGTTTTTATGAGGAATGTGTCCCTCATAAAACTTGAGGGGGTACCCTAGCCTCAAAGGCATTAATGTCCCTAATACCTTGATTTACGTGTAAAATTTGAAAGTGTTAAAAATAACACCATTTTTACACCATCCTTTTCTTCTAAACCAACCACCCTATTTTTGCTTATCATTTTTTTTGTGGGTGTTTACATCTCTTCTTTGACACATTTATTAGGCCATAAATGAGTCAAAGAGGGGGTAAAATGTAGACACAGAAAATTGAACCACTTTAGTGGACAATCTTCCCTAAGCCCTCTGGGGGACCCCTTAGACTTACCTAAGGCAAGAAAAAGGCCTTCCCCCCTTTGTTTTGCATGTTTTCCCTCTTTGTGTAAAATTTCACTCGATCCTTGATGGGGTATGACTTTGCATTGCGATATCACGATCGACCCGAATGGGATGCAATTTCACATTTTTAGGGTTTGACACATTAAAGCCCTAATTTTTTGAGGTTGACGTATTTTACGTCAGCCCTCCTTGGTTTTCGCGCTCTTTTCACCTTCAAATATGCTATATAAAGAGGGGTTGAATTTACTTTTCACACACAATAACACACAAGTTAACACACACTCACATAATCAATATTTAATTATTTTATGACTCGCATTTGATTTATCGTAAAGTGTTTTTTTCAGTCTGCATATTTTTTCTTCTTCTCTCGCAAGCAACTTTGAAGTTTGGAGTTTGATCATTTGCTGCATTGTTCTTCCTCGCTCTTGGTGAATTGTTGTTGAAGCCCTATGGAGAGATTGACGATCCGAGAGATCTAAAACCCTTCTGTTTTACTTTTGCTCTCTCTACTAGGTGAATTCGCTCTTTTGCATGCACATCTAGATTCTTTTATTGGCGTAATCGAGCTTATACATTCATATTACATTTTTTTCATAGTTTATGCGAAATCACGCTCGGTCTGCTACAGGGTACGACTTCATCTGACGTTATCGCAGTTGCCCATTACAGGATGCGATTTTGCTTGAGACCAAATTGGGAGTAATTTTCTATCCCTTTTTCTCCATTGCATTCTAATTTGCATCTAAAGCATATTGGCATATTTTATTTTGTGATTTATGCATTCTATTGTGTTGTATTGCATTAATGTTTGTTTTCCTCCAAAGGTCAATTTTCGCTTTTAATTATCAAAGTTCACCTAAAAGGACCTAGGGGCTAGATTGCTATGCCTCCAATAATTGTTGTACAACGACCTAAGTAGGCCCCCTAATGCTAATACCATTTTCAAGTGTTTCTTGAGTTATCTTGCAGGAACAAGTATTATTAATATTGGACAAAAGGATAAAAGCAAGGATCAATCATCAGATAAGCTAAGTATTTTGAATAGTCTTTTATGTTGTTTAGTGAGTTCTTTTATTTCTATTGTAAAAATCCTAAGATTTGATTTAAAAGAAACATATTTTATTTAATTCTAGGCATTGAAAGGAAAACAACATATAGTGTGCACTTAGGGTTAATTTTGTTTATGCATCTCTTCTTGAGCCCTTGCTTAAAGGTTACCTATTTAGAACCCTAGGTTAGAAAAGAATCATTCTAGAGTTAGCTAGTGTATTCCTACATTTTTGTATTTCTGCATTGTCCTTTATCTTTTATAGCATAGATCTAGAAAGGCCAAATCTCGGTGTTTGTCTTAAATCTCATACATCAAATATTCCTAAAAATCCTGTGGACTTGGAACGTTTTCTTAAATCCATTCCTGGTGAACCCATCCCTCTAGCACCGAGTGTAGAGAATAATATAGCCCCGACGGTTCACCCCATAAGGCTCCTCTCCTCTCTTACGAATTTAGCCTTTGGGAAATCGTATGCGGTAGGGTGGTTTTCCCCCTCTACACCTTTATCTATAGAACCAAGTCCAAACCTAAAAAGAGACATAATATGGAAGAATGGGGTTAAGGTAAAGTTATCAAATAAAGTATTTTGTAAACATTACAACAAGAATGTGTTAGAAGGCATCCATCACCTCAAATTCCATCTACTTGAGCAACTGTGACATGATGTGGACCTCTACCCTAAATTAGATGATATTATTAAAGATGAAGTGGAGGCTTGGTTGTGTAGTAAAGAGGCCAAAAAAATCAAGCACAGAATGACAAGAGTTACAATGGGACAAGGAATGGGGTCATAGAGCTATGATATCAAACTTTAGGGTGTTGATGTCATAGTAAAATGTTATGTTCTTAGCCTTTGCATTTGGTAAGGTAGTGCTAGTGAGAGTGGGAGAAGTGTGAGATGAGGCTCCAACACCAGATAAACCATAATTCATAATACCAAATGAGGGAGGGACAAGGCAAAGGATATCGGGACAACTATAGATAATGTTTGGTATTACTACAACATTCCCTTTACTTGTGTGAACAGCCCCTATTGGTATGCCAAAGTGAGGGAATTGAGTGAGTTTGGAAAAGGAGTTAATATATATTTGGCTAAAGATTTAAGTGGACCATTATTGGAGTGTGTCAACAATACATGTGCTCTCATAGAAGAACAAATAATTACATGGAGTAAAAGGGTTGTAGCATTCTTTCTAATAGATGGACGAATGCAAGAAATTGTATGATCTTGAACATCATGGTGGCTTCATGGTCTTCTTGAAGTTGGTTCATGCCTTGCAAAAGGTAAATAATACATAATTGTTATTCATTTTGTTGGAGGAGCTTGTGCTCGAAATAGGATTGGAGAATGTTGTCCAAGTAGTGACGAACAATGTAATAATATATGTATTTGTGGGTAGACTTATCAATAAGGAGTACCCCTCTATTTTTTGGAACCCATGTGTTGCTCATTACATTGACCTCATGCTTGAGGACATTGGCAAATTGTCATGGGTGAAGACCATGGTAGAAGAGGCAAAGAATATTACACAATTTATCTATAACTACACATGGGTGCTCACCTTGATGAGGGAGCACAATGATGGGAGGGACATTCTTTACCCAAGGATCACTTAATTTACGTCTAATTTTATTATCTTATAAGACCTTCTAATGACATCACATGTTTTAAGGTGGATGTTTGTGAGCAAGGAATGGTATGCCTCACCATTTCATACAAAAGAGGAGGGGCAATGGATATGGAGGTAAGTGTCTAATCATTTATTCTGGGTGAGAATTCAATAAATTATCAAGATGATTAGAGTCATAGTTGGAAAACTTGCAACTTGCAATAAACTTAATAGCCTAATTTTGGATATGTTATTGGCAACTTGGGAAAACTTAACAAAAAAATCAAAGAAAAATTTTCAATAAACAAAAAAATATTTTAAGCAACAATTAGAGATCGAAAATGTTGATTTCATATCAGATATTCATAAAAAAGAGTACAATTACAATTTATGAATTAGCAAATTGGTCTAAATACATGATAGAAATATAATATTTCAAAATATAAAGTGGTTTTAAACTACTTTTTATTTTTCTTGCCTTACCCTCAACTAGATGGTTGGCTTTGGTTCTAAACCGGTGGCTGAATTAGAGGTTGCTTAAGTGTGGTATCATCATGGTATATATCCTTCAATCCTCTTAAATGTTTTGCTTCCTCCTTAAGTGCCACAATGTCCTCTACAATAAACTCGAACTCTATATGATTCTTTGTAATCCAATCACATAATGGATCTAGCTCATCAATTAAATTACCTTATAGGATTCACTAGTCTCCACTTATCTTATGCAAAGGCTAAGATTGTATTGCACAAACATAAGGTCATTGAGGCACTTCTAGGTCAATCTATTACACTTTTTTGTGTGTATGACCTCAAATAGAGACCAATTGTGCTCACACCCAAAAGCGCTACAAGGCTAACTCAAGATACAAATAGTTATCCTCTACAAAGTAGGTGTTTTATAACCATAGTCCTCCCACCATAAATATACAAAAATAGGACAATTTTCAAAGTATTAATTTAAAATTTGTAAACTACAAGAATGTAAACTATATAAACAATTTAAAAATATATTAAACTTTAAAATTTTAAATGCTCTACCTAGTTGTAAGCTTGACCTTGCTTTTTCAACAAAGAGGGATGCAAACAAGCTCTCTCCTATGGCCTTATACAATTGTAACTCAACAAAGATAAGGTGATGTTTGTTAGGGTTATCTATCGTCCTTTTTGTGCAAGTATAGAACCTTACCTATACGTCTTAATCACTACTAAGGCTACTAGTGTAAACTAATTTAGGGTTCAAGAAGCACCCCATGGCATGAATTGGTTGATGGAGTTACCTTATCCATATCTTATTGATAATGCACCAAATTAGTTCAATCTTGCACCGGTTTCTACTACAATAATGTTCAATGGCCTCTTTGGCTTTATCCATTGCCTCATATAAATAGCCCATGGCCAATTTTTCACCATCTATAAGATAAAGAATCCTTACAAAGAGTTATTTCACCTACAATTAAACAGTAATATTAAAAATTTAAGAAAAGTAATACTCAAATATAAAATAAGATTTGTAACTTTAAATTTGAACTCAACAAACAAACTATAATTACCTTGAGAATTTCCTAAATATTCACCCAAAACAATTGTCTCCATAAATGTTGCCCCTCCTCTTTTGCATGAAATGGTTGGGCATACCATTCCATGATTACAAAAATCAGCTTCAAAACAAGTCTCTTCGTAGGTTTGAACTTGGGGCAACATATAAAAAAGTGTGTTGGATTCCATTTGAAAAAGGATAATTGTTGTTCGTAATGGTTCTAAGAACCTCACTTGAAGAATTTATTTATATTTCTTAATAGAAAGAAAAAATAAAAAATAATTCATTAATCAAATACCCTGGCCTACATGCTTAAAAAAAACAAACAAAAAAAATAGTGCATAACAATATAACCAAAATACTTGCAAAAAAAAAAACTAAACAAAACCCTAAATTTTTAAATTTTTGAAGGAAAAAAAAACCAAAAAAAAAACCTTAGAATTTGTTTTGAAGAATACCTTAAAAAAAAACAGTTTTATATCTCCATAAACCAATATCCAATCTTTAATACGATCTAAAAATAATAATTTAAAATTATTATTTTTATTTTAATTTTTTATAAAACATAAAAGAAATAGGAAAAAATAAAAATTTAATTATATATATTTATAAACCCATGTACAATTTCCTCCCTAAAAATCAACAAAGTTTTGACCCTGCATAAAGAAATTGAAAAAGAAAAACTTATGAACTGTAATCTTTTTCAAGTTTTAAAAAACACAATTTCCATGCAATTTTCTAACTATGAGATATATATATACTTTACCAATAAAGTTATTATAAACTTCATCTGAAAACAAATAATTAAAAAGAAATATCAACCTCGACAACAAAAGCTTCAGCTTAGAAAAGCCAATAATAATTAAATCAAATTTAAAATAAATAGAATGGATGATTATTACAGTCGTTATATTTATAATTATTTTTTTATTACACTTGCAGGCTAGATTATTATTTTTGTAAAACAGGCATATAAGGTTTAAACCTAAGTCTCTTCTTAATAAAGGCCACAACTTACCAATCCACCTAGCCTATCATTATTATTATGTACAAGGGTATTGATTGCACTTTTCTCAATAAAGATAAGGGCTAGGGCTCAGGTTATCACAAACTTTAATCCATTGGATAAAATGAAGTTAATGAAACTGTGACTCTCCACCAAATCAACCAAAAACAACCACTAAATTCCTACCAACTAAATTATTTTCTTTTAGATACTTTATAATTTGAAATTAAATCTCTAAAAAAAATTAAAATCCTTCGTACTGTACAATCCCAATTAGGAACTGTCCCTACTATAAAGCTCGTATACGATAGAAAGGAAAGCGTGTCAGGTTACTTTTGTCTTTTTGAAACGTATATATAAGATGATGATATACCTTTTTGGTGTGCTACCAAAAGGGTCACATTCATAGGCAAAGATATGTCAGGCAAAGCCATGTGACAAATATGCCGTATAAACACTTCTCCAGGTTGTTGCCACCATATACCTGTTCGGTGGATTTCAAACAAATAATTTATTACTCCTCATCAACGTACAGCTCTCTCAGACGGAAAAATATATAAATAAATGCGAACCCAAATAAAAAAGTGTGAGCCCTGTGTATGAAGGGGACGCTTGTTAATATAGGATGTATAAGGAAATGATTACCTTTAATGAGATGATTTCTCTTATCAATAGTTATTAATATATAATTATAGGGTGTGGTTTGAATTTTTTTTAAGGAGCAGTTTAAAAAAAAAGTCAAAATGTTAGGGCAAAGTTTTTTTATATTATGATTTGAATTTAGGTTTTTGATGAAAAGATCAAAATGTTAAAGGTCAAATTTTTTATATATATTGAGTAAATACTTCTTATACACATTCATCATAAAGTTTGAACTTGAATCTTCTAAATGAAAACTCAAAAACTTACTACTAAAATATTTCTTCTAAAACTAAAATATTAAAATAAAGTATAAGCTTTTATGAAAAATCTCAATTTCTTCTTATTAAAATTTAAACTTAATCTTCTAAAAACCCAAAAATTACCACTATCATATTTCTTTGAAAAAAAAATAATGATATACCAGACAAAGCCCTGGGACAAATATGCCATATAAACACTTCTCCCAGTTGCCATCAACTACCTGTTGCGTGGATTTCCAACAAATAATTTATTTACAGCTTTCTCTCACACGGAAAAATCAAAATTATAAAAATAAATGCGAACCCAAATAAAAAAGGGTGAGCACTATTTATGAAGGGCACGCTTCTTAATATTATATATAAACGGTAAGCAAATACTTGACAAACAATAGGTTTGTATAAGAACTTTCGGTTTTCTTATACTGAGGTTTGAACTTGGGTCTTATGGATGAAAACCCAAGAATTTACCCTTGGAGGTTTAAACTTGGGACTTACTCCTAGAGTATCCCAAGTAAATATTTGACAAACAATAGGTTTTTATAAGTAAACTCTTGGTTCCCTTATACTGAGGTTTGAACTTGGGTCTTCTGGATGAAAACCCAAGAATTTACCTCTTGAGGTTTGAACTTGGGTCTTTGGATGAAAACCCAAGAACTTATCCCTAGAGTATCCCTCTCAGAACTTAAATGTTAGGGTAAAGCGTGGGTTTTTATGAGGGGTTTTAGTTCCCTTGTATTGGGGTTTGAACTTGGGTCTCCTAGATAAAAACTCAAGAACTTACCACTACGATATACTCTTGAGACAAAAATATTAAAATAAAGTGCAGGTTTTATGAGGAGTCTTGGTCCCCTCATAATGGGGTTTGAACTTGGGTTTCCCAATGAAAACCCAAAAACTTACCACAACATCCCTCCCAGGCCAAAATGTTAGGGTAAAGCATGAGTTTTTCATACTAAGGTTTGAACTTGGATCTTTTGGATAAAAATCCAAGAACTTACCACCACAATATTCCTCTTAGAACTAAAATGTTAGGGTAAAGCACGGGTTTTTACGAGGGGTCTCGGTTCCCTCGTATTGAGGTTTGAACTTAGGTCTCTTGAATGAAAACCCAAGAACTTACTACTATTTCATTTCTCTAGGAACAAAAATATTAGGCTAAAGTGTAGGTTTTATGACTAGGGTTTGAACTTGGGTCTCCTGGTTAAGAACACAAGAACTTACCACTAGGCTATCCCTCTTTAGTCAAAATGTTAAGATAAAGCACGGGTTTTTATGAGAGGTCTCAGTCCCCTTGTATATGGGTTTAAACTTGGGTCTCTTGGATGAAAATCTAATAACTTACCATTACAGTAATCCTCTTGGAACAAAAATGTTAGGGTAAAGTGTGGTTATTATGAGGAGTCTCAATTTCCTTGTACTGGAGTTTGAACTTGAGTCTTTTGGATGTAAACCCAAGAACTTACTACGATATCTCTCTCATGTCAAAATGTTAAGGTAAAGCACAATTTATTATGAGGGGCCTCAATTCCCTTGTACCATAGTTTGAACTTGGATCTTCTTAATGGTCTCAGTCCCCTTGTATTGGGGTTTGAACTTGGGTCTCTTGGATGAAAATCTAATAACTTACCATTACAGTAATCCTCTTGGAACAAAAATGTTAGGGTAAAGTGCAGGTTTTATGAGGAGTATCAATTTCCTTGTATTGAGGTTTGAACTTGGGTCTCTTGGATGAAAACCCAAGAAATTATCACTACGGTATCCCTCTCATGTCAAAATTTTAAGGTAAAGCACAAGTTATTATGAGGGGCCTCGATTCCCTTATACGAGAGTTTGAACTTAGGTCTTCTTAATGGTCTCAGTACCCTTGTATTGGGATTTGAACTTGGGTCTCTTGGATGAAAATCTAATAACTTACCATTATAGTAATCCTCTTGGAACACAAATATTAGGGTAAAGTGCGGGTTTTATGAGGAGTCTCAATTCCCTCATACTGGGGTTTGAACTTGGGTCTCTTGGATGAAAACCCAAGAACTTACTACGGTATCCCTCTCATGTCAAAATGTTAAGGTAAAACACAAATTATTATGAGGGGCATCGATTCCCTTGTACTAGAGTTTGATCTTGGGTCTTCTTAATGAAAACCCAAGGACTTATCACAATGGTATCCCTCTCGCAACTTAAAATTTTAGGGTAAAGCACGAGTTTTGAAGGGGTCTTAGTCCCCTTCTATCAGGGCTTAAACTTATGTCTCATTCCCTTCTATCGGGACTTAAACTTGGATCTCCTGGATGAAAATCTAAAGACATACCACTATGATATCCCTAATGGGGTAAAATGTTAGGGTAAAGCACAAATTTTGATAGGGATCTTGATCCCCTCATACTAAGGTTTGAACCTAGGTCTCTTGGTTTTGATAGGGATATTGATCCCCTCATATTGGGGTTTGAACCTAGGTCTCCTAGACGAAAACCCAAGAAATTTTGTTAAGGTAAAGTGTAGGTTTTTGATAGGGTAAAGCACGGGTTTTGATAGGGATCCTAATCCCCTCATACTAGGGTTTGAACCTAGGTCTCCTAGATGAAAACCCAAGAACTTACTACCACGATATCCCTCTTGGAACTAAAATTTTAAGGTAAAGTGTAGGTTTTTATGAGGGATATTGGTCCCCTTGTACTGGAATTTGAACATGGGTCTCTTGAATAAAAATCCAAAGACTTACCATTACAATATTCCTCCCAAATTAACGTACTTTTTAATATTACAATAAGTTAGTTTTAAAATCTTGTTTTGTTTCTAGAAGATGGTGTACAACCTAATAGATTTATTTGATGTTCTAGAATATTTAGTTACATTCAAGTTGAGAGTAATTTCTATATCATTCTTTTAAATGATGCTATATATGCGTTTCTATATCATTCTTTTAAATGATGCTATATATATATATATATATATATATATATAATAACTAGTTACACTACAATATTATATATATGTATATAGATTATAAGACTATTGAATATTGAAGTTACACTTAAGTTGTAGAGTAAGTTGTACAATTATAGATGTATATAAACACTTAAGATTATAAGAGACATTATTGAAGTTATATTTAAGTTGTAGATTAAGTTGTACAATGTTATATATGTATATAAAGACTTAAGACTATGAGAAACACTATTGAGTATTGAGGGTATTCAAATTTTCTAAGACAAGCACTCACACTCATGGTTCTAACACAATTTTATAAGGTAAAGTAATTTTTAACATTTATACACGTATTAACCATATAAAACGATTTTAAAAAAAATACTATTTACCAAATATTTGTATATTTATCTATCCAACCATAATTCAATCACCAATACATAACTTTGCTTTGAGATAAATCAAAATCTTTATTCATTTTATTATTCCAAAATTTTCACATTATAACCAGCTAGTATAGTATCACTTTGAGAGCTTTTTCTCTTTTAATGTTACCTTTTACTATTTAATATAAGTTTTTTTTTTTTGGGTTACATAGATGAATTGGTTACAATTATAATTTTTAGTAACTGTCAGTACAATTGGCAGGGTTCAAACTATCAACGAAGGCTTCCAACACATCCACCGTCTCGTTAATGGTAAACCGATGTGAGATGGGGACCGTCGGACGCACAGGGTTCGCACCGTCTTCATCAGTATGATTCAACATGTGGCATGAAGGGAATATCCGGAAAAGCATCATTAGTCAAGTGCAAGACACAAAGGAGTTGGATCGGGCTACTGGCTATGCATGGGCACGCCCATGGGATTGGAACCTAGGTATCCTCTAGGTAAACGCCCCAACTTACCAATCCACCTAGATAAGTTAATTTAACCTTAAATTCTTTTTATATTCCTATTTTTTTTAGGATGAAATTATTAAATAAGCGTGTCTAGTATAATTGATGTGACAATTAAAAAACATTAGAATTTATATATGTTGCCCCTCCTCTTTTGCATGAAATGGTTGGGCATACCATTCCTTGATTACAAAAATCTGCTTCAAAACAAGTCTCTTCCTAGGTTTGAACTTGGGGCAACATATAAAAAAGTGTGTTGGATTCCATTTGAAAAATGATAATTGTTGTTTGTAATGGTTCTAAGAACCTCACTTGAAGAATTTATTTATATTTCTTAATAGAAAGAAAAAATAAAAAATAATTCATTAATCAAATACCCTGGCCTGCATGCTTAAAAAAACAAAAAAAAAAAAATAGTACATAACAATATAACCAAAATACTTGCGAAAAAAAAAAAAAAAAACTAAACAAAACCCTAAAGCAAAAAAAAAACAAAAAAAAAACAAACCTTAGAATTTGTTTTGAAGAATACCTAAAAAACAGTTTTATATCTCCGTAAAGCAACATCCAATCTTTAATACGATCTAAAAATAATAATTTAAAATTATTATTTTTATTTTAATTTTTTATAAAACATAAAAGAAATAGGAAAAAATAAAAATTTAATTATATATATTTATAAACCCATGTACAATTTCCTCCCTAAAAATCAACAAAGTTTTGACCCTACATAAAGAAATTGAAAAAGAAAAACTTATGAACTGTAATCTTTTTCAAAGTTAAAAAAAAAAACAATTTCCATGCAATTTTCTAACTATGAGTTATATATATACTTTACCAATAAAGTTATTATAAACTTCATCATCTGAAAAGAAAAAATTAAAAAGAAATATCAACCTCGACAACAAAAGCTTCAGGTAACAAAAGCCAATAATAATTAAATTAAATTTAAAATAGATAGAATGGATGATTATTATAGTGGTTATATTTATAATTTTTTTAGCAAACAGGCATGCAAGATTTGAACATAAGTCTCTTCTTAATAAACGCCAGAACTTACCAATCCACCTAGCTTATTATTATTATGTACAAGAGTATTGATTACACTTTTGCTCAATAAAGATAAGAGTTAGGACTCAGGTTATCACAAACTTTAGTCCATTAAATAAAATGAAGTTAATAAGACTGTGACTCTCCACCAAATCAAACAAAAGCAACCAAAAACAACCACTGAATTCCTACCAAATAAACTATTTTCTTTGACATACTTTAATTTGAAATTAAATCTCTCAAAAAAATTAAAATCCTTCCTACTGTACAATCCCAATTAGGAACTGTCCCTACTATAAAGCTCGTATACGATAGAAAGGAAAGCGTGTCAGGTTACTTTTGTCTTTTTTAAACGTATATATAAGATGATGATATACCTTTTTGGTGTGCTACGAAAAGGGTCACATTCACAGGCAAAGATATGTCAGGCAAAGCCATGTGACAAATATGCCATATAAACACTTCTCCAGGTTGCCACCATCTACGTGTTGGGTGGATTTCAAACAAATAATTTATTACTCCTCATCAACGTACAGCTCTCTCAGATGGAAAAATATATAAATAAATGCGAACCCAAATAAAAAAGTGTGAGCCCTGTGTATGAAGGGGACGCTTGTTAATATAGGATGTATAAGGAAATGATTACTTTAAATGAGATGATTTTTCTTATCAATAGTTATTAATATATAATTATAGGATGTGGTTTGAAGTTTTTTAAGTAACATTAAATTGTTTTTAAAAGTCAAAATGTTAGGTCAAGTTTTTTATATTTTGATTTGAATTTAGGTTTTTGATGAAAAGATCAAAATGTTAAAGGTCAAGTTTTTTATACCAATATATATATTTTGTAAATACTTCTTATACACATTCATCATGAAATTTGAACTTGGATCCATGAAAACTCAAAAATTTACTTAAAATATTAAAGTAAAGTTTAGGCTTTTATGAAGAATCCCAATTTCTTTTTATTAAAATTTAAACTTAATCTTCTAAAAACCCAAAAATTACCACTATAAAAAAAAATAATGATATACCAGACAAAGCCCTGGGACAAATATGCCATATAAACGCTTCTCCCGGTTGCCATCAACTACCTGTTGCGTGGATTTCCAACAAATAATTTATTTACAGCTTTCTCTCACACGGAAAAATAAAAAATATAAAAATAAATGCGAACCCAAATAAAAAAGGGTGAGCACTGTTTATGAAGGGCACGCTTCTTAATATTATATATAAACGGTAAGTAAATACGTGACAAACAATAGGTTTTTATAAGAACTCTCAGTTTCTTTATAGGGAGGTTTGAACTTGGGTCTTATGGATGAAAACTCAAGAATTTACTCTTGGAGGTTTGAACTTGGGACTTACCCCTAGAGTATCCCAAGTAAATACTTGACAAACAATAGGTTTTTATAAGAACTCTCGGTTCCCTTATACTGAGGTTTGAACTTGGGTCTTTTGGATGAAAACCCAAGAATTTACCCCTTGAGGTTTGAACTTGGGTCTTTGGATGAAAACCCAAGAACTTACCCCTAGAGTATCCCTCCCAGAATTAAAATGTTAGGGTAAAGCGTGGGTTTTTATGAGGGCTTTTAGTTCCCTTGTATTGGGTTTGAACTTGGGTCTCCTAGATAAAAACTCAAGAACTTACCACTACGATATACTCTTGAGACAAAAATATTAAAATAAAGTGCAGGTTTTATGAGGAGTCTTGGTCCCCTCATAGTCAAAATGGTAGGGTAAAGCATGAGTTTTTCATACTAAGGTTTGAACTTGGATATTTTGGATAAAAACCCAAGAACTTACCACTACAATATTCCTCTTAGAACTAAAATGTTAGGGTAAAGCACGGGTTTTTACGAGGGGTCTCGGTTCCCTCGTATTGGGGTTTGAACTTAGGTCTCTTGAATGAAAACCCAAGAACTTACCACTATTTTATTTCTCTTGGAACAGAGATGTTAGGCTAAAGTGCAGGTTTTATGACTAGGGTTTGAACTTGGGTCTCCTAGTTAAGAACACAAGAACTTACCACTAGGCTATCCCTCTCTAGTCAAAATGTTAAGATAAAGCACGAATTTTTGAGGGGTCTCAGTCCCCTTGTATAGGGGTTTGAACTTGGGTCTCTTGGATGAAAATCTAATAACTTACCATTACAATAATCCTCTTGGAACAAAAATGTTAGGGTAAAGTGTGGTTTTTATGAGGAGTCTCAATTTCCTTGTACTGGGGTTTGAACTTGAGTCTCTTGGATGTAAACCCAAGAACTTACTACGATATCTCTCTCATGTCAAAATGTTAAGGTAAAGCACAATTTATTATGAGGGGCCTCAATTCCCTTGTATCAGAGTTTGAACTTGGATCTTCTTAATGGTCTCAGTCCCCTTGTATTAGGGTTTGAACTTGGGTCTCTTGGATGAAAATTTAATAACTTACCATTACAGTAATCCTCTTGGAACAAAAGTGTTAGGGTAAAGTGCGGGTTTTATGAGGAGTCTCAATTTCCTTGTATTGAGGTTTGAACTTGGGTCTCTTGGATGAAAACCTAAGAATTTATCACTACGGTATCCCTCTCGTGTCAAAATTTTAAGGTAAAGCACAAGTTATTATGAGGGGCCTCGATTCCATTATACGAGAGTTTGAACTTAGGTCTTCTTAATGGTCTCAGTGCCCTTGTATTGGGGTTTGAACTTGGGTCTCTTGGATGAAAATCTAATAACTTACCATTACAGTAATCCTATTGGAACACAAATATTAGGGTAAAGTGCGGGTTTTATGAGGAGTCTCAATTCCCTCATACTGGGGTTTGAACTTGGGTCTCTTGGATGAAAACCAAAGAACTTACTACGGTATCCCTCTCATGTCAAAATGTTAAGGTAAAACACAAATATTATGAGGGGCCTCAATTCCCTTGTACCAGAGTTTGAACTTGGGTCTTCTTAATGAAAACCCAAGGACTTATCACAATGGTATCCCTCTCGCAACTTAAAATTTTAGGGTAAAGCACAAGTTTTGAAGGGGTCTCAGTCCCCTTCTATCGGGGCTTAAACTTATGTCTCATTCCCTTCTATCGGGACTTAAACTTGGATCTCCTAGATGAAAATCTAAAGACATACCACTATGATATCCCTCATGGGGTAAAATGTTAGGGTAAAGCACAAATTTTGATAGGGATCTTGATCCCCTCATGCTAAGGTTTGAACCTAGGTCTCTTAGTTTTGATAGGGATCTTGATCCCCTCATATTGGGGTTTGAACCTAGGTCTCCTAGACGAAAACCCAAGAACTTTTGTTAAGGTAAAGTGTAGGTTTTTGATAGGGTAAAGCATGGGTTTTGATAAGAATCTTGAAACCCAAGAACTTATGTTAAGGTAAAGTGTAGGTTTTTGATAGGGTAAAGCACGGGTTTTGATAGGGATCCTAATCCCCTCATACTAGGGTTTGAACCTAGGTCTCCTAGATGAAAACCCAAGAACTTCCTACCACGATATCCCTCTTGGAACTAAAATATTAAGGTAAAGTGTAGGTTTTTACGAGGGATATTGGTTCCCTTGTACTGGAATTTGAACATGGGTCTCTTGAATAAAAATCCAAAGACTTATTATTACAATATTCCTCCCGAATTAATATACTTTTTAATATTACAATAAATTAGTTTTAAAATCTTGTTTGGTTTCTATAAGATGGTGTATAACCTTTCCTCAATAGATTTATTTGATGTTCTAGAATCTCTAGTTACATTCAAGTTGAGAGTAATTTCTATATCTTTCTTTTAAATGATGCTATATATGCGTTTCTATATCATTCTTTTAAATGATGCTATATATACGTGTATAATAACTAGTTACACTACAATATTATATATATGTATATAGATTATAAGACACTATTGAATATTGAAGTTACACTTAAGTTGTAGAGTAAGTTGTACAATTATAGATGTATATAAACACTTAAGATTATAAGAGATATTATTGAAGTTATATTTAAGTTGTAGAGTAAGTTGTATAATGTTATATATGTATATAAAGATTTAAGACTATGATAAACACTATTGAGTATTGAGGGTATTTAAACTTTTTAAGGCAAGCACCCGCACTCATGGTTCTACCACAATTTTATAAGGTAAAGTAATTTTTAACATTTATACACGTATTAACCATATAAAACGATTTTAAAAAAAAATACTATTTACCAAATATTTGTATATTTATCTATCCAACCATAATTCAATTACCAATACAAAACTTTGCTCTGAGATAAATCAAAGTCTTTATTCATTTTATTATTCCAAAATTTTCAAATTATACCCATAACATTAACCTTAGCTAGTATAGTATCACTTTGAGAGCTTTTTTTTCTTTTAATGTTTCATTTTACCATTTAATATAAGTTTTTTTTTTTTTTTTTGTTACATAGATGAATTAGTTACAATTATAATTTTTAGTAACTGTAAGTACAACTGGCCAGGGTTCAAACTATCCGGGAAGGCTTCCAACACATCCACCGTCTCGTTAATGGTAACCCGGCATGAGATGGGGACTGTCAGACGTATAGGGTTCGCACCGTCTTCGTAGTATGATTCAACGTGTGGCATGAAGGGAACCGCCGGAAAAGCATAATTAGTCAAGTGCAAGACGCCCGTGGGATTGGAACCTAGGTCTCCTCTAGGTAAACACCCCAACTTACCAATCCACCTAGATAAGTTAATTTAACCTTAAATTCTTTTTATATTCCTAATTTTTTTAGGATGAAATTATTAAATAACTGTGTCTAGTATAATTGATGTGACAATTAAAAAGCATTAGAATTTATATAGCATGGTTTAAATAAAATGTTTATAAATAAAATTAAAATATATTTAAAAAAATTAATAAATATAATTATTATATAAATATAATTTTTTTATTAATAAAAATAAAATATTGTACTCAATATTATTATTATTTATTTAATTTAAATAATTATTATATTTTTTACATCAAATATTATTGTTATTTGTTAATTTATTTAGATTTCAATATGTTTTTTAAAAATATTTTGAAACATAACATTCACCATAAATCATAAAATAAAAGAGCAATAAATAAAAGTAGAATATTGATAATGAAATAAAAAAGGTGGGTATCCATAGGCATCCCACAATAGATCTCACATTGATGCAATGGATATTGCATCAATGGTTTAGGCGGTATTTAAAGTAGATACCTAATCTCCAATAATAATTACACAACATATTAATCTAAAGTAATAGAATGACTTAAAGTTAAATTATTGCTTTGACTACAACCTTACAAGGTCAACCATCTGCTTAACAAATATGGCTAAGATTGAATACATCAAATCATGTTTGTAGGTTTACATTAATATTATATCACACATGCCATTATGATTACATCAATAGTACCTTTAGGCTTACATCAACATTGTTGTCTTTGTCCACTGAGAACAAATAATCTATATTCCAAGATCCCCAATAATCTTGGTTGAGGGCCAAGGAGTGAAGATATTAGAGATGATAACATCTGCCTCAAAATGAAGCTCAAATGGATAGAAAACCATACCATAAACTCTAGTATTTACATTGCTAAAGGTAGATAGACTAAATTAGCCCTCTCATGAATATGAAGTCATGACACCATATCCAAGATTAGTGGTGTTGAGCTTCCCCTAGGAATATAATAAAAACACAACCTATCACAAATCTCCAACATAAATAGATGCCTTGTGTAGATCTTCTCCTAAACCATCCAAGTAGTAGAGAATCTTGGATAGTCAACTCTGGTCAACCAAAAGAAACTTGTAGAAACAAGGCATACCTTATGCTAGCCATCAAATGTATAATATTTACAACCAAAAAATATCTCACAAATAGATCATTAAACTAATTAATGTCTAGATCTCCAAAAACCAAATGATTTGAAAAAAAATATGAGCCTAAAACACTTCTATACACAAAATTTATGGTATTTAAAAGTATAGGTAAATTAGCATTAAAAATACAGAAAAAACAAAGCCTCAAAACCTTAGAAAAATGGTAAACCAAAAGCTGCCACATTTTATCTATTGATAAGAAGACTATTATCACATCTATATTCCACTATGCAATTGGGGTGAATGATTGGATGTCATGTGTTAATATTTTCTTAGTTGAAAAATAGTGTATATGCCAACTACATTTATGTTGGTTTCTAAATTAACATTGATGACAACACCATCATGACTTTAAACTAAAAAAAGTGAGTGGGATTTGAACCCTAGTTGGTCCAAAGATGATTGTCTTAGTTTATTAAATTAGAAAAACTACTAAAGAATCTTGTTGACATAAATAATGTGTCCCAATATCTTGAACTTATATGTAGTTAAGAAACTCCTTATCAAAATGAGTCTCAATCACCAAAATATTGCATGCCTATGACGTGAACTCAATATGTACAAAAGCAAGAAGCCTCAAACAAGGTTAACCAACCAACAAATCCATCAATTCAGCTAGAATAGAAAACTAACTCCTATAAAGAAGAAAAAAACTACAAGGGATTTGATTATTTGACCTTATGTAAGGACACCTCCAAATAGTTTTGATGATCATATGCCAACTCATGGTGCTAGGAAGAGTAGCCATGATTCCCATCAAAATACCTTGTCTATGAGTTGTACCTTCAAAACTTTTATTTTTAAGGCAAAGAGAACTTGGCCTAGGTTTGAACCTAATATTACTTCGGTAAGAAATGTTAAAGATATGCTAATATACCCAACAATCCTATTTGTCCTTCTCAAGCATAATGCCTTTCCACTAAGTTTTTTATAGTCTATAAATTCAAAGAAAGAGACACAACTTAAACCTGTGTCCTCCAAAATGGATATCTTATCTCTTACATGCCTAAGTATGTCACTAGTCTCATATATTGACTGCTCCTCTAGGATAGTATTCCTTGTGCATGCAAAAGAAAAAAAGAAAATATCCAAAAAGGGATTTGAACCAACAACATAGAAGGAACAATAACTTTCATTGACCATTCTATTATGCCACCACATTGATAAGAGCAACAAAGCCATAATTTCATTTACCATTGCTAGTTTTTGAGCTATGATGGAGAATTGTCCCTCTTTAAAGAGACAAAAATAGACGATGCGATTTTATTTTAAAAAATATATTGACACAAATCTACCTTACAAATTTCTAGTAGATCCTCCAATATTTCTATGCTTTCTAAGATATCAAAGATGTTAGTTAGGGGTAAATATGTTACACCCAATAGAGAATTATTTTTGTCCTTCAAACTTTAAATTATCTTGGCACAAAAATGGTGGTACATGAAATTGGTGCTGAAATTCTTAACTTTAAAATTTTTCTCTAAATCTATAATGATGTATTTCTCCTTTAGTTTGTTTCTTAAACCACTAATTAATAAACCTTTTCTATGTGATTGAGTGATGCCATCCTAGAAAAATAATTTACATAGAAAAGGTTTCTTGATTAGTGGTTTAAACATTTTCTATGTATTTCTCCTTTAGTTTGTATCAAAGTAGACATCACTCAATCACATAGAAAAGGTTTATTCCTAATCACTCAATTTTCTATGTGTATTTCTCCTTTAGTTTGTTCCTTAAACCACTAATCAAGAAACCTTATCACATGGCCTATACAAATGTACTAATCTCATCGATGCAAATAAGAAGAACCAAGAAAAAACTAAAGCAACAAAATTAGCAAGAGAAGAGGGTTGAAAGTTAGTAGTCATAGATTGTAGACCATAATAAACACTAAGAGCTTCAACAAAGAGACACAACTAGATGTTATTATCATCCAATGCATCACTTAATTTCTAAAGAAAGTAATAAATATCCCTATGAAAGAGGGACAATCTATACTAAGGATCCAATAGGATTAGGAGTTATAATGCATCAAGTATTCCTTTTAGATACACCAATCATAATAGGATATTTCTACTCTACCTAACATTATTCGAATTAGTCACAAATTGCAACACATACGATAAATGAATCTATTAGGTTAAATGTATCTTGAGCTTGACACATATACCTATTATTGTAAGCTTTGGCTAATTAAAATTGGTGAAGTTATTTCCCCCTTCAAATTCTATGAGAAAGCAATAATTTTACCTATAAATAATGAAGCAAGGAAATATCCCTTCCATATGTTTTATTTCTTTGAGAGAGATAATATACCAACACTTATAAGAGAGTTTATTTGAATGTAGAGAGAGGTCCCATTTTTTGATATATTGCTTAGGATTTAGGAGGATATAGTGCATGATAAGATAATATTTGGAGTGGACTGGGTCATAGAAACTCTTTGATGGTAATGTAATAAAGCTTGTACTAAACTTATAAGCGATATTTGGATAATAGTGGATTCTTGATGTCATTAATATGGTTGTCTCTTCCTTGGGAAGCACTTTTGTGATACGTTAGTACCTTTGGGTTGTATATTGTCTTTGCATTTCCCTCATGTTCTCTAATTGGTTATAACAATAGTAAATGATGTCATCATCTAAGGTGCTTGAGTCTTTTTTATTTGTAAGTTGGTTCAAAATTAGTAGATTGGACCTATAGACTATGTAAGTGCAATAAACATATTAGTTGCATTTTAATTGGTTTATTATTATCTTGTAAAATTTCCAAAATATATAATTCATTTAGGAGACTTGTTTTGAAACAAAGAAAAATGAGACTCACTATAGAACCAAATATTATTAAGTGTAGAAATCAATATTAATCTCAACCATTACTCAAAAATGAATATTTTGAGAAGAACTAGAACACAATGAAGGTTATAAAGCATATATTCATCATATTTAAGCAATTATTCAGTCAACATATCAAGGGTAATGAATAAACCCAAGGTCAATTCTCCTCCATTAGGCTACGAGTTTGTAAACTATACAAAAATTAAAATAATATGTACACAATTTATACATAATGTTATCACATTTAAGACTAAATATAATGATGCATTCATTGATTATATAAGGTAGCAACTTTTTATTTTAGGCCTAATGAATCATGTCCAATTCTTAGATTAGATTGAAATAAAGTATGACACTAGTAAGGGGTGAACCCAAGAAATCTTATTTTTCACTAGGAAGCCAATCACTTTATTTTATAATAGAGTATTTTCTTCTAAATGAATTCAATACATGTTGTGAATGCATATCTTAGACTTATAAAACTTCTTAGCATACATTATTTGTTCATTATCTGATAAAAGAGTGGAAAGTCTCTCAAAATAGATATAGTCAAATTATGACCTTTTATTCACTAATTATCTTTAAACAAGAAATGAAGGGTGTTCTTGATGGTAAATCTAAGAAAACATGGCTTGATCAAAATTATACTTCCAAACATCATAGAGATATGCATCATAGTCAACACCCTAGCTTGTTGATATTATTGAGCAAGGTTTACATATGAAGGTTATGGGTGTCTTTAATAATTGTAGATAAATCATCCTTATCTTTATAGGGGTCATAGACTTGTCTCTTAAAATACTTCATTTGAGAAAGAATTTATAGTATATGTGAGAGTGAGAAAAATGATTAATTATATAATGAAGATCCATGGCTTGATAATTTTTATCTTTCTAATCTCCCACTTAGGTGTGGCCTAAGAAATAATGAAAGCTCCATATTTTTCTATTGTCTCTCCTATGCGATGAATATGGGATCTAAACCAAAGTTGTATATTTTAACATCATGACTAGAAAATAAGAGCTCACCACTTATTTGATAAATTTATGCTATATAGAACTTCTCAGACTATAGATGGTTGATATATTTGTAATTTTCACTAGGATATTATTTAACCATAAATATATTTTAAGATAGATCCTAAAGGACATAGGTTAAATCTTGATTTTATTTTCTAGGAGGAGGCAATATGTAGGGATCTATGAATGGGAGAAAGAGTATATTATAGCATAGCATAGAGTTTGATTCATACAAGCATTTATTAAGCACAGGACTAATGTAATATATGGTGGTTTTTCACTCTATGCAAGTTTCCAATCAGATCTAACAACTTTGTAATATACTTAGAAAAAATTGTCTAATTTGACCATAGGATAATAATCACTATGTTTGAGTAAGGGATTCGATATTGGATAAAATACTAAAATACATAAATGTTGGAAGGCCTATACTCTAATGGGGGTTTTACTCTATATTTTGATAAAATGTACAATAAAATAATATATATAATTAATAATATTTTTAATGGCCATGATATAATCACATTGGATATATATATATTTTTGGCTCAAACCTTTTAGGTTTGGATGAGTCATCCCTTGAGAATTAGTATTAGGGTTTATTACTTTGATACTCTATAGAAAGAAAGTGATGTTATAGTTGAATCATCAAAATATTATTTTATATTATATCATATCAATGCAAAAGAGACTTCACACTATCTAAGTGGCTAAGATCTAAAATTGGGGATTATTTTTAGATGTGTAGAATTATGCAATTATTTTCTAAAAAACGTCTCTCATTTTCCAAGAGCCACATATTTGCATAGAAGTGTTGGATTTAGATGATACATTTCTATCTTTTTTAGAATTTGAAAAACTTTAAAACAAGTGGTTATATATTTGAAATTAATCAGTATTGAGGGATATATGACCATATAAATTTAGTCATCTATAATAGTAGCAATGATATTTTTTAAATCATTTTTTTTCCAAAAAATAAAAAATTGAGATATCTTTTAGTCCAAAACGATTTCTATCAATAGTGCATTCTTGATATATTTTATTCCAAATGATGGAAATAAATTGACAAGTATCGACAATAGATAACTCATATTTATGAAGATTTTATGAACCATAGGAAGTATCATTCCTAAAAATTAATGCAAGCATCAAAACATTCTAGAGGGTACCAATAGTTTCAATCTTCACAATCTTTGGCTTGTGCCACCATGAGTTCCTCTTTTAATCTTCTTAGTAGGTATGGTCATCTTGACATAAATTTTCTTAACTATATTGAAGGAGTAAAGTTAGAATTACATTAAATATGTAACAATAATTCCTATTCCAGTTTAATAAAACCCTATTCCCATCTCAGACAAATAGAAAGTTTTTTTTTTTAATTCAAGCTATAATTCATATCACCCTAATTAATTTCATAAATTAATATCTATAGTATGATGATTCAATACAAATCTAACTTGCTATACTTAATATATGGAATTTACAATCTCCATTAGTCCTAGAGATCCACTCTCTATTTGGATTTGATGAGGTTTATTTATTTTCTATGGACATGTTGTCCTCAAAGATCAATCAAGTTATGTTGTATTATAAACATAAATTGTGTTATATAATTTCATTTTATGAGGAACATCATCTTAGTTTTTCCTTAACGATATGATATCTATGTTAAATTTTTTATCAAGAAACATTTATTTTCCATGTTAATCACCATGATCAACTTAGAGTTTTTATTTTTGCTTTTTATCTCATTTCAGACAAATTTGTTGGAAACAACCAAAATGACATTGTGTCAATCCATGGACAAAGGTAATATTTTTACAGAGTCCATATTAATGGTTTTCCACTTCCATTTTATAATATCATGAGGATATATCATCCCTACAATACATATGTGTTTAGCCTTAACTTGATAAAACTCAAAACACATGGTTGTAAAAGTTAGTGCATCCTTCTTTATTCTTGACAAAAAATATAAAAGTTTCAAACTGACCACCATATTTGTTACCCTTGGGTGTCTTAAGTATGGGTCACAATGTGCTTCCTTCAACACTATATCTCTTAGTTATCCTTCCTTAGGTATTTACATTTGGCCTTGAAATCTAAAAAACACATTAGTCTCAAAATAGTATCCTCAAACGTATGATTTGTTCTATTAATATCAAAATATCCTTTACCAATTTGTAACATTTACCATCCTTATATTATTTTAGTACTTGTTCCCTAAATACTATTCTTATTGTAATAAGAGGTATTATATGTAATATATGGCTTAAAACATCTTCCACTCTATTCTATCTACCTTTGATGTCAAAATCAAATTCATAGAAAAGCTCTAACCATATTTATATCCTTATATTCAAATTTGGTTGTGACATGATATATCACAGTCCTTGATGATATATCTTTAGTTCAAAAGGTTTAACTATTAAACAAAGTCTCTAGATTTATAAGGTGTGCATAATAGTTGCTAATTCTAAATTGTGTGTGACATAATTATCTTCATAAGTTTTAAGATTTTAATATACATATGCTCTTATACGTCCTTAATACATGAGCACTCTTCCTAACCCATCATTATATGCATTTGTGATGACAATGAATTTTACATTGGGGTTTTTTATTTTTAAAATTGGAGTTGTCAATATTTTCCTAAGGAGATGAAAATATTTTTTACACTTATCTAACTATTCAAACCTTTTCTCTTTTTGTTGTAGAGAAGTAATTTGATTGGGGATTCTTGAAAACCTTTTATAAATAATTTGTAGTATCTTGCTAGCCACATGAAACTATGCGCTTCATGCATTATTTTTAAATTTAACCATTATAATATAGATTTAATCATAATTGGATCCACTATTATTCCCCAACAGTTATTATATCGCCTACATTGTTTATCTTCCTTTGAAAAATACATAGACAATTTTCCATATAGTTAATGTTCTCTCACTCTATTCATTGCAATAAAAATATGCTCATAATTTTATTTTTTATTCCAAGAGTAGATCAATATGTCATCTAAAAATATGATTACAAACTTATCCAGGAATTTCTAAAATAAACTATTCATCAAATTCATGAAAGTTATAGGTTCATTTGTAATACCAAAAGGCACCATTGTGAAATAAAAATGTCTATTCCTGTTATTAAAGTGATCTTGTAAGTATATTATTTCTCTATTATTAATTGATGATACCCTAATATAAGATCTATTTTAGAAAATATTATTGTTTTACTCATTGGTTAACTAGATCATTAATTCAAGGGAGAAGGTATTGATTCTATGCTATGGACTTGAAAAGCATTTGATAATCAATGCAAATCTATAGTGTTCTATCTTTCTGCTTCACAAATATGACTATTAGATCATTAGATACAAACTCATTCAATTGAGTCTTTAATTAAAATTTTTAGTCATGGTCATCTTATATGGTGCCTTAGATTGAGGTTTAACCCTTAACATGATATCAATAGAAAAATTAAATTTTGTTGAGGAGGTAATACTACAAGTTCCTTGGGAAATACATCCCTATAATCATTTAGGAAAGGATAGTATTCAAAGGTAGGAGCTTTTACTCATCCATTTCTTCTATATACACTGCATAAAATGGACATCCTCTCCTTTGAGCCTTTTTAAGTTGCATGTCATAAATATATCTTAAGATAACATGCTTAATTTCTCTTTGAATGATGGTATTTTAACCCTCATCATTCTAGCACTCTAATATCTTATCAAAATGACCCACCTTTGCACTATGCTTTTAGAGCCAATTGATATCCATGAGACATCATAGGACTCTAAATGAGCTACATAAAAATTTACTTTAGTAGTGAAGTATGGAAATTTCAACTTGACCATACCCAAACATTGCTCCAATATCTTTTCTTTTTTCAATTCCCATACTAGAAATTTTATGATTTAGACATAAATGTAACTTATCTTTGTATATTAGTTAATGCATGAGGTGAAACAAAACTTTCAATTTCTCCAGTATTAATCAAAATGGAGATAGGTGCACTATAAAGAATACCTAAATTTTGAATGGGAATATTATGGTGTTTTACGTATTGATTATCCATGGTTATAAATTTAATGAGGCTACTATAGGGTTTGGGATTGATGGTTTGCACCTGGTCCATTGTTTCATTATGGATAGTTATAATCATAATGCTCTCCATTGTAGTTGTAATATCGACCATTGAACCCTCTTTTACTTTTATTTCTACAACCTTGCTATTCCTCAGGCTTATTGAAATAACTTTGCTATTAAGGCTAATTTCTATTTTGGAAGTTCTTGTTCTCTACCTTTCCCTTGTTACCATTAAATGGTTTTTCTTTTAGAAATTTATTTTTAAATAATGGGATAGGTTGTTGTTACTATTGTATTGGTGTTTACTTTTCCTTTTATTCCTTATGATAAATGTAAATTGAATTAATATTTTATTCTTATTTTATGATCTTCTCAAAGACCTATTCTAAAGTCAATGGGCTATGTAAGTCTACATCAACCTCTATATTTGGATTTAGTCCTAGAATGAAGTTTTGAATCTTAAATTTCTTATCCTAGTGATACTATAGCATGAATTTGAGGATTTTATTGATGGTTTTCCAATACTAGGTTACCCATAAAATTCCTTTGCTCAATTTTAAAATTTTATTATTTTTGTGTCAAAGTACAACTATGGTAACCACCTCTCTCTAGAGAAAGTCATAAACTAGTCCTAAGTTATACATTCAACTTTTAAGCCCTTTTTCACCTTTAGGTCTTCCCATCAAGATGTTGTTTTCCCTATAAATTGTTAATATATCCATGCTACCTTAATATCTTTAGTGAAGTCCCACAATTCAATATAATTGTTTATCTTAGTGAGTGTTGAGTGGAAATTTTGCCCAATTGCAAAATCACCATCATAGTTAGGATTTTGGTTAGAAAACCCTCTCTTGCAAAGAAATAAATATTTCTCCAAGGTTCCTTTTACTTAATGTAAGTTTGCATGTTATGAAAATGTATCAAATAAGTGCATGAAATACCTTAGTGATTTGCAAATAACTATTATCAAGGGGCCTGTGTTGGTAATATTTCATTATGCTATGCTAGTGATTGCTCATGAAACTTAATGTAATGATGAATGAATGGATTTTTATGTTGCTTAAACATGAAAGATAAATCATCCAAATGATTAACCTTAAAATGTAATAACCTTAAATTAACCCCCCCTTTTATGACATTACATTTTTCATTAAGGGAAGTTAATTTTGAGCCTTGAATACAAAGGCATTTTGAATGCAATATAAATTACCCCTTTATTGAAATTAATTTTCATAAAGGTAAGTTAATTTATTGCATGAAAATGAAATAAAAAGCTTGAAATGCGAAATAAAAATTTATGAAATTATAAAATTCCTTAAAAATATGAACTTTATAAATAATTTTATAATTTCCACCATGCTTCAAACTAAAATCGAAATTGCTTTAATAAACAACTTAAAGCTTATTCTTTGAACCTATGCATCTCTCTTTTTGAATTTTATTTTTTTACGTTTAAAGAACACAAGCTTATACTAAGAGGGGGGTGAATAGTATAAGACCAAATTTTACTTTTCTTTCCCAATATTATCCAATATAATCAATGAAAATATCAACAATAGTAATCAAATTAATGCACAAATCATCACACACAATAGAGACACCAATTTAACATGGTTCACCCAATGTGGGCTACTCCACGGAGAAAATATTTCACTAAAAATTTCTCAACAAATATCTTGGGAACTCTTCCCTATTAGAATATTTATGGACCTCTATCCAAAGGAGATACCGATCCACTAATGCTATGATTTGTGGATCTCTCTCCATAGGAGAAACCTTTCCCCTTTTCTCAAGTTCATGGAACTTGACCTTGGAGAACTCTTTCTCCTCAATTGGTTCATGGATCTCTCTCCATAGAAGAACTCTATCTTCCCAGATGCTTCACTGATCATACTCCATATGAGAATTTTTTCCCTTAATATGGTTTGTGGATATCTATCCATAGGAGAAATATTTCCCCTATACTCTAGTTGATGATCTTCTAGAAGACTACTACCCCCACTACACTAGCTTGTAGATCTCTCTCCACATAAGACCTCTATCCTCACTTAGAAGACCTATGTCCTCACTAACCTAGCTAATGGATCTCTATCCACTGGATACTACTATCCTCTACTCTGTCACCTCCAAATATTTCTCTTAACTCTATCTTAGATCTACACCAAACATTGTCCTCAGTCTAGTAAAAATCTACTCTCAAATTTGTACCAAACTCTGTTCTCAAATATGTCCTCAAGACTTAACATAAATATTTATCAAATCACCAATCAACTCCTCTCAGATCTACCCCAAACCTTAACAAAAAGCTTGAACAAATCACCAATCAAATCTTCTTAGATTTACCCCAAGCCTTAACACAAAGCTTGAACAAATCACCTGATATTAATGTTGTCTCAAGTCTTTACCAAGACTTGCTCAATTTTACCTACAAGTCTTCACCAAGATTTACCTTAAATCTGCCTACAATTCTTCACCAAGACTTGTCTCAAATCTACCTACAAGTCTTCACAAAGACTTACCTAAAATATGCCTATAAGTCTTCAGAACGACTTACCTCAAATCTGCCTACAAGATTTCATAAAAGCTTGCTCAACACTATCCTTAAGCTTTCACAAAATCTTACACAAATATGCTCATAACACATGCTCAAAAAATCTCACAATATATGCTCAATCAATCTCAAATATTGCACACAATGCTATCAATTACTTTGTCTAATCTTCAAAGTAATTCCTTTAACTTGAAGTAGTTTAGACATATTCTATTTAGAATTCTTTTAACCTCTAGAACATATAGAGAATGATGTACTCTAACAAAAACTCAATAAGTTCTACTCAATCATTAAGTCTGTCGCTTTCACAAATTTGGTTTCTAAAGTTTGCACATTCACTTTCAATATCACTCAAATCCAATGCTCAAGAATTTCACTTAATCATCCAATCAATGAAACACAACTTGCTCATAAACCCTAAACAAGTATTTTCAAACTTCTTCAAACATAAAGCATAATGTGGGTCTCAAACCCTAACTCAAAACTTTCTCAATATCTATCTCAAATCAAATCATCCACCAACAAGATTAGTTAAACTTGCTCACTCATTTACAACAATACTTATCAATCCTTTTCACTCCACCTTATATTTCATACATTCATTTCAAACACTCTAAACAAAAGATAGTGTGCCCATACCTTTTTCTTTGATGGAGATATGTCTTCAAAACCTGTCTTAATCACAATCAAATCCTCTTTGCCAATTTCTAGGTTAGATAGCAAAAGTCTATCTCAAAATCTCCACACAAATATTCAACAATTATTTCACCATTCAAGAAATACAAAAAATATCAAGTCTCAAATACACCTTATTATCTCCAATACTCTCAAAATAACATTCAACCCAAAGTTCCTTTATTAACACTTTATAAACTCCAATCCTCTCAAAATAATATTCAACACATAAAAATCAAGTTCCTTTGTTAACACCTTATAATATCTAAACTTCTCAAAATAATATTCAATAAATAAAAATGAAGTTCCTTTGTTAATACCTTATAAACTCTAGTAGATCATTAGAGTTTATAAGGTATTAACAAAGGAACTTCATTTCAATTAAGACAGTCTTTACTCCCTTCTGGCATTCTTGAGGACCAGCTTATCTGGGAAGCTTCAGACAATGGGGAATTTTCTGTCAAGACTGCTTATCTGATGCTTATTGATAATGATGAACCTACTTTCCCTCACTTGGAGGTTTGGCCCAAAAGCATTGTTCCGAAGGTTGGGTTTTTTGCATGGTCGGCCATCCAAAATAAGATCCTCACCATGGATAACTTAATAAAAAGAGGTGTGATTGTTGTTAATAGGTGTTATCTTTGTATGTCTGAGTGGGAGTCTATTGATCATTTGTTTCTGTATTGTAATTTTTCTGTCTCAATCTTGTTAGGTCTGTTACAAGTGTTTCATATTTATTGGGTCCATCCTCAGTCCATTTTTGACTTATTTGTCCAGTGGCCTTCTCCCTTTTTGAATAGGCGTCTTAGGTATATGTGGAAGATCTGCCTTCATCACTACTTGTGGTAGATATGGTTGGAAAGGAATCGTCGGGCCTTCTTGGATAAGGTTTCTCAGTCATCCTCTGTTCTGTCAAAATTTTTAGTATATGCTAATGAGAATGCTTGTTTAGTGCCTGCAGCATCTAGACCTCCAAATCCTTTTGAAGCTTCATTAGGCCAGTCATTAAACTTACCTCTCACTGATGGCCTCAATCATCCTCAAGTCTGTCCTAGAACCATGATCACATGGACCCCACCCCCCTAGGGTGGATTAAGTTAAATTTTGATGGGGCATCTAGGGGCAACCCGAGTGAAGTCAGGCTGGTGGCTTACTTAGAGACCACAAGGGTGAGGTGCTTGTAGCTTTTGATGAACATCTTGGAGCTCAAACTAACAATGTGGCTGAAGCGAGGGCAGTTTGGAGGAGCCTCAAGGTGGCAGAGAATTATCCAGGGAAACTGTTGGTGGAAGGTGATTCTCTTATTATTATAAATCTTCTAAAGAACACTAAGAGAGCTCCTTGGAGATTTGATGACTACATCCATGAAGCAAGGGCTCTAATTCATGATTGACCTGAGGCCATAATTTTGCATACCTTCCGAGAAGCAAACATGGCAGCTGATAGGCTGGCAAATGAAGGCATTGTAGCAGCAAATTTGATCACGTGGACTGAAAATCTTCCTCATGCAGTCTCAATGGTGATAGATAATGAAAAATTTTAGATTGGAAGGCTCAAAGTGGATTTTGTCTTTGTTAGTTCTATTTTGCGTCTTTCTTTTCTGATGGCCATAATATTAGGCTTCCATAGTTTAGTTTGGCCGTATTCTGTTGGAAGAGTAGGTATTGGCCCTTTTTGTTGTCAGTTTAAAATTTTAGGGCTTGGCCTTTGTCCAGTTGGTCAGTGGACCCTATTTTGTAAAATGGTTTTGGGTCAACCAGTTAAAACCCAGTGTTAATTATAAATATTCTCTTACTTACCAAAAAAAAAAATACCTTATAAACTCCAATCCTTTTTATTTATTTTTCTAAGAAAAAATAAAATATTTTTCAATTATCCTTATGACTCCCTATGCATTCCACCTATGCACTTTATAATTATCACGTGGCCTCTATATTATTTGCACCTTCCAAACCTTGGCAAATTTAAAATAAAATATGCATACCTTATAATCGTTGGCCCACGTCTCAAAAAGACTATTGCACACGTCTTCGACTACGCCCAAACTCGAACCCGTGACCAAAGCCACCACAGTGCCTTAGCCCAAGGTAAGCTACCACTTGGGCTACATGCCCACACGTGAACCCAAGTCCACGCTCTCTTACTAATGACCTCCACATGGATTTCGATGAAAACAAAACACTTCTTCCTCCTTTGCAAAAAATGAATCACGTGGGATTCGAAACCATGACCTCCCCTTTGTGAGTGCCTTAGCAAACCTTCGACCATCATCTGCGCTACCCAACGCCTTGGAATGGATTTGTCACGTCACATGGATTTCAACATGATTTTGCCTCCTTTAATTTAAAACCTCACAAATATACTCTTCTTTTCAACAATGCAGTGCATGAATATTATATCCACTTTGGCATTCAAAATAGCATTGTTATTTGGAAATGAAAATCATTTCCCTATTTATACTTTGTCCTTTGCGCTTAACATGTTGGCTCATGCGATTTTTGAATTTCAAATTCAAATTTAAATTTTAAACCTTGGCACCTTTTGATTATTTAAATTAAAATTTTAACCATAGGTTAAAATATTTTAATTTAAATAAATTAAATTAAAACCTTTATAATCTGCTCAATGGGTCTTTTCAAGGATATATATTTTTAATGATTCCTTGGACCTCGTTATTCTTCACCTCTTCCTTTTGCCCAAAATATTATAATATTATATATTTTATTTCTCTTTAAACCTGCTTCTCTTTCCTTGGGTCTTCAACCTTTTAGGCCTCTTTAGGCATATAATATTTAAAATAAATATTATATCCTTTTTATTTTAACCACTTCCTTGCCTTTTGGAAAAACAACCTTCTGACATCAATGATGACAAAACTGGACATCAAACTTCTTGACATCAATGACAACAAATCTTGCTCAAATTTCCAACAATCTCCCCCTTTGTCATTGATGGCAACCCTTTTTACTTTAAGCATTTCTTTTACCTTTTTTAGTTCTGCTCCCCCTGACTGAATGCTCTCCCCCTAACTCAAATCTCTCCCCCTTTGACATCAATGGCAAAGGGCCACCTTTGGGGCTAAATATAAGACTCTTAGCTCAGCCCCTCCCCACCTCCTCTCCTTGAGGTGGTTAATTTTGGGGTGGGAGTATCTCTACTCCCAACATACAATGCTCTTTTTCTTTGTCCACCTTCTTCCTCAACTGATCCTTCTGATTCCTCTGAATATTCCTGTTCTTGCTTGTCTCTGGAAATTTTGTTCTACACCACTTAGCCATATGCCCAACATTATTGCACTTATAACACTTAATGTTGTGGTTCCTTGAAGGTGCAAATATCTTGAAGTTCCTCCTAGTGAAGCCATATCCATTCCTATCATGAACTCTGCAATTAACTGCTTTATGACCAAATTGATTACAAGAGTGACAATACCCTTGAAAGAGATACCCATTTTTGAAATTTCTATTGGTGAAACCATATTCCTATCTTTCATGTGTCCTGCATTGCATAGCCTTGTGACCAAACCTGTGACATGAGAAGCAACGTCCATTGAAGAAATATTGCCTTGACCCCATTGGTCTCTTAGTCCTTTCTTCCCTGTGATGTTTCTTGTTCCTCATTTGTGCATTGTTCCTTTCCTTGTTGAACCTTCTATTTTCTAACTTATCCTCATAAGTCTCACTTTCTCTTTCACTCTCTTCTTCTGAAGCTTCTTCTTCTTTGGAGCTTGAGATTGACTCCTCTCCTCGTTCTCTTTGTTCCTCTTCAAAACCAAGTCCTATCTTGTTTGAAGAAGATATTTGTACCTTGATAATCTTATCCAAGGTCTTTGAGCTTTTCCCAAACTTGTGTAGCTTGTCTTTAGACTCTTTCACTTCCTTTCTTAGTGAAGCTACCTCATGCTCTAATATTTCACATTCTAAGACTTTTACCTCTAACTTTTCTTTAAATATCCTTGTCTTAGATATTGAGTTTGTCAGATATTGTATAAGCTTTCCTTTCTCTTCATCACATTCTTGAAATTGAATCTTGAGTTTTGAGTTCTGCTTTCTTACCTTCCTTAATTCCTTAAGAGCAAAAATAAGCTCACCTTCAAGATCAACTTCTCCTTCCTCTTCATTTTTTGATTCTTCCTCTACTCCTTTGTCTTCAAGATCATCTTCATTCTTTTCTGATTCATTTCCACTAGGAGCACTTCCTTCCTCTTCTATTGCCAAGAGGAGAGTTTCTTTTTCTAGATCTTCAAGAGCATCTTCATATTCATCTTCACTAAAACTGAACCCATTATTTGTACAGTGATCTTCAAGATGACCAAAGTTACCACACCTAAAACATTTGAGAATTATTGGTTTCCTTTTAGCTTCTTTTCCAACATCTTATTTTTCTACTATCAGAAATAGAATTTCTTCTTCTTCATTATCTGAGGACCTTCCATCACTATCACTTGAACTCTTGCCTATCTTTTCTGCATAAAAACTCTTCTTATGCCTCTGGAAAAACTTCTTTTCATGCTTGTTTTGTCCATACCTATTCTTCTTTTGATACCTAGATTTTCTTGCTTCCTTGTTCTTATGATCCTGTTTCTCTTCACCATTGCTACTTCCAGCTTCTAGATAGTTAGATGCATAGTGACCATATTTACCACATTTGAAACACTTAACTGATTTTGTACCTTTGTGCTTTCTTGTGTCCTTGTTCCTTCTACCATAGTTTACTTCTTCATCACTGGATGACTCATCACTTGAATTTTTCTTCTTATATTTTGTTTTCTTTGCTACTTTGAAGGTTACCTCTTTCTTGGGACTAGGATCCTTTCCTATTCTCATCTCAAAAGCTGTGAGAGTTCCATGTAACTCATCCCTAGTCAAAGTTTCAATATCTTTTGTTTCTTCTATGGCTGAAACCTTTTCACTATACCTCTTAGGAAGTGACCTTAAAATATTTTGACAAACATATGATTCTTCAACTTTAAACCCAAGTCCTTGCATGGAGTTAACAACCTCATCCACATGAAGTAAGTATGTAGCAATGTCTTCCTCATCCTTCATCTTCAAATCTTCAAATGTTTTCTTGTGATTTTGCAATTTTGCCATCTTGACCTTTTTGTCTCCCTCATATGTTTTCTTCAACTTTTCCCAAATATCTTTTGCTGATGTGCAATGCATAAATTTTACAAACTCTACTTCACGTAAACCACTTAAGATTGCATTCATTACCTTTGAATTATTCAGATGTAGGAGCTTACCATCTTTATCTGTAGGAGGAGTAGCTGGTGGTGTGTACCCATCCTCAACTACTTGCCATATGTCATTTCCTTGTGCCATTAGGTAAATATTCATTCTTACACTCCAAAATGCATAATTGTTCCCATAAAAAAATGGTGCCTTATTTCTTGAAGATCCACTCTGAGATTCCATCTGTGTTCTTGTAATATTTTCCTTCAAGTTGTTAAACTCTTTCGAAGGAACCCGCTCTAATACCAATTGAAGAACACAAGCTTATACTGAGAGGGGGGGTGAACAGTATAAGATCAAATTTTACTTTTCTTTCTCAAATAATATTATCCAATATAATCAATGACAATATCAACAACAATAATCAAAGCAATGCATAAATCATCACACACAATAGAGACACCAATTTAACGTGGTTCACCCAATGTGGGCTACTCCATGGAGAAAATATTTCTACTAAAATTTTCTCAACAAATCTCTTGGGAAACTACTTCCCTATTACAATGTTTATGGACCTCTGTCCAAAGGAGACACCAATCCCCTAATGCTCTGATTTGTGGATCTCTCTCCATAAGAGAAACTCTTTCCCCTTTTCTCTGGTTCGTGGAACTTGACCTAGGAGAACTCTTTCTCCTCAACTGGTTTGTGGATCTCTCTCCATAGAAGAACTCTATCTTCCTAGCTACTTCATGGATCACACTCCATAGGAGAACTCTTTCCCCTTGCTCTGGTTCGTGGATCTCTATCCATAGGAGAACTCTTTCCTCTTTGCTCTGGATGGTGATCTTCTAGAAGACTACTACCCCCACTGCACTAGCTTGTGGATCTCTCTCCATATAAGACCTCTGTCCTCACTCAAAAGACCTCTATCCTCACTACCCTAGCTAATGGATCTCTATCCACTGGAGACTACTATCCTCTGCTCTGTCACCTCCAAATATTACTCTCAACTCTATCTCAAATCTACACTAAACACTATCCTCGATCTAGTACAAATCTACTCTAACTCTATCTCAGGTCTAGCACAAATTTTCTCTCAAATATGCACCAAAATCTATTCTCAAATCTATCCTCAAGCCTTAACACAAAGCTTGATCAAATCATAAATCAACTCTTCTTATATTTCCCCAAGCCTTAACACAAAGCTTGAACAAATATTCATCAAATTCATCTTTCTTCCAGCCTTAACACAAAGCTTGAACAAATCACCAATCAACTCTTCTCATTCCCAAGTCTTACACAAAGCTTAACAAATACTACTCAATTTGCTCTCAAGTCTTCACCAAGACTTACCTCAAATCTACCTACAAGTCTTCACCAAGACTTACCTCAAATCTGCCTCAAGTCTTCACCAAGACTTGTCTCAAATCTACCTACAAGTCTTCACCAAGACTTGCCTCAAATCTGTCTATAAGTCTTCACCAAGACTTACCTCAAATCTGCCTACAAGCTTTCATAAAAGCTTGCTCAACTCTATCCTTAAGCTTTCACAAAATCTTACTCAAATCTGCTCAAACACATGCTCAAAACAACTCACAAGATATGCTCAATCAATCTCAAATCTTGCACACAATGCTATCAATTGCTTTGTCTAATATTCAAAGTAATTCCTTTAACTTGAAGCAGTTTAGACATATTCTACTCAGAATTCTTTTAACCTCTAGAACATATAGAGAATGATGTACTCTATCAAAAACTCAATATGTTCTACTCAATCATTAAGTTTATCACTTTCACAAATCTGGTTTCTAATGTTTGCACATTCACTTTCAATATCACTCAAAACCAATGCTCAAGAATTTCACTCAATCATTCAATCAATGAAACACAACTTGCTCACAAACCCTAAACAAGTGTTTTCAAACTTCTTCAAACAAAATGCACAATGTGGGTCTCAAGACCTAACTCAAATAATCCTCAATATCTAACTCAAATGTTCTCTTAATCATTCATCAATCATGCATATGAAAACTCACTTAACATTTCCAACAATGCTTATCAAACAATCCTTTTCACTCCACCTTATATTTCATACATTCATTTCAAACATTCTAAACAAAAGATAGTGTGCCCATACCTTTTGCTTTGATGGAGATATATCTTCAAAACCTGTCTTAATCACAATCAAATCCTCTTTGCCAATTTCTAGGTTAGATAGCAACAATCTATCTCAAAATCTCCACACAAATATTCTCCTCAATAATTATTTCACCATTCAAGAAATACAAAAAATATCAAGTCTCAAATACACCTTATTATCTCCAATACTCTTAAAATAACATTCAACCCAAAGTTCCTTTATTAACACTTTATAATCTCCAATCCTCTCAAAATAATATTCAATACATAAAAATCAAGTTCCTTTGTTAACACCTTATAATCTCCAAACTTCTCAAAATAATATTCAATACATAAAAATGAAGTTCCTTTGTTAACACCTTATAAACTCCAATCCTTTTTATTTATTTTTCTAAGCAACAAAAATAAAATATTTTTCAATTATCCTTATGACTCCCTATGCATTCCACCTATGCCCTTTATAATTATCATGTGGCCTCTAAATTATTTGCACCTTCCAAACCTTAGCAAAATTTAAAATAAAATATGCATACCTTATAATCGTTGGCCCACGTCTCAAAAAGACTATTGCGCACGTCTTCGACTACGCCCAAACTTGAACCCGCGACCAAAGCCATTGTAACACCTTAGCCCAAGGCTAAGCTACCACCTGGGCTACATGCCCACACATGAACCCAAGTCCACGCTCTCTTACTAATACCTCCACATGGATTTTGGTGAAAACAAAATACTTCTCCTCCTTTGCCAAAATGAATCACGTGGGATTCGAAACCATGACCTCCCCTTTATGAGCGCCTTAGCCAGCCTTCGACCACCGTCTATGCTACCCAACGCCTTGGAATGGATTTGTCGTGTCATGTGGATTTCAACCAATGTTTGCCTCCTTTAATTAAAAACCTCATGAATATCCTCTTCTCCCTTCAACAATGCAGCGCACGAATATTATATCCACCTTGGCATACAAAATAGCATTGTTATTTGGAAATGAAAATCATTTCCCTATTTATACTTTGTCCTTTGCACTTACACATTGGCTCATGCAATTTTCAAATTTCAAATTCAAATTTAAATTTTAAACCTTGGCACCTTTTGATTATTTAAATTAAAATTTTAACCATAGGTTAAAATATTTTAATTTAAATAAATTAAATTAAAACCTTTATAATATGCTCAATGGGTCTTTTCAAGGATATATATTTTTAATGATTCCTTGGACCTCGTTATTCTTCACCTCTTCCTTTTGCCCAAAATATTATAATATTATTATTTCTCTTTAAACCTACTTCTCTTCCCTTGGGTCTTCAACCTTTTAGGTCTCTTTAGGCATATAATATTTAAAATAAATATTATATCCTTTTTCTTTTAACCACTTCCTTGCCTTTTGGAAAAATAACCTTCTGACATCAATGATGACAAAACTGGACATCAAAATTCTTGACATCAATGACAACAAATCTTGCTCAAATTTCCAAAAATATTTTTTATTTAATTTGGAAAACTTAAAAAAAATGAAAATGTAGGGTTCAGAAAATAAAAGAAAATGAAATGAAATAAAACCAACCATTGAAACTTAAAAACTTCACACAAACTCTTCAAAAGTCGAAATCATGCATAAAACCTACGTTAATATGATTCGTATTCACACAATTCACATTTAACGAGGTGCAATCTTCTAAGGGCAAAAAAGTGTAATATATTGAATATAATAAATAAGTCAACCATAAATCATGCATAAAACTTATTCGATATCCAACATATTGACATTAAAATATTTTCAAAATAATCAAATATACATGTGGAAAATACCGAATCCGAGGGCATTAATGGTGAAGTAATGTAATTTCAGCAATAACTCGGAAGGAGAGGCTCCAAACAAATCCAGTGCCAACTTTATTGTTTTCCCTGCAATATAGCCTAAAGTCTCCGAACCTATTTTCATCTTCCATTGGAGTATTTAAAGTTTTCTCCTCCCTTTTGATTTCAATTCATTCTCTTCATTTGTATTGTTTCAAAACAGTTTGATAGAACCCGCTTTCATTCTTCATGCATTTTAGAATAATGTTGTTTTTGTCTAATCAGAATACTAATATAACCATTCCAAACATCCTTAATAATTCCATATCTTTATAAACCTGATTGCCCATATGGTCATTTATAACTAGTTGAATATTTTCTCCATGTGACCCCTTTGCTTATGACCAGTCTCCACTATAGCACTTATATCCATCACAGTAAAATATTATCTTTGTAACAGTGGATGATGAGATACGTTGCTAATGTGCATATAAGAGAGCATAACATTTAAACCTTTTATGGGTTAAAATATAATTTGAATTGTTGTATGCTATCGCTATATATATACCATCCACATGATTCATAACAACTCACACCCTACGCACCGATTTCTTGTTCTACGCTATATTTTCATCATGATCGGGAGGTAGGAAAATGAGATTCTTTGATGAAACCACACTGTGCTTCCTAGGGTTCAATTTTTAAATTATAAGATGGAAATTGATATTTAATATGAGCTAAAGCCAAGGCTTTTTAAGAACGACCCACTCTTGAAAATATCTCACACGAACTTATCGCTCAAGTGGACCGTATTATATGACCAGGTGCCTGCTATCGCACCCATAATGGGAGCCACCACGTATATCCATAAGTGCTTGTATTCATTGCTCATCACTACATACCCTATGTTCCTCGTAGGATTCATCTATGTCCCTAATATTGGTTTGGCTACAATTACATTCATTGCAACGGTGGTTTCAACTGCCAATCTTGCCAACTTCCCTATCACTCGAGTGTTGGTACTGATTGCACACACCACAAAATTAAGCAAAAATGTAATGATGATATCCAAAATGAAGTACTGTATGGTGATGTCTGCTGATATAGTTGCTGCCATGTGTGATATATTTTTGAACATGAGGCAGAGGATAAAAATGGTAACGATCGACACTGCAACCTGAGCTGCTATGTAACCCTAAATATTATTGAATGGGAATTTATTGAGAGTTGAAAAGGCCACTATATCGATAGGGTTGAGATGAACCTCAAAAATATGACCTAGGGAGTAAACAAGTATCATCACCTTCATTCCCCACACAAGCTACACCCCAAGATGAGTGATGGAGCCATAGGTCTTCTTGTCAATCACAACCAATCTGCACCCTTCTATCCCATATGATTTCAATGTGGATGACATATGGTGTTTATAACTACCGTTGCACCTATAAAAATTCAACTCAACCATGGGTCCTTGGGGTTCCTCTTGATGACTATACTTAAACTTCTTGAAAATTGCATCGGGTTGACCATAGATTTGCCTCGTAGAACGTGCTACTTACCTTGACAACCCTGCAAAACACAAATAAATAATTTTATTTAAAATATTTTCAAAATATATCAAATTGAGTTTAATTCTAAATATTTTAAATTAAACATTTTAATAAAAATTGAAAATAAAAATAACCAAATCCCCGTTTAAACTTGAACATTTGAACCACAATAAAAATTAAAATTAACCTTCAAAATACTAGTAAAATATATTACATTAACATGGTGAACATAACACTCAAAAAACCATAGGATACAATAACACCAAAAAAGTCAACAAAATTGACACAAATTCTAAAATTTTCGATGGGTCCCCAATTTTGGGGTTGTTGTGAAATGATCACAACAGTGAGTCATGATTGTGTTTCATCTTTGATTGTCTTTTTATCATACATTGAAGGACTAATATTTTTGAGGTCTTTCGATAATTCAAATTCAAATTATGTTATTTTGGAAACATGGTTCTCATTGTGGCTCTCCTCTACATGAGTAGATGACCATTTGTTTCTTCTTATAGTTTTGTATTTGGAAGATCCTATATTATAAAAATGAGAATATTCCTCTCTTTGGCCCATCTAAACTTTTGTTTTCTAGAAGGATTATTTTGTCCCATAGTTCTTACATCACATTTATCAACTAATCAAATTTATTGGTCCAATTATTGATTATAATAGACGAATTAACCAACCATTTTCCTAGAAATATGGATGAACCTGTTAGGCCCTAGTTGTTAACACTGGGCTTTGATAACATATGTAACAATAACCACTATTCTAGTTAGTAAAATCCTATTCCAATTTTAGATAAATAACTATTTTTTAATTCAAACCAAAATTTATGTTACCCTCATCAATTTAAAAAATTAATCTATATGGTAGGATGATTTAAGAAGAAATTAGCTTGCTATACTTAATAGTGATTAATGAATTCATAACCTCCATTATCCCTAGGGATCTACTTTCTATCTAGATCTAATGAGGTTTCTCCATTTCCTACAACCATGCCAACCCTTAGAGCTCAATCAAGTTATCTTGTATTAACATCATCAATTGGGTTATAAACTTACCCTCGATGGAGAAAATATTCTTAATTTTTTCTTATTCTTATGGTTTTTAATATTTTACTAAGAAATTATTTTCCCAATTAATATTTATGTTCAATGGAAATCATCCTAAGAGTGTAATACAACATTTTAAATTCCATTTCAATCTTACATGCAAATTGTTTTTATAATATCTTCAAATGAGCGATCAATTTTATTTTCATATTATTGTCAATCCATTTGTAATATTAAACCAAGATTAGTAGATACAAAAATGTGACACTAAATATCAAGGTTTCCAAGCATGAGAACAAGGTATTTGTATTGTTCCAACTTTAAAAAGTATATTCACATAGGCTCGAGATCTGATTTCTCCTCGGGATGTGTGAAAAAGTTTGATCATATTCCGACAGTCTGGAGGTGCCAATGTTTAGCTCCCATAATTTTATGGGGTGAAGGTGACTTTATAGGTTCCTTAGGGTTTTTGAGGGAAGTACAAGGTGGAAAGTCTAGATTGCTAAGTGGTCATCTTGGACTGCCAAATTAAGGGGGACATTTACAGTGAGTCACCGAGTGTGGCTCACTTATTTGGGGTGATGTGGCTGCAAGTGGAGTGTTATGTGGAGGGTTACCCCATGTGAAGGGACAAGGAGGACAAAGGTGTATGAGATATGATAAGGTGGGATAGTGAGGTGGATAGGACATAGTGGGTAGGCAGGGTATCCTAGGCTGATTTTCTAGATTTAGTAAATTTGGAAAATAGAATAATATGTAGATTTTATATGCCTAAGTCCAAACTTAGGCATATAACTTTACTATGCAAAATTTGATGTAGTGTGACACATTATGACTTTGTGGATGAACAATTTTTAGTATCTACATATACCCCTTTTTATACTGCATTGTGTGAAACACAATGCAGTGCAAAAACCAATTACACATGTCTTTATTGGATGGATGGATTCAACTCTTCTCAACACACAAGAATCAATGACATTTTGAAATGTCTGATTTGTTTTCTTACCCCCTTAGTTGGTGAATGGGTAAAGGATGAGACCCATGAGCCAATTGATTGAATGTGGATGATGAGGTGATGTGAATGATGAAATGTGATGCAAATTGTGACATTGATTCAACTTGATACCCCAAGTTTGGGATTGTTTGCATTTCAAACTTATCTTTGGTTTATTTTGGTAATTGATGTGGTAAAATTGTCAATCATGTTTGGCGATCTTGCTCCCTTGTGATCGTAGAAATTTCTTCTAACTGATGGGTTCATGGAATTGGTTATTTTGGGAATTCGATGCTCATGTGATTTTTGATTATTACCAAAATTCATTGATTGTTTTTCACTTTTGACCCAATGGAAGGGGTTGAAGGATAAACCTTGTGCAAATTTGTTTTGAACATAGCCAAACTCAATAGATTGAGGGATCTAGCTGATTAATGCCATTTTTATTTGAGGTGAATGAGTGTTCTTAGGGTGGTATACCCATCCTATTGGATTGCATGGATTGCTAGTCACTAAAACCACCAGGTTTCTGGGGTAAGATACTAGATATAAAGTTCACTATATGTTTTAATGATTACGATGATGATGATTGAAATTGCATGATGTGTTGATGATGTATTTTGGATATGATGGGTGTGTTTTTTTTTGATAAATTGTGCATGTGCAGTTTTGATCCTTATTAACCACATGGATGCAGTTGACTTCCCTGAAACCATGTATTCACGGTTTGCTATGCAAATTATGGATACATGTTTTTCCATGCTTTGCAAACTGCGGGCATGCAGTTTGCATCACGATATGCAGCTACATAAAGGGGAGGAGGTTTAATTTCATTTCATTGTTGTGGTGTGACTTCTCAGTGATGTGAGAGGAGAGAGTGAGATGGAGGTTGGTGAGGGGAGTTCTGGTCGTGCGGTTGCGGGTGGTGGTGGCTCGGCTGGAGCGAAAGTTGGTGTCCACTATGCTAAGGTAGGTGTGCTATTCCTTAGCTTTTTTTTTTCATTTGTTGTGTTTTTTTTTTACAACCACTAAGAGGGGCTGGTAAAATGTTGTTTTTTTTTTACAACCACTAAGAGGGACTAGTAAATTGTTTTTTTTTTACATGTGTGAATGGGGGAAGGTGAGTTTTTTTTTTGACATGTATGAATGTGGGCGGTTGAAAGTTTTTTTTTTACGTGTATGAATGAGTGTGGTTGAAAGTTTTTTTTTTGTTCTTGTGTTTATGATATGCAATTACACTAATATGAAATGCTATGTTTTTGTGTTTTTCTTATTATTTTTTTTGCAATATATGTTATATGAAATTCCATGTTTTTGATTTTTTTTTTTTTAATGCAATTTGTTCTAAAATGCAATTTGTTCTAAAATGCAATTTTTTTGTGTTTTTCTTGAAGTGTGATGCATTGATTTTATTTTTATTTGTTCTCCAGGTCAAGATTATTACTACCAGACATCGATGGCCTCGCACTATATCCAAGGTGTGGAAGGTGCTCACTGCTAATGAGTGGAAATTTATTGCATATTTTGTTTTGAAGGGTTGTGGATGGTTGGAGATAGTCTGAGCTGACGAGGATTTTCTATTTGTGCTCATGGAGAGGTGGGACCCTGATAGGGGTTTTTTAAAACTTTTGACAGGGGGGCTAATTGTGACTTTAAAGGATGTTTATCGCATCTTCCATGTACCTATGGAGGGTTTACCTATTAGGATAGGCAATGACAAGAAGGCCACCCTTAGTCCCATATATGGCAATGACTGGGATGTTGACTGCGGTAAGGGTGGCATTTCTTACCTTGAGCTTTACAAGGGTAAGAATTTTGGTGCCCTTCTGACTTATCTGATGTACATACTAGACAACATATTTTTTCCTAATAACATGGGCTCTAGGTTCCCTTGGAACCAAAATTTAATTATTTTGTAGTGGGATCTCGCGCTCTTGTGTCAACTATATGGTGAGCTTTATGAGGTGAAGAGGTGGGAGTGGAAGTATCTCAACTATAGTTTGGTGCTCTAGATTTGGGAATGGAAGCACATTAGAGTTGGTCCCCTAGAGGGGCTTCCCTATGCTTATGATGGTTGTCTTCCTTGTGCTTACTAATGGTTGGTTAGCGATAAGTCTTCTCCTACTCGCCCTCCTTCTATCATGAAGTTTTACTGAGATAGGCTTAGTGCTTTGACATGTGATGACATCTACTGGTGACCTTGGAGAGGTCTAAATTTTGAGGATGATGCGGTGCACCTTCGTCGGGTGAGACAGGGTAGATGGATGATAGATAGTCATGGGTGAGAGATGGAGTATATCTAGTTCTTATAGGTTTTGAGGTATTTTGGCCTGGTATAGAGAGTTCTAGATGCTCCTATTATGTACAAGCAATGAGAAAATGAGCTTAGTATTCCCTTGAATCTAAAATTTTGGGCTGTGGATGATGCGGTAGATGATGCAACATTGGATATTCCCAATATTGATGATGCAGGGACTACTACAGACTATGATGCTTGGTTCTCAACATAGCCTCCTTAGAGGCTGATCTAAGAGATGGAAAACATGATTAACATGGATGAGCTTGATACTGATGATTAGGATCCTAGGCGATTGAAGCACCACCAAGGTAGTGGGGATAGGAGGCAGTATGCCACTGGTACACAATAGACATATGTGGATACTAGGGTTGGTAAATATGGTAGAGATGAAAATGGAGATGATGGAGGTGATGGATAGCACAATGTAGGCCATGATGTAGCTCAGGATGTGGATATAGGTGATGATGGATATTATGGATGTTAGGGTGAGGATGCCCCTCCTCACCACATGGAGGAGTGGGAGGTGCTTTAGGTACAGTAGGACAACCTGGATGTGGAGGTTATGAAGTTGAAGGGTGAGGTTGTTTTTATATAGGGAAATGTGACCCAAAGCTATAGGGTGAGGTCGATGAGTTACGAGATAGGTTTAGTGAGAGTGATGCTATTTTAGGTCAATATGTAGAGATCATGAGGTTATAGGGTGAGTTGAACGAACTACGGGCTAGGCCAGTGAGGGTGGCAACTCTGCTACCATTGCATCTCTCAAAGATAAGATAGCTCAATGGGTAGCCTACGAGGGTTAGGATTTGGATGTTTCTCAAATACAAGTGCACTATGTGGAATCTCTTGAGGATACTTTGCACCAACACCAAATTCCATTGCAACTTCAACCTTCTTCTTCTTTTGTGTCATGTTCTAGTAGGTGGACCGAGTCTAGGCCAGACAACTCAAGGTCTCATCAACCCTCTAGCTCACATGCTTCCTCTGGTTTATCAGCACATGGGCCTCGTAGGAGTCATGGGAGTGCTAGCTAGTAGCACCTTATCACTTTTTTTTTTGTTTTTTATTTATTTTTATGAGCCTTAGTGCTCTGATGTATACAAACTACGAGCATTTTGTGCTCATGCGATTCATATATATACATGGCTTTTATTATGATTTTATTGTGCGCTTTTTGTTTTATTGTATGTATGGATATATTTGAAGTGATGTGATATATGATGTGATGGATGATTAATGCTATGTTTAAATTCTAATTTTTATTGACTCTTGCTTGATCAATTTTATCTTATTGTTTAATCAGAGGGATAGATAGATGGTATTGGTATAGATTTATGATATTGGTTTTATTGGGTGGATGATCTAAGGTGTTATTACAAATATTCAAACATCCTAGTGACTTCAAACAAACACATTTATGTATTTAACAGATATTTGCTATGCAAGGGTTGTCCTAGTTGTTTCAAAATTTCTCAAGGACCAATTGTGTGTGCAATTTTGATTCATTTTCCATTATGAACTAGGTCAACCTAATCAATCATAGCTTGTGCCAATAAGTTAGCTCATTTGAGAGTGGCCTTAGGTTTGTACAAAATAAGGTCGTTAATGTAATAGATGTGGCACCACATATAAGAATACCTCATTGCCAGGTGGGATTCATTCAAATCATTATTGTAATGAGGATCACCCCATGGTTTTTGAGATATTAAGAGTTCCAACGATTCAAGCTCCTTTTTATTTATTGCATTTGATTTTGGGGGATTGCTCATTTTGTGATGGAGCAATGGATTTTATTGCTTACACTTGCTCATTTTGAGGAAGAGCAAGGGGATTTTTATTGCTTTGAGATGTTTTTTTTTTTTCATTTGGAGGAAGAGCAAATGGGGGAACTTATTGCTTTGAGACACTTTTCATGATACTTGCTCGCTTTGAAGAAGAATAAGGGATTTTGGTTTTTTTTGGGGATACTTGCTTGATTTGAGTAAGAGAAAGGGATTTTTTTTTAATGAAGGTGGATCTTGTCCTTTTGTCAACTCTGTAGTACTCTAGACCATGCACATAATTTGATAAATAGGGAAAACCTTTCACTTATGGCAATAACAACTTTTGACTTTGTTATTCCCAAGACTCACAATGTTTTTTAATGTGTTTTATTATGTGTGGTCCAAGAGGAATCTAATTGACCAAGAATGACCTATTATATCTAAATATTGCTTTGATCTTGAATCAAGTTTATTCAAAACACTAGGAATGGCTGAGTGATTGAAAACATTAGAAATTGCTTTATGGTTGATGTGGTTTTGTGATGTTTGTGATACTTTCAATGCAATCTTTAAAAAAATAAAAGATACACACAAAATAGCCAGTGGTCATATAATTGTTATTGCTAGCAATTATATGGTATCTATCCTACTTTATGTGAGTTCTTTAATTGGCAAAATATTATAGGGAAAGTTGCATATTATTGTGGAGGGATGGATTGTTAAGTGATGTAGGATACCCCTGATTAAGGTAGCAAGACATGGTGGATTAGCGATCATCCAAATTAATCAAATGACCCAATGCAAATAATGGTATAAAAAAATACCTAAAATGTATGTATGACATGCATGGATGGATTTGTGAGATGCAAAATGAAATATTTTTGATATTTTTGCTTTGTTATTTTTTTTAGCCATATGTATGCACATATATATAAATTGCACTATGCATAAAAATGCCTTTAGATGTATTATGTTCAATGGCTCAAGTTCCAATTTTCCTTCTAATTTGGGAAGTCGATATGTTCTTGGACCCAACTTCTGCTTGACAATGTATGGACCTAACCAATTAGCCATAAATTTATCTCTCAAGTACGGTAATGCATTGGTGTTTTGTTGATTATTTTAAGGATGAGATCTCCCACTTGAAATTTGTGAGGATGAACTTTTGTGTTGTAAGCACATTTAATTTGGTCCTGATATAATCGTAGATGTTCCAAGGCATTAATATGCCTTTCATAAAGGAGTGTTAATTGGCCAAGACGTGATTGTCTAGCTGTATCGTCATCCATGAATTCCTTCAATGTAACTCACAAAGAAGGGATCTCGAGCTCAAGAGGCATGATTGCTTTAGTGCCATAAACCAATGAAAAAGGTGTTGCCCCTATTGGCATTCATATGCTTGTGTGATAAGCCCATAGTTCCAAGGGGAATTGAGTGTGCCAATATCTATGATTTTCTTTTACTAGTTTCTTGAGAATGGCTATCACTATCTTGTTGGTCGCTTTGGCTTGTCCATTTGCCTGTGGATAATAAGAAGTAGAGAAACTGTGTTGGATATTGTATTTGCTACATAAGGCTTGAACATCCTTATTCTTAAATGACTTGCCATTATCTGAAATGATCTTGGAAGGAATCCCAAAATAATAGATAATATGCTAAAGTATAAACTCTGCTATTCGAAGTCCAGTCCTAATAGCCATTAGATTTGCTTCAACCCATTTGGTGAAATATTCCATGGTAGTTATGATGAATTTATGTTGTCTTGAAGAGGCGAGAATGTTTTTACAAATAATATCTAGGCCCCATTGTGAAAAGAGCCAAATGCTTTGAATGGGTTGTAAAGCTTATGATGGTACATGAGTCAAATTAGTGTGATGATATTTTTGATATTTCTTGATGTATTGACAACAATCACTTTCCATGGTGGGCCAATAATAACCCATGTGCAAAATGTGCTTTGCAATGGCCATTCCACTAAAGTGGCCACCAAAAGTACCATCATGGGTTTTAGTTATAGCTCGTTGTGCCTCAATGGGATCTAGACATCAAAGTAGAACTCCATCATAGCCACGTTTATACAACACGTCCCCCAAGAGAGTAAAATGAGCTATTTTTTGTTTGAATGTTCTTTTTTAGTTCATGTCATTTCTATTGGGAGGATCCCAGACTTGAGAAAGTCTCTTATCTCATAAAGGTAAGAATTGTAGGGTTCTTCTTGGACCAAACAAACACTCCTATCACCTTCAGATGTTGCTCATTTGATTGCTGACTTGGAAAATGTTGTTATGATAAGGGATTGGACTTATCCATGTTCATTATTAGGATCAAGTATCCCAAAGAATCCATTGCATGCACAAATATGTTAGCTGAATCAGGTAATTTACTAATTTCATACCAATTAATTTTTTCTAGCAATTTCATTGCTACTTTGTGATACTGTTTCAAGACTAGTTCCTTGCATTGGTATTCTCCTTATACTTGACAAAAAACAAGTTGAGAATCACAAAATATGCTTAGTTGTTTAATACCCATAGCTATAACTAATTGAAGCCCCAAGATTAGGGATTCGTACTCTGCATTTTTGTTTGTGCATGGAAAGTCGAGTTTGAATGATAAAGGAATTGGAATTCTTTTGGGTGTGTAAAACATAACTCCTGCACCTTGTCCTCTTTAGCACTTTGATCCATAAAATAATAGTGCCATATCAATATTGTCCTCAGGAGGGACTAACTCTTCTTGTTCATTAACAAAAAATACCAAATCATTTGGAATCTCTATAATACGTGGTTGTTCATTTGGTAATGGAGCTTCTGCAAGTTGATCGGCTATCACCTGACCTTTGATGGATTTATGATTGATGAACTTGAAATCAAATTTTGTTAAAAGCATTATTTATTTTGTTGTACGGGTGTTGTTGTACGTCTGAGTCATCATGTATTGTAGAGGATTATCTCTAGCTATGACATAGGTAGTATTACTTAGCATGGAATGTATAAGTTTCTTAGTGGTGAAAACCATTGCTAAGCACAACTTTTTGACATAAGCATATCTTGTCTCGTAACTTACCAATGTTCGACTAACATAATAAATGGCTTGGTCCTTGTGATTTTCATTTTTTTGAGCAAGCATTGTCCCTAGTGTAAAATATGTTGTAGAGACATATAGGTGAAAAGGGACTCTTGAACGAGGCAACGTAAGAACTGGTGGTGAAGCTAGATAATTCTTTATGTCATCAAATACCACTTGGCATTTAGTTGTCTGAGAGAATGTCACCCCCTTATGTAGCAAGTGATTGAAAAACCTACATTTATCTAAGAGTTATGTAAAGAATCATAGGATAGATTGAATCTTTCCTTACAAACTATGCAACTCTCTCAAGTTTGTTGAAGGTTACATCTCGATGATGGCCTTGACCTTATCAAGATCCACTTCAATGCCTCACTTGGAGAAAATGAATCCTAGAATTTCTCCTAATGTGATGCCAAATACATACTTCTTAGGATTTAACCTTACCTTATGTTCAAGCAATCAATCAAAAACTTTCTCTAGGACTTCAATATGCTCAAGATGTATTTTTGATTTGGAAATCAGATTATCCATATAATCCTCAATGATTTTATGCATGTAGTCATGGAATATGTATGTCATGGCACATAGATACATAGCTCCTACATTCTTAAGGATGAAAGGCATCACCCTATAACAAAAATTCCTCCAAGGTGTGGTAAAATTTGCCTTGTGTTTGTCCTCAGGATTAATTCAAATTTTATTGTATCTTGAGAAATTGTCCATTAATGAAATCATTTCATGGCCTGCATAGAAGTCTACCAATTGATCGATGTTGGGCAGAGAAAAATCATCCTTGGGGTATGATTTTTTTATATCTCGAAAGTTAGTGTATACACGTACCCCCCATTAAGCTTACAAATAGATATCATGTTGGAGATCCACTCTGGGTAATCAATTGGGACTATGAAATTGATGTCCAATAGTTTTTTTAGCTCTTCCTTGATGATTAACACAATGATTGGATGAAGTTTCCTAAGTTTTTTCTTGAAAGGCTTAGCATTTGGTGCTAAGGTAAGGTTATGGACCATTAAGTTGGGGTCAAGGCCATACATATATTTGTATGACCACACAAAAATATCCTTCTTTCTTGTCAATAAATTTATCATATGCTCTTTCTCTTATGTGGATAGTTTTTTTGTAATTTTGATGATTTATGGATTGTTCGTGTCTTGGCTAAGGTTCACATCGATAGATATTTCAATAAGCATATGGGAAATTTCCTCTAGATGATATGGATTTGGGATGAGATGGATATCATCCTCCACATGCTCAAATGACCTAGAGGTCTCCCCCTATACTTTAGTTTGAAAAAATTGAGGCAGAGGAATATGAAGGTTGCTATGAAATGTAAGCGTTAAAAGCTCATATTAACTCTTAAAATAGGATAAACTTGATGATGGATGGTGGGGATGAAATCCTATCCATGGAAATAAGGCTAGCATCGACCTAAATCAACTTTACCAAATTGTACAGGTTATGGAGTGGAGAAAACAAGTCAAAAATATATATTGAATTGGTGGAAGGCATGGTGCATGGCAATCGTAGATGATGTGGGCACAATCACATATGAAGTGGATGACTAGGTTGGTTGCAAGATAATTAGGTCAATAGATGTAGGTGGGGTGTAGGTGGTAAAAGGTATTGCCACCGAATGATGGGTGATATGATGCATGGGGTCCATAGGGGCTATAGATGGAATGGATGTGGGAATATGCAAAGTGACCTAGATGGAAGCTTTGTAAAAGGGTTGGTGTAAATGATGCTCTGATGAGGCAATGTGATGGGTGGTTGGATCGATGATGAGGGATGGCTAGCCAGACTAAAAGTGTGTGAAGGTTAACTCCTGATGTAATGATGGTATGGTACAATATGGGATGGTGAGTGGTGACAATGATGGGAAAACTATACTAGCTAAATTTAGGTACATCCTAATGGTATCCATGTCTACAAGTGTGACACGACCATCCATTGGTGTGGGTGGCTCACTCTTAGGAGTCTTAGGAACGGTAGTGTGGGTAGCTCTATGCATGACATCTGTATTTGACATGGGGGAACTACTAGAAGGTCCTACATTTAAGCTCTGGGACATAGGAGGGAGCATACTACCTTGCCCTACCACCAAAGTGTTAGGGATATGACTAAAATAAGATGAATCCATGGGGAGAGACAAATGACTCTAAACTAAGGCTAACTTTCTGGCTTGACTACGGGTTGTTACCATACGCTAATATGCAATGATGTATAAAGTGCAAGTGTGGGTGTATGTGAATGCATGAAAGAAGCACAATGTAAAACAACACTCAAAGCAAACAAACAAGCAATTTTTCCTAAGTTTTCACAAGTTTTGATTTGATTTTTTTGAATTTTAAAGGTTTTTTATTTTTTTGAGTTTTGAAGGTTTTGAAAAAGAAAAATTCATGTGCAAAATGTTTTTCCCTAATATGAATCTAGAATTTTACTTGTATACTCGTAAATAAAAAACCAATGATGAAGTCCAATCGCGTAAACCCACAAAAGTATGGATATGAAGCCCATACTTGATCAGGGAGCACAGGTCCTACAATAATCACCCAATACTCACTTAGGTAGCATTATATATTTCAAAGAGGAGTGCATGCTATTTTACAAGCTACATCAGATCTTGGAGCCGATCTTGGCCAAAAATAGGGTAATATGTTGGTGGTTGGTGATGAAGTCCAACTTAGAGATGATGAAATCTAATCGTTTGCCAATGTTTATGTGAGTGTCTGAGGTTTGTTAAAATTATTGTGGGATGTAAGCTAAAATGCAATTCATACCTAATGCAGAAATGCATGAAATAGAAACAATATATAGAATCATATCAGGGGTAAAATGCTGAGTTTAGGTAAGATTTTGACCAAGTTCTGTTTAACAGGCCTAACTGTGGGTGGGTGGTTGGTTTTGGTAAACCATAGATGCACGGTTCACCAAATGTGCATGAGCATTTTTTAGGGACCTCTTTTTCTCAACCACATAAATCAATAACAAATTATAGATATATTGCATAACAACCACAATGAATGATCCACATAATGTAAAAAAAGACAAATATAGAAATTATTGCAATGTATTCAAAACATGAGCAAACCCTTGAGGTAGGTCAAAAACATACAATACTCTTTTTATAAGGAAGCCACTCCAAAAACTCTTCAACTCCATGAGCCAAGACTTTACAATATAATTCTCTTCATGATCCTTACAATGACCAATATCTCTTCTTTATATACCCATATTATAATTCTACTTTGGGGAGCCCACTATTAATATAATATTATATTATAATACAATCAATCTTGGGTTATGTGTGGCCCATGCCAACCCTTATACAATATAATAATATATTCCAAAATATCTATTTCTAGGTATCCCAACATTACAATAATATAATATTAAATACTTATATTGGGTACTAAACATTCCATCCTCCTACAATTTTTTCGTCCTCAGAACATATGAAGGAACAAGATAATATGATTTGCTAAGCAATGTTAGCAACTAGTACCAATATCGATCATCCATCCATCCTAGTGAAACACGTTGATGTTGGTATGTCATTTTACCACTTGAGTATCCAAATATGCTTCGTTGGCTCCATGCTTCTACTATTATCTTTTGATAATTTTAATTATGGGTCCACTTGTTCCTTGATGTCGATGAACAATTCTAAAAACTAGGATCACTATGCTTTCTCTTCCAAACACTGCCATACTTGATGCCCTTTTAATTCCATGTAGAACCATAATATTGTTGCCTTGAGCCATGCCTCCAAGATTGTTGTTGCTCATGGTGGTGTGGATGGTGATATGGTGTCACCTTAACTTGATGTTCTACCTTCTTTGACTCCTCAATATTTGGCTCCACTATTTTAAAATATTCTACACATTGTTCTTTCATTTTCCCTTTGTGTGGTGTGTCCTTGTGCTCTTCTATCAACATTTTCTTTGATTCAGCTACTGTTATTTCCATGGACTCAATTTCTACTGCTTCTTCCATGGACTCTGTTGTTGCTGCTAAATTTTTGGATTCTATTTTAGGTTCTTCTATTTGATCTTCAAGTTGTTCCTCTACAACCACTTCTTATTTTACCTTGGATCCTTCTCCTGAAGCTAAGAAATATCCTGTAATGTTATCTTCTTTTTTCTGTACCATAACTTCATAGACTTATTTTACACATTAATGATAATAGTACCCAAATAATCTAACAAAGAATAAACAAGAATAATATCCTCATCATTCATCTCAATAGCATAAAAATTTGAATGTAAAACATATTATCCATGGTGATCTTCAAATATTCAAAAATATGAACATGCTCACCCTTCAGCTGTGTGTCCTTAATTTTTCTTTCTTAAACTTGCAACCTCTTAGCCAAAGCAATATTAATAAAATTATATCTACTACTAGGGTCAATGGAAATAATAACCTATTCCTTTTGAATGCTTCCATGAACCTATAAAATATAATTTTTAGATGAATGTAAACCCTTTTGATCCTTCTCTTGCTTTTGAATATCCAAATACGTGGCTTCAATCTTCTCACTATCTTCCTTAATATTTTTCTCTTTCTCATTCTTGAGTAATTTTATTTCTTTTTCATAGTCTTAATTCTATTTCTTGAAAACTTCCCATTCTCCTTTCATTTCATTTCACTCATTTTGAATTTTCTATTTTTTTTCAAGGTCTTTGATACATCCATCAAGCTATCTATATTTTTATTCCTTCCCTCAATATCTCTCTTGCAAACATCTAACTTTCTTTGTAATTGAATATGTTCCCATTTACTCAAGAATATTGGTTCTATTTCACTCCAAGTGCACAAGGGATTATCCCTAATAAATATTTCTACCCATTACAAGACTTCCACCCCAAAAAAACTCTTATAGCAATAGCGTAACATGACTTCACCGTGTTGAGATTTTACTATTTTCAACCACTCTCTCACATCAATAACATTTCCTTCAAAAAAATTTGTAGTTTCATAGTTGATGCCCTAATGCAACCTAGGGTTTCATAGAAATATATATCTCCCCACTAATTTAAAGTTCAATTCCACATAAATCATTGATATTTTTTCTTCCAAACAAAATAAATTGCAACTGATTTGCTTACCCGAACTAAATTTCGTCTTCCAAAAAATTCACGATTTGAAAATTTGTCACTGCTCTTCTTCCATACGGCTAACTTCAAAATGTCGTATCTCTCTCAATACTGCTTAGATTTATTCATATGACCACTCATTTAAAAGCTCTTAAAATTTTCCACAAACTGATACAAAAATCATTTAAATTGGATAAATGTTTGCATAGATATGGCTCCTAAAATATGAGATGTTTTTCCAAAAAGATCTGCCCTAAAAAATTCCCCACTTTTCCCAAATAGCTGCTCTTAAGAAATGTGCCCTAGCTCTACAAAATAAAACTCACTTTGTCCAAATTGCCGCTCTGATACCACTTGTTAAGAACCTCCTTTTCTCAACCACATAAATCATTAACAAATTGTAGATATATTGCATAACAACCACAATGAATGATCCACATAATGTAAAACAAGACAAATATGGAAATTACTGCAATGTATTCAAAACATGAGAAAATCCTTGAGGTAGGGCAACACCATACAATACTCCTTTTGGAAGGAAGCCACTCCACAAAATCTTCAACTCCACGAGCCAAGACTTCTACAATATAATTCTCTTCATGATCCTTACAATGACCAATATCTCTTCTTTATATACCCATCTTCTAATTCTACTTTGGGGAGCCCACTATTAATATAATATAATATTATAATATAATATAATATTATAATACAATCAATATTGGGTTATGTGTGGCCCATGCCAACCCTTATACAATATAATAATATATCCCCAAATATCTATTTCTAGGTACCCCAACATTACAATAATATAATATTAAATACTTATATTGGGTACTTAACCACATTTGGAAAATTCCAACCATAGATGCATGGTTCCTTTTTGCAAATAGAACAAGGGCAACACAGGTTCGAACCCTGAAAAAATATGCCTGAGTTATTTCTACCCAGCTATGCAAAATGAGTATTTCCTAAATGCAGATGCAAATCCTTTAATTTATTTATTTATTTATGTTTGGATGAATGCAAAAATAAGATTTTTATCCTAGGACCTAGATGCAAACAATGGCACATATGATAGAGACCTCTAATCTACCTAAATGCATGCTAAAACTATAAAAAGAAAAAAAAATGACACAAGGTTACAAACCTATGTTTCTTTCGTCACTCCTTCTAGTCTACTTCAATCGTTGGTTTGCAGTTCTATAGTACAACAACTATGTGTGCACGTTTCTCTAGATGCTCAACCATAGATGTGTGGTTCCACCTATCCTCAACCATAAGTGCATATTTCTCCAACTTCTCCACCGTAGGTGTGCGGTTCCTCATATCTGCAATCATGGGTGCATGGTTTTGTAGTAATAGGGCTAAATGCAGTAGGTTTCAGATCTATCGATCCGAGATCGAATCCTCATGCGCTTCGAACTCCCAAAACCTATAGATACAAAAAACATAGATTAGTAACTAAATAAAAGCATGGTAAAACAAAATATAACTCTTAGGGAGTCCCACCATGATTATCATTTTTTGTAACAAAAGAACTGAGCACCAAAAGATAAACATAGAGAAATGAATATTACCAAAATTGCTCTTTTTGTATTGATATTTGATACAATGTTTACAAAATAAATTTTGAATTACCCCAAGTGTGTTTAGGGTAATGTTACAATGCTCTCTCTGTATTGGTACAATGCTTATAACAATGGAACATGGGTCTTCCAAATCTTCACAAGGATGGATGCTCTTCACTCCTTAGCTATAGCTTCAAGGGGTGAGTGGGATTTTGATATCCAATGCGATACCCCTCCAACTTCAATAGCTCCTCCAGAATACTTGTATCCTACGCACAAGAAAGCCAAAAAGGACTAGTAGCACCTGTAGATTTAAGATATAAAAACCATACTACAAAACCCTAAACAATAAATCATGTAAATATGGGAAAATAGAAGCACTAAATAAAAAAGCCTTGCAAAAATAAATTTTACTGATCGTGCTCTTGGCTCTATAAAACCGTGGATACACAGTTGTGATCGGGAAACCATGAATACAAGGTGGTGAAATCATAGACATGTGGTTCCAACTGTAAAACCGTAGATGCATAATTTTGGCTGAATGGTTAAATGCCTCAAAATAGGATCTTTAGACTCGAGATTTGATTTCTCCTCAAAATATGTGCAGAAGTCTAATCCTATTTTGATAGCCTAGCAATGATTATGTTCAACTCCCCTAATTTTATGGGGTGAAGGTACCTATATAGGCTCCTTAGGATTTGGAGGGAAGTGATAGGTGGCAAGTCTGGATTGCCAAGTGGCCATCCTAGGCTGCCAAATGGAGGGGGTAGTTACAATGAGTCACCCAGTGTGGCTCACTTAACTAGGGTGATGTGGCTTCAAGTGGAGTGTTATGTTGAGGGTTACCCCATGTGAAGGTAAAAGGGCGATAAAGGTGTATGATATGTGGTAAGGTGGCTAAGACAATGTCTAGTGAGTAGGTAGGGTATCCTAGGATGATTTTCCATATTTAATAAATCTAGAAAATAGGATAATGTGCAAATTTTATATGCCTAAGTACAAACTTAGGCATATAACTTTATTATGCAGAATTTGATGTAGGGTGGCACATGATGACTTTTTGGATGACCAATTTTTAGTGTCTACAATATGTAACCATCAAGGAATATTACCATATTATTATGCACTTTGTAACTCATGGAAGATGAACCATCACACTCTTGTATAAAGAGAGATGTACCCCATTGTAAAAGGCCATATATGAAGTATTCTTATAGAAGTCTTGGCTCATGGAGCTATATATATCTTGTGGAGTGACTTCCTTCTAATAAGGAGCATTGTACGGTGTTACCCTACCTCAAGGGTATTATCAATTTCTATTTTATTGTGTGATTAATATTGTGAAATTTATTGTGGATGCATGTTTGATATTTTTGCATATTGGTGAATGATTTATGGTTATGAGAATAGAGATTCATAACATTTGGTATCAGAGCAACAATTATGGCAAAGTGAATTTTCAAAAAAACTAGGGTACATTTAAAAAAAAAAATATCATGTTTTGTAGGAGCCATTTTTTTAGTAATCATTTTTAGAAGGTTTTTGTACCATTGTCTATATCATTTTGAGTACTATAAAAATGATTGCTTATTTATTAAATTATTATAAGTATTGAGAAATTTATTTATGTTTGAAGTTGGGTTATTTGTGCTAGTTTTTGGTCGTGCAAATGTTTTTCAAAACAAAAAAAAATCATATTAATTTTTTATTTGTCATTTTTAGAATATTTTTGCACCAACATGTTAATTATTTTAAATACTATAAACATGACTTCTCACTTGTGAAATTTTGATAAGTATTGAGAGAGTTATAGCTCTTTGAAGTTGGGATTTTAAGACTATTTTTGGGCTGCACAAAAAAATCATGCAAAGGGAAAAAATCTTAACTCTCAATCCAAGTAAGCAAATCAGTTGTCGTTTGTTTTATTTTGAAAAATATTTGTAGATTTAAATGTTTAAGGAATAGATGGTATTTGAGAAATTTTATTATGATTATTTAAAACCCTACTCCCCTTCCAAAAAAAATGGTTTAAGGTCATGGAGTTGCCAAAATTCTTTGAAAATTTTGATATTGATGCAAAGGCATGGTTGAAAATCTTGAATTATTTTAATTTAGACTAGAAATTTGAGCTTTTAAATGCTTTGCAAGGAGAAGTTTATTATTGTTTTTTAAACTTTTCTTATTTCCATCATCATCAATGCACATGGAAATAATTTAAAGTTGCAATTTTAAGCAAATAGATATTGGAGAAGAAGGATAATAACTTGCAAGCTAAGGAAACTACACCTTGTGTATCAAGGCCAAACAGTGGTCAAAAATATTTGTTTGAATGTAAAATTCTATTTTGCAAGTTCATGGTTGCATTCCAAATAAAAACAAATATTGTTTTTACTAACCTTAGCAACAAATATAATTTTATCAATGTATTTGACTAAGACCTTGCAATTTCAAGCAAATAAAATCAAAGACATACAACTTGAGGGTCAAAATATTTAAAGTTTTTAAGATCTAAAAATCATCATGGATATATATATGTTTTACCTTCATATTTTCATGCTATTGAGATGAATTATGTAGATATTGTTCTTGGTTATCCTTGGTTCCATTCTTTGGGTACTATTAACATTAATGTGTAAATGAAATTCATGAAGTTATGGTACCAAAAGAAGATAACATTATAAGACATTTCTTAGTGTAAGGAAAAACAAGTAGCTATTGTAGGGGAACAAAGTAAAGAACAAATAATAGAACCTAAAATAGAATCTCAGGAGGAGGTAGTAGCATCAATCATGGAAGTAAAACAAGGGATAAACCAAATGAGAGAAGCAAGAAAGAAGAGCAAAACCAAGTAGAACAATAGGCTAAGGTTGGAGTATATCACCATCCACACCACCATGAGAGGTAAGAATCATTCAGACAAGGCATAGACCAAAAAAGGAGCTATGAGGGACATACAAGAAACTAGAAGATCCCGAAATTTGGATAGCTATAAATCATACATTCAAGTATGTATGGATAAAAAAGTGAAATTCGTGCTTCCAAGACATGGCATTGGCTTGAACGAAGACCACCACCAATCATATTTTCATTTGGAGGGATGGATAATCAATATTGGTACCAATACTCAACATGTTTCAAAATATCATATTATTTAGCCTCTTCTAATATTTTGAGGATGAAATATTTTGTAAGGGGGGTGGAATGTTAGGTACCCAAGATAGGTACTTAATAATATAATATTGTATTATATATTGGTATGGACCATAAATAACTATTGAGTAAGGAAGACCACATGTCAAATTAGAAATAGGTTGGAGAGTAATGTAATATAATCATATATGTAACTGTTATGGAGTATTATCATATTATTATGCACTTCGTAACTCATGGAAGGTGAACCACCACATGGGTGATCTTGTAACTCATGGAAGGTGAACCATCACACTCTTGTATAAAGAGATATGTACCCCAATTATAAAATATCATATATGAAGTATTCTTGTAGAAGTATTGGCTTGTGGAGCTAGAGATCTTGTGGAGTGAATTCCTTCCAATAAGGACTGTTATACAATGTTTCCCTACCTCAATAATATTATCAATATATATTTTATTGTGTGCATTAATTTAATGGAATTTATTGTGAATGCATGTTTAATATTTTTGCATATTAGTGAATGATTTATGGTTATGAGAATAGAGTTTCATAACATAAATGTGGATCCTATTGCTAAACATCTCCATGGGTAGTACTTTGGATAGTTATCAATAGATGCACCGGTCATAAAGTGGGGCCACAAAGAGAGAAGGAAGAAAATTAAACTTAAGCAACCTCTCATTGAGGTACATTTGGTCCACCAAAGGAGGCATCACATCATTGATATCTAGGATTTTGGTCCTAGTGAATGTTGGTAGTATTACATTATTTGGTACCTTGAGTACCATTGTAAATATTTATATTAGGAGTGTGAGTTTACTTAATATGTGTCAAGTTGTGAAGAGTGTTTATATGTCATGTAATCATTTGTGAGTATGAGTTATGAGCGAAAGGTGTCATGTGTGCAAGTGTGAGTTATAAGTGAAATGTGTCATATGTGAAAGTGTGAGTTATGAGTGAAAGGTGTCAAGTGTGTAAGTAAAGAGTCATGAGTGAGAGGTGTCATGTGTGAAAGTGAAGAGTCATGAGTAAGAGGTGTCATATGTGAAAGTGAAGAGTCATGTATGATGTGTCAATATTAGAAGTAGGAGGTTATATTATCATGAGAGACTTTGTCATAATATAAGAAGTACATATGAAAGGTTGCATATTCCATGAGTTTGAGGAGAGCAAAAGTCAAGAGTACTAAAGAGTTTTATGTAAAGTTATATGTTGATGAAAAGGTGTATGCAATGTAATCAATTTTGAATGTATTATTGGATGACAAGGATTATCTATAAAGATTTTTATTTTATGAATACTGATGTTATTATGGAGTGAGACTATTGGCTTTTGATTATACAATCCTGGAACTATAGGCCTATGATATTTTGGTATCACTTTGCTAATAGTGGTATATCCAAGTTTCATTGATCAGAGCCACGTTAGTTGAATGTGAGGAGCTATTGATTAAGGAGTTGGAGGAGAACATGATGAGCATATTGAAGGAGATTAAAATGATAAATATTTTAAAATCCTAAGAGATTGAAGATTGAAGAGTGGAGAGGAGATTAGAGAAGAATATAGAAGCCTAAGAGATTGGATATTGAAGAGTGGAGATGAGTTTGGGAGAGAATACAACCTAGAGATTGGAGAAGAATATAGCTTGAATATTGGAGAAGATTACTACATTTTAGAAATATTTAAATGATATTTTTAATGAACAAGTTAAGAATATTACAATGTTTGAGATGTATTGGAGGAGTGTGAAGTTTGAGAAGAGATGGAATATTGTAGATAGGATGAAATATTATGGATTGAGAGTGGAGAAGCTAAGTATTAAAAGTACATGATGTAGTATTTCCTAAAGGAGACATCATTTAAGAATACAACATAATTTGACATGTATGACAATATAGCATCATCTAAAGGAGATGATATTAGAGAGTGTCTGGATGAGATAACATTGGAAGAATGTGATGTACAAAAATGCCTAAGTCATTAGCAGTTGAGAAGTACTTGGAGGAGACAACATTGGAAGAGACAATAGAATATGACTTGTAGCATTTGAGATGATTAGTATATTAGAGTGTGAATAAAGCACAAGCAGAGAGTTTGAGAGATTGAGTAATACCTAATATGAAAGTAGAGAGTTAGAGAAATTGGAGAACACTTGGTAGTAGTAAAAGAGTGATAAGATGAAAGGAGAGTGCTTAGAGAATTCTTGGACACAAAGGGGAAGTTCTTGGAGAATACCTATAAGCAAAGGGAGAATGCTTGAAATGCTAAAGAGCAACAAACAAATGTAAACTAGAAGAGTGCCTAATATACCTGAGAGTAGTAGGCAAACATAAAACTAGAAGAACACCTAATATAGTAGAGTGGATGAACGTAGATCTAAACATGGTTGAAGAATATATAGAATACCTAGCCATTCATCATAGAGAATCAACGTGTAAATATAATGTTGGTTGTAGAGTTAAAATTAAAAGTGTAACACCTTGCTCTAACATAGAATGTGGTGGACAAATTTGAAAGGAATTAATTAGGGAACATATTTATAGGTTAAATTTGGTTTGGATTAATGAATTTGTAGATAAGTTTTTTCTCTAATTTAATTGAAACAAATTGAATGAAGGGAGTTATAAGGTGAACAAATGAATTACTAATTATTAAATAGAGAAATTAAATTTTTGTAAGAATTTAAAATTGAAATTTGGGAGATATATGAAGGATTGATAATTGAAACTATGAAATTAAATATTAGGAAGACATTAAAATAAATTTAATTTGCAAATTTAGTTATAGAAATAAGAATTAAAAATTGAAAATTGATTTGAAATTGGAATATTAAGCAATTGAAGCAGGAATAAGGAGATTACGAATTTAATTAGAAATTGAAAAAGATATTAGAATTGAATTTTTGAAGAAGATGAAAAAGAATATTCAAATGGTTGATTGAAATAAATGGAAGAAATTATTTAAAATGCATCATTGGAAGATTATGAATAAATGTTAGAAAATTTAACCGCTACACACAAAGTATGATAGAGAATGATAGAAAAAAAAAAAATGAAATATTAAAGAGGGTCTTACAAATAATATTTAGAGAAGACAAAGATGAACAATTTGTAACACTTGAAGACTAACTAAACATGAAACTAAATGAAGCAAGTAAATATTTCAAAAGTACTATTATAGTACCTATTGATATAGGGAAAATAACATATATGACATTACTCTCTCTAGAAGTTCAAGTTCATAAAAAGAAAAAATAATTGTTGAATATCAAACATTTTCATCAAGAAATTGATCACAAAAAGAACATGAACAATGAAGGAAAATATACAAAAGATATGAAGTCATAAAATGATAAATAATGTGAAAATAGTGGATTTTTACATTATGAATCTAATAACAATGGCACTGTAGAAAAGACTAATGGTGAAGAACATGAATCATATTATTATGCTGATTTGTTAATAAATTTAATAGAACTAGGAAATGGATCAAAGAAATAGAAGAAAAAGACCAAGATCAAGGAGAAGAAGCATAAAGCAAAGGGTAAAATAAAAAAGAACAAGAATTAGAAGATAGAAGGTAAAAAGCCTTCACACAAAATAATGTAACAAGGGGTGTTGGTGGTATTACATTATTTGGTACCTTGAGTACCATTGTAAATATTTAGATTAGGGGTATGAGTTTATTATTTAGTATGTGTCAAGTTATGAAGAGTATTTATGTATCATGTAATCAAGTGTGAGTGTGAGTTATGAGTGAAATGTGTCATGTGTGCAATTGTGAAAGGTACCACATGTGCAAGTGTGAGTTATGAGTGGAAGGTGCCAATTGTGTAAGTGAAGAGTTACGAGTGAGAGGTTCCATGTGTGAAAGTGAAGAGTCATGTTTTATGTGTCAATATTAGAAGTAGTAGGTTATGTTATCATGAGAGAATTTATCATAATATAAGAAGGACATATAAAAAGTTGCATCTCCCATGAATTTGAGGAGATCAAAAGTCAAGAGAATTGAATATTCTTATGTAAAGTTAAATATTGATGATAAAGCTCTACACAATATAATCAATTTTGAATGTATTATTGAATTAGAAGGATTATAAATAAATCTTTTTATTTTGTGAATATTAATGTTATTATGGAGTAATACTATTGAGTTCTAATTATACAATATTGGAACTATAGGCTTGTGATATTTTGGTCTTACCTTACTGATAGTGGTATCAAAGCTTTGTTGATCAGAGATACTTTAAGGAGTTAGTGATTAAGGAGATAGAAGAGAACATGAGGAGCATATTGAAAGATATTGACATGAGAGATATTCTAGAAGTCTAAGAGATTAAATATTGAAGAGTGGAGAGGATATTGGAGAAGAATAAAAATATTGAGATATTGAAGATTAAAGAGTGGAGAGGAGATTAAGAGAGAATATAGCTTGGATATTGGAGAGAATATTGGAGAAGAATACAACTTGAATATTGGAGATGATATTGGAGAAGATTACTATGTTTGAGAAGTAGTTGATTGATATTTTGAAGGAATTGGTTAAGAAGATTACAATGTTTGAGATAAGATGGATTTTAAGGAGTGTGAATCTTGAGAAGAGATGGAAAATTATAGATGAGATGACATATTGAGGATTTAGACTTGAGAAACAAAGTATTAAAAGTACATGATGTAGCAATGCCCGAAAGAGATGGTATTGGATAATGTCTAGATGAGACGACATTGAAGGAGACAACAAAATATGATGTTTATCATGACATAGTACCACCTAAAGAAAATAGTATTGGAAAATTACTCGAGGACACAAAAATAGAGTAATGTGATGTATACTAGTGTCTAAGATTTTTTTAACAGTTAAAGAGCACCTAGAGGAGATGACATTGGAAGAGACATCAAAACATGACTTGTACCATCTAGGATGATTAGTAGATTGAAGTGCACATAAATAAAAAGTAGAGAGTGTAATATATTGAAGAACATGTGAGATATAAGTAGGGAGTTAGAGAGATTAAATAACACTTGGTAGTAGTTAAATAGTGATAAGATAAAGTGAGAGTGTTTGGAGAATACTTGGACATAAGGGGAGATTTTTTGGAGAATATTGACAAGCAAAGGAAGAGTGCCTGAAATGTTTAGGAGTATCTGATGAATGTAAAACCAAAATAGCAGCTAAGACCCCTGATATCAGTAGAAAAAATATAAAATGAGAAGAGAACGTGATATAGTAGATTGGATGAACATGGACCTAAATGTGATTGAGAATGTTGAGCCATTCATCGTAGAGTACAAACTTGCAATGATAACGATGGTTGTAGAGTTAAAATTAGAAGTATAACGTATTTATCTAATGCAAATATGGAAGATGAATTTTAAAGGTATTTATCAAGGCACATTTATAATTTAAAATTTATTTGGATTAATGATTTGGAATACAAGGCTTTATTTAATTTAATTGAAAGAAATTGAATGAAGGAAGTTATAAGGTGAATGAATAAATTAAATGGAGATTAATGAGAGATTGAATTTTTGGAAGAATTTGAAATTAAAACCTAGGAGATATAAGAAGGATTGATAATTGAAATTTATTGATTGAAATTATGAAAATAAATATTAGTGAGAAATAAGAAATTGAACTTGCAAATTTGGTTAGAGAAAGAAGAATTAAAAGTTGAAAACTGGTTTGAAATTGGAAGATTGAGCAATTGAAGGAAAAATAAGGAGATTATAAATTTAATTAAAAATTGAAAGAAATATTAAAATTGAATTTTTGAAGAAGAAAAAGAATATTCAAAGGGTTTATTGAAAGAAATGGAAGAAATTATTTAAAATGCATCATTGGAATATGGTGAAGGAATGTTGGAAAATTTAAAACACTTCTAAAAAAGTATGATAGAAAATGTTGGAAATGAAAATATGAAAAGTTAAAGAGGGTCTTAAAAATATTTTTTAGAGAATCCTAAGATATTTGTAACACTTGAAGACTGTCTAAGAATGAAACTAACCAAAGCAAGTGAAGATTCCAAAATTACTATTAAAATAACTTTTGATGTATAGGGAAAATAGCATATATGACATTACTCTCTCTAAAATTTTAAGTTCATGAAAAGGAAATAGAATTGTTGGATATAAAATACAATGATTAAGAAATTGATGACAAAAAGGACATGAAACAATGAAGGAAAATATACAAAAGATATGAAGTCATCAAATGACAATAGGAATCTTGATAAAAAATGCACAAAATAATTTGACAAAGAATGTGAAAATAGTGGACTTTTACAATTTTAATTTGATAGCCAATCCAATAGCAAACAAGATAATAATGATGAAGGACATCAATCATATCCTTGTGATGATTTTTTGAGAAATATAATATAAGTAGGAAATTTATCAAAGAAATATAAGAAAAAGAACAAGATCAAAGAGAAAAAGCATAAAGCAAAGGGCAAAAGGAAAAGGAACAAGAATTAGAAGATAGAAGATAAAAATCCTTCACATGAAATAATATAATGCGAGGTGGGGGTGGGGTGTTGCTGGTATTAAATTATTTTGCACCTTGAGCACCATTGAAAATATTTAGAACATGAGTGTGAGTTTATTATTTAGTATGTGTCAAGTTGTGAAGAGTGTTTATGTGTTACATAATCAAGTGTGAGTGTGAGTTATGAGTGAAAGGTGTCAATTGTGTAAGTGAAGAGTCATGAGTGAGAGATATCATGTGTGAAAGTAAAGATTCATGTGTGTTGTGTTAATATTATAAGTAGTGGGTTATGTTACCCTTATAGAATTTGTTATAATGTAGGAAGGGAGTATAAAAAGTTGCATCTCCCATGAGTTTGAGGATAGAAAAATTCAAGAGTATTGAAGAGTATTATGTAAATTTATATTGATGACAAAGCTCTATGTAAAATAATCAATTTTGAATGTATTATTGAATGAGAAGGACTATCAATAAAGATTTTTATTTTGTGAATATTGATTTTATTATGGAGTGAGACTATTGGATATCGATTATATGATCCTAGAAACATAGCCCTATGATATTTTGGTTTCACCTTGATAGTAATAAAATATTCAAGAACATTGGTATGGGATAACATCAGGGTGGGTATTGAATCCTCAACCCTCTCCAAGACTTTGTATATATTGTATATAAAAAAATATGCATTTAATTGTTTGAAAATATTACATTATTTTGTACATGCAAATGTACCCCCATGGTACCTTCGTGGTAAAATTGTAAATATGTAATATATTAGGGTTGAGTATATAGTTTAGATGTTTGATTTACATTTATCCTTTTATGTAAGCCTCAATGTGCAATAAATACACAAGTTTCATGTAATATTGCAATGTGTAGGAAATGCACAAGTGTCATGTAAGTTAGAGTGCAAGTGTATATTGAGAGGATGTGCACAAGTGTCATGTATTTAAGTGTACAAATATATAATGTGATAATATGCACAAGTGTCTTATATTAGGAGTGAATGTAGAAGTGTAAGATTTATGTAGAAGTGCCCAAGTGTCATAGAGTCAAGTGTGCATGTAAGAAGAAAGTGAAGAGTTTAGTATGCAAGTGACAAGATGATAAGCCAAAGGTCATGGGACTTATCATATGAAGAGAAATAGAAAAGTACATAAAGAGTCATATTCTATGTCTATATTATGGAGATAAATCTCCATAATTCCATATCAAGATCAATATCAAATTATCTTATGTAAGAGGAAGAAAAATAAATAAAGCTTGTATATAGATTTTGAGCAATTAATATTGTAAGTTTTCGTCATGCTTAATTCATGAATGTATTAAGCCATTTAAATTCATATTTGAATATATAAGTGAATGCTATTTTCATTATGATATTGGCCTTGATATACATATTAGATTCCTCATATATTATTCTACTCTTCATTATTGATATTTTGACCTTTAATATTGTGGCTTATTTATTGAGGGACCTATGAAATTTTGTGGTAGTAAGACTTAAAATCCAATAGTGGTATCAAAGCTACCACATGACTCTGTCCATTTTTGATAGAGTTTATTTTATTAGCCACCATCATCAATATTTAACTTTGTCCATTCTTGATAAATTTAATTTAGAGTCTATCCACTTTGAAGGCAGTGAAGACTTGGACTCAAATTTTAAAAGTCTAATTGAGTAGATATTGAGAGGACAAGGATAAGTCATCCCGATTTTTGATGCTAGGGAATTTCCACTTGGTTTAAGGAAAACCAATCAATACTAGGACTCAACTATATTGATAGAAAAGGCCAGCTTAAGAGAAAAGTTGAAAATTTGATAGAGGAAGCCAAATTAGAAGATAGTTGGAGATTAGAGAAAATGTAAATTCACCCCAATAATATTTAGGATTCTCAAGAGGAAAGAGGGGAATCGCTATTGAATCAACTCAGGAGGAAATTTGGTCATTCAAGGACATTTAGAGTTACCCTCACATTCATATTGGGTTCTCTAGCAAGGAGGAGAACAATATTTTGTTCTTAGGTGCGACCTAAAATATTGAATATTTTATATAGATAGAGGAGAAACATTGCTATAGAGACTGAGAAGCATCATAACTTCCTACAAATATAGAGAAGCATTTTAGCTTCAAAGGATTCAAAAGCATTCAAAGCTTCCTAAGCATAGATATTTCAAGCAACCGAAAATAGTTGACAACAAAGGTCCAATAAGAATAAGAAATACAAATATTCTATAGAACAGAGAACAAGTAAGCAAATAAAATAAGGAGAAGAAAGCATTGTAAGATTCCTAAGATAAAGGAACATTAAAGAATCATTTCAATACTAAATTGAACTTGACATATTTGAAGTAGTAATAGTATTCTAAAACAAGAAGAATAACACCAAAGTGTAGACTAGAACATGCAAGAAGCATTAAATATATTTTGTGGAGCCATGATACACATAAAGGAAGAAGAGGCTAGCATCAAAGTGGCTAGCTTAAGTTGAAGAGGCCCAAGATGCTTGCATCAAGAAAAGGCCCATGAAGCCTACATTGTTGAAGAGGATCAAGAGGTCTACATTAGAGAAAGTAGCCTAAGTGGAAAACATTAGAGAAAGTGTCCCAAGTGGTCAAAATTAGGGAAAGCAACCCAAGTAGCCAACATCAAAGAAAGCAACCCAAACAACTAACACTAGAGAAAGTGTTCCAAGCAATCAACATTGGAGAAAGTGACACAAGAAGTAAACATTGGAGATAGCAACCCAACTGGCCAACGTTGAAAAGAGGCCTAAGAGGTTAGCTTTGAGAAAGAGACCCAAATAGTTTGTATAGAGAAAGAGACCTGAAGAACACAAGCTTATATTGAGAGGGGGGTGAACAGTATAAGATCACTTTTTAATTTTCTTTTCTCAAACAATATTATCCAATATATCAATGGAAATATAAACAACAGTAATCAAAGAAATACAAAAATTGCGACACACAATAGAGACACCAATTTAACATGGTTCACCCAATGTGGGATCCTCCATGGAGAAAATATTTCACTAATATTTTCTCAACAAATATCTTGGGAATCCTTCCCTATTACAATGTTTATGGACATCTGTCCAAAGGAGAAACCAATATCCTAATAAAGTTTGTATATCTCTATCCATAGGAGACACCAATACCCTAAGTTGATTTGTGGATATCTATCCACATAAAGAATCCTCCTCTACTCTGGATGGTGATCCTCTAGAAGACTACTACGTCCACTACACTAGCTTGTGGATCTCTCTCCACTAAAGACTCATATCCTCACTCAGAAGACCTCTATCATCACTACCTTGGCTAATGGATCTCTATCCATTGGAGACTATTGTCCTCTATTCTATCACCTGCAAAGCTTGCTCTCAATTCTGTTTAGAATCTACACTAAACATAGTCCTTCGGTCTAGCACAAATATGCTCAATATCTATCTCAAATCTACACTAAACATAGTATTTTGGTCTAGAAATTTTTTTCTTAATCTCTATCTTAAATATGCACTAAACACAATCCTTAGATCTAGCATAAATCTGCTCAATATTTGTCTTGGGTCTGGCACAAATATATCCTCAAATCTGTACCAAATTCTATCCTCAGGCCTTAATACAAATCTTGATCCAATCATATATTAACTCTGCTAGATATGCCCCAAGCCTTAACACAAAGCTTGAACAAATCAATCAATCAACTCTTCTCTCAAGTCTTCTCAAAGACTTACCTCAAATTTGTCCACAAGTTCTCTCTAGAACTTGCTCAAACTACTCTCAAGTCTTCACCAAGACTTACCTCAAATATGCTCAACAAGTTCTCACTAGAACTTGCTCAATATTCTCTCAATAAGTCTTCTCCTAGACTTACCTCAAATATATATTGTAAGCTTCCACAAAAGCTTACTCAACTCAGTCCTTAAGTCCACTCTAGGACTTACTCAAATAAGCTCACAATATTTCACAAAAACTTGCTTAATTATGTCTTGAAGTGCACTCTAGGACTTACTCAAATCTGCCCACTAGCTTTCATAAAAGCTTATTCAACTCAACTCAATATTTCACAGAAAACCTCTTCAATCACACAAAAAAGTTTCACATAGAATATTTTTTTAATCTCATAGAAACATATAGATAATGGTTAGAGACTCAATATGTTTCACACTTACAATAATACTTAATCACTTTCAAACTCTCCTTTTTAAGCACAAAAACATATGGATAATGGTTAGAGACTCAATATGTTTCACACTCACACAACAATCAATCACTTTCAAACTCTTTTCAAATCAATTAAGAATAAAGAAAACATTGTTTCATAGAAATTGAACTATCACTCCAAAAATTTCAATCAATTATGCTCAATCAAATCCAATCAACCAATCACTCAATGAAACACAACTTGCTTATACACCCTAACCAAGTGTTTCATTATGCTTCCAATAACTCACACTATGGAACTCAATCTTGACTCAAGATGATTCTAAATTCACATAACAATGATACTCATGATATTTCACAAAATCCTAGTTCAAGATAGTTCTCAACTTCACATAACAATGATACTCATGATCTTTCACAAACCCTAATCATGCACATGAAGGCTCACTCAAAATTTCCAACAATGCTTATCAAACAAGGTTTCTAGCATCAAATTTCATTCCAAAAAAACCCTCAAATAAAACTGACTCTTGACATCAATGAGATCCTTAAAATGTTCTCTTGTAATTTTACAACTTTACCCTTTTGACCTTTTTGTCTCCCTCATATATTCCTTTCAACTTATCCCAAATTTCCTTTTTTGATTTGCAATGCAGAACTTTTATAAACTTTGTTTCATGCAAACACTTTAAAATTACATTCATTGCTTTTGAATTATTCAGATATAGGAGCTTACCATATTTATCTATAGGTGGAGTAGCTAGTGGTATGTATCCATTTTCAACTGCTTCCCATATTTTATTTCCAAGTGACATTAGATGAATATTCACTCTCATACTCCAAAGTACATAATTGTTCCCATAAAACAATGGTACCAAATTCCATTATGATCCATACAGATAATCCATCTGTGTTCTTTGTGATTTTCCTTCAAGCTATTAAACTCTTTCGAAGGAACCCACTCTGATACCAATTGAATAACACAAGATTATACTGAGAGGGGGGTGAACAATATAAGACCACTTTTTAATTTTCTTTTCTCAAATAATATTATCCAATATATCAATGGCAATATCAACAACAGTAATCAAAGCAATGCACAAATCACCACACACAATAGAGACATGAATTTAACATATTTCACCCAGTGTGGGTTACTCCACAAAGAAAATATTTCACTAATATTTTCTCAAAAAATATCTTGGGAATCCTTCCTTATTACAATGTTTATGGACCTCTATCCAAAGGAGATACCAATCCCTAAATCAAGTTCATGGATCTCTATCCACAGGAGACACCACTACCCTAAGCTGATTTGTGTATCTCTATCCATAGGACTCCTCCTCTACTATGGCTGGTGATCCTATAGAAGACTACTGCCTCCATTGCACTAGCTTGTGGATCTCTCTCCATTGAAGACTCATGTTCTCACTCAGAAGACCTCTATTCTCACTTCCTTGGCTAATGAATATCTATCCACTGGAGACTATTGTCCTCTATTATGTCACCTCCAAAGCTTACTCTCAGCTTTATCTGGAATCTGCAATAAATACAATCCTTCGATCTAGCACAAATCTACTCAATCTCTGTCTCAAATATACACTAAACATAGTCCTTTGGTTTAGCACAAATCTGCTCAAGATCTGTCTCAAATTTTCACTAAACATAGTCCTTCGATCTAGCACAAATCTTCTCAATATTTATCTTGGGTGTGGCATAAATCTATTCTCAAATTTGCACCAAACTCTATCCTTAAATCTATCCTCAAGCCTTAACACAAATCTTGATCCAATCACAAATCAAATATGGTAGATCTGCCCTAAGCCTTAACACAAAGCTTGAACAAATCAATCAATCGACTCTACTCTCAACTTTTCTCAAAGACTTACCTCAAATATTGTCATAAGTCCTATCTAGAACTTTCTCAAACTACTCTCAAGTCTTCACCAAGACTTACATCAAATCTGCTCAACAAGTTCTCACTAGAATTTGCTCAATTAGCTCTCAACAAGTCTTCTCCTAGACTTATCTCAAATATGCACTGTAAGCTTCCACAAAATCTTACCCAACTCAGTCCTTAAGTCCACTCTAGGACTTACTCAAATCAGCTCACAAGATTTCACAAAAGCTTGCTTAACTCTATCCTAAATTCCACTCTAGGACTTACTCAAATTTGTCCACTAGATTTCACAAAAGCTTATTCAACTCAACTCAATCTATCATAGAAAACCTCTTCAATCACACAAACAAGTTTCACATAGAATCTTGTTTTAATCTCATAGAAATATATAGAGAATGGTTAGAGACTCAATGTGTTTCACACTCACAATAATACTTAATCACGTTCAAACTATCTTTTTTAATCGTAAAAACATATGGAGAATTGTTAGAGACGCAATATGTTTCACACTCACACAACACTCAATCACTTTCAAACTCTTTTTAAATAAATTAATAATAAAGAATAATTTTTTTCATAGAACTTGAACTATCACTCCAACACTTCCAATCAATTATGCTTAATCAACTCCACCCAACCAATCACTCAATGAAACAAAACCTGCTTGTAAACCCTAACCAAGTGTTTCACTATGCTTCCAACAACTCACACTATGGAACTCAAATTTGACTCAATATGATTTCAAATTCACATAAAAATGATACTCATGATATTTCACAAAACCCTAGTTCAAGATAGTTCTCAACTTCACATAACAATGATACTCATGATTTTTCACAAACCCTAATCATGCACATGAAGTCTCACTCAACATTTCTAACAATGCTTATCAAACAAAGTTTCTAGCATCAACTTTCATTCCAGAAAAACCCTCATCAATCAACATTGGATATCTCAAAATCAAACTCAACAATGCTTATGAAACAATCCTTTTCACTCCAACTTAGCATTCACAACATCCAATCCAACAATATTTCACTCACAAGGAAGATGTGCCCATACCTTTTGTTTTATGAATAATTGACCTCAAAACCTGTCTCAATCACAATCACCCTCTTTGCCAATCTCACAAGTTAGGTAGCAAAAACCTTCTTAAAATTTCATTCAAATATTTTCTTAAGATATTTCACCATATAAAACATTAAATCTCAATTACACCTTATAATCTCCACACTTAAGAAAATGATTGGTAAAAATTAAAAAACTCACTTTAACAATTAATTTTCTTTATCCACCTTATTACTCCTTCCAAATTCTGATCATCAAAATCACAATATAATATTTAATTTTTATAAACCTTATATCTCCCTCCTAACACAAAAATTCATGCCACATTAAAACCTTAGGAGCAAAATTTAATTTAAAAATTAAATACCTTTATTGCCCTCTATGGGATTCAATCCCTCGTTGCGCTGCCACTAGGGCCCTAACTGTGGTCCAACTACCGTGTGAGCTAGGCTCTCACCTTGGTAGGCAAAAGCGTCTTGTGCACTTTGTAGCCTATGTTGGGAGCCAAAACCTAAAACAACCACCACAAAACACTGTTGTTGGGATTCGATCGCCGGACCTCCTGCCTATTAATATCTTAATGCACAACCGCTTACCGCTAGCCCAACCACCAGTTTTGCAATGAGGCTTTAAGCCTCCCTTCCTTTATTCATTCGATGAATGGCGAATAAAACAAAAAAATTTCCTTTAACTTGCAGTTAGATCGTGGAAATTCACAGACACTCACAATGTGAATTGATTGAAGGTTAGACCATAGGTAACCAAATGCACATGGTATTTATACCATTGTGCCATCTCCCTTTGGACATCGGTGGAGGGAAAAAATGCATATGATATCGGCATTAATTAAACCTTTGCCCTTATAACCCTAACCTTAGGGTTAATTAAATTAAATTATAAATTAATTTATAATGAAATTATTATAATTAATTTAATAACTTTAGGTTTAATTAAATTATATTATAAATTAATTTATAATGAAATTATTATAATCAATTTATAATTAATTTAAAAAACTTTAGGTCTTAACATTAGACCTTTAATATTATAATAAAATATTATAATATTATTTTTCTTGGGCCTTCCTATTCTTCCTTTAGACCTTATTTGAACACCTTGAAGCAATATTTCTCTTGTATTGCTGACTAAAATTATCTTTTGACATCCTTCCTTTTGCACTGCTCACTAAAATTGATTCTTGACGTCAATGACAACAAAACTTTCTCATATTTCTAAAAATACCATCATTTATGAGGTCTTCTAAGTTAAAGATAAAATATAATTTGCACATAGAGAACATAGTCAACACTTAGTCAAGGAGAAAGATCTTTACAACGAGGTTTTGAATCTAAAGGCTATGAGCAGTAGAAATACCTTGATACATAGCTCTAGCCTTGGATGTAAAAAAAACACTCTTATTCTTTAGAGGAATTATATAAAAAATCATTACATACATATTGAGATTTGGTACGCAAGCATGTGGCATATACCTTTTATTCTCCATCTGATTATGAGGAATAGTTTTTCACCTTTGGATGTACTACCACAATCTTCTATAACACTCAATACTCTACATAACTATGGGTGTGTCTTATTGTGGTTGGACAATGTGTTGTCCATATTATATTTTTATACCAAAGATTCAATTGAAAGGAAACCATATCTATATAAAGGTGCTATTGTAATCAATTGATGTATTTTAGGACTTGGTGCTTCTCATTGATGTCACTACAAAGGTAATTTAGAAATTTATTAAAATCATGAGTTTATTATTGTACAAACTAGTCTCTACACTAGCAAAATTGCTAGAATTATATGTATTCATGTTTGTAGAAGTGTAAGGTGTAGAACCTCTCATAAATTAACTTGATGAAGGTTCTTTATAAATTGAAAAGATCAACATATCTTTTTATCCTATTTCTTGTGGTTTCCCACTAAAAGACAATTAAATTTTGACATATTTAAGACTATAAAGCAATCTTGTATTGAGTTTTTGAATAAACTAGGAGTATATCAAGCTTTAAAATATTAAAGCGAAATGTCCAACTCCTTAGCATAAATCTAGCTTGAGAAGAATATAATGTCAATATTGGTCTATACCTCTAAATTTTTGTGACTCTAAAAATTCACATGGTTAGCGGTTATGGACAAGTCTTTTATATTGATCACGAGATATCAAAACTTTTTGAAAACTAGGTTTCCCTATTTATCTAGGGTATCTCAAATGTGTTTCTTAATGTCTTGTATCTTGGACTCCACTCATGCAATATATTTATCCATTTTTTACTTTTCCTTATAGGTACACATGCTTTAGGGTATTCAAATATGGAACTTAGTGAAATGCCTTGATTTTTGTACCATAAATGGGCATACAATAGTGGAGCTTACTAGAAGGTTCTATTATAGACAAGGATAATTACAAATAATATTAATTAATGAAATAAATCAAAGATAAAGATAATTTGGTACCACTTGATTCACACCATGAGGTCTAGGATTTGGAGGGATAGAGAACAACTTGCAAAACCAATGTGTGATACCTGAAAGTTATACTTCAAAGTTATGTAGCAAGAGGTAGGGAAAAAGGTTATCTCCATTTTGGAATAATGAAGAAATGTATCTCATATAATAATAAAAAATAATACATGATGATGCATATGTAAAAATATACTATAAAAGGTAAGTCTCTTGTACTAACAAGCAATTGAAAAATAAATTAATGCAATGGGGGAGCATTGTAGGATACCAAAAATTCTACTTTGCTATGGACGTAGTTGCAACCTATATTTGTAGAATGGGGAAGCAAAAATAAAAAAGGAACAAAGAAGAAAAATAAGAAACTAACAAGGAAAAAAAGTATTCATATACTATACTTTATACAAGATATGTATAACATTTACAAGGTAGTTCAAAGGTGAGAGACTTCATATTTAAAATGAACAAGAAGTATCTTTAGAAATAGTTTAAGAACTATCCCTTCAATTTTATTGGTGTGTGGTGCCAATATTTGGATGGATAGGTAGTTGAATTAGTCCTACATAGAAATGTGTTTGATATTTATCATTGTAAAATCCTTTGTCAATATGTAGAATAGTGGAATAGGTGGATTTATGCTAGGAAAGGGTTGGCATTAGAGAAGTTATGACATCGTAAATTGACCTAGTGTTAGCGCATATGGTAAATATCACATTTAAACATTAATATTTCCAACCTGCAAAGGAACTGTCACTATCTTCCTTGGGACTTTTAGTAGCCCTTACTTTTCTTATAACACTATTCTTAATAAAAATCCTTATCAAATGCATATTCACTTATATACATATATACATTCATATATGCACACATTCATGTTTATTATATTACTATGGAATTTATTTATCATGAAGTTGGAAAAATCACATGGGATCAATAACCCACCACACATTAAGAGCCTCTATTCCAATATAATCCTTCTCCATAAAAGATGGCTCATCTCAACCAATTAAGATGATCTTGGATAACATACCTATAATACCATTATATGCATATTTTAATTACTAATAAAAATATAATGAGCATTTGAAGATCAAGAAATAAGCTATATTTAATAAAATATATAGTACACACAAACACAAACATATACACATGAATGCGTGTATTAATGCATTACCATAGAGTTTATTTATCATGAGGTCAAGACAAATCTCTTAGGGTCAAGTATCCACCACTTACACACACAAACATAGGTCCTTGTTTTCATGGAGACTTGAACCTATGTCTTCTATGTGAAATTTGAACCATATTAAATACTCTAAACTCTACTAATATAATCAAATATTATTCTTATATATTTATAAAAAAACCTTTAAATCTATATAAAAAACACACTTTGACATAGTGCATAATTATATGAAAATAAAAAATGTAATAGGTAATAAAATCCATTTCTATATAAATAAAAATGGGAAATTATAGCTCTCAACTTTAGGAGGTGTCATGGTTGGGAGGAGACTATTCAGCCATGTACGTTGGTCATAGGGGTTTCTCACAATAACCAAATCCAAAAAAACAAATATAGGAAATTACTCTATTTAATTAAACATCCACATTAAATATATAGCCACCAATGTTAAATTAAAAAATGAGGCTTCTAAATTTTTATATACAACACATTATTATTGAGATCAAACCATTAACCAATCATAAATATCCTTGTTACTCCTACTAGTGTAGGAATCAAATGAGATATTTTCTACTTTGCCACACATTTCAAGTTGTTTCAAGGAAAACTGTGAGATAAGCATTAAATTTAGCACCTCCAATTGTAACGAGTATGGATATTTTGTTCTCAAATCATAATATGGTGATGACCTTGAAAATGAGGGAAAATCTTAAAACTTATTATAGAAACTTTTTTACTTGAATTTTTTTGAGAAACTAATGTAACAAATTAATTGGTGTATGCTTCTATTTTATTATATTTTAGGCAATGAATGGACCATTTATATATTTAAAAGATAATCTATTTTTGATATGTGCATGATACATAAGGTCATGGAACTTACATGGCCTCAATAGCAACAAGATTAATTGTGAAATATGAAAACATATTTGGTATTGGGATTGAAACTACAAAGGGAGGAACATCAAGAGCTTGTTTGACTATAACAAATACACTTATATTATTTTTTTGCTTGATGGAGTTCTAGTCATTTTTGTATTGATATTAGTAATATTCTACTTATTAATGGAAATGAATATGCAACTATGCCATTCACATATTCATTGAATTGATAATTATTATGATAGGCGTTGATTCCATGTAGCCTCTATCCATAAAATTTAATCCAAATTTACATAGGTTGGATGATTTTCACACAGGATAAATGGATTCAATTGATGGGACAATGAATATATAGAATTATTACAAATTTTTTAATAGATTTTTTAAACTATTAATTGAGGCTTTACACATGTTGAATGATCTACTCAAGGGATAGATGGATTTAGCTAATGTGATACATGAATATATACAATTATTATAATTCTATTAATAGGATTTCTTAACCATCATGTCAACTTTTGTTATTTCTAGATATGAAATTTTATTTTTATAATTAATTTTTAATTTATATAATTCCTTAACGATTAAGATATATTTTTAAATTTATTGAAGCAAAAATCTCACATTGTCTTGTTGAATGCATAGATTCTTCCTACTATGTGCACAACTTTACATGGCTTCTAGTCCAAGTTTGTAGGACTACCTTTGTTATTTTTTGAATAACTTATCCAATTATAAATTTCCTTACCTTTATTCTTCAACATGAGTGTGAACCCATGAATCAACCGTAAGTGTACTTACAATAACATTCCCATCCTATTGGGATAAATAGATAACTAGTCTCTACAATCACCAAGTGGCGTAGATTATTGTGTAGGAGGTTTAGTCTATTGTCTATTACATGCTATACTTGTTGCTTCACATCTTCATATTAATGATCTATTTGATAATTTCTTCTTTATATATTTGTAGCATAACTTTGTTACTTTTAATATTTATATTTCTTCTCTCTTTAGAGGAGTCATGCTCTCATGCCTCCTAGTTTCTCTTTAGGAGTTTTCTTAGATTCTTTTCTTCGACAATTTTCTCTAAACAACATGATCACCTCTTCCTTTCCATTTTCCAGTAGTTATAATATCACCTTCTTCAATTTTATTACTTCACTTCTCATACCTTCTTAAAGGTATTGACTATCCAAGACTCAAATCTAAGACCTTCATATCTTGATGTTTCTCTATTATTGAGCATATATCCCCTCCTTGAAATATCCTATGAATTGAATGTAGGAATTTCCAACAATTTTTTGTTTCTCATTATCCCAACATTCTTATTGGACCATTGTGCAAGTGCTTGGATCTCTTAGTTTTAATTTGGATTTCACACCAATTGATGGAAATGAATTGTTGCAATTTCTATTTTCATATACCTACTCTAGGTGTAACTACATCACTCATATATTTTATTGAATTAAGAATTATTGTGATAGACTTTGTTGTCATATAGTTCCATTCCATACAATAAAATCCAACTCTATAAATGTTGTATGATACACCCATTTTATAGATGGATTCAATTGATGGGTATATATGAATGTATAGAATCACTATAATGCTATCAATAGATTTTTGTAACCATAAAGTTAGGATTTTCTATTTTTTAAACCTAATATTTTATTTTTGTAATAATTTTTTTTTTTCGAAATTGCTTTTATAATTTCTTAATTCTTAAGATCTATTTTCAAATTTTTTGAAACATTAACATCTTCTTCCTATGATGCATACACCTTCACTTCATGTCCAACTTCTAGGGATACCTTTGTTAATTTTTGAATACTTTATCCAATTGTATATTTCTTTGATTTTCTTCTTTAACATCAGTGTAAAATTCGTGACTCAATCAAAAGTGTTCTTATGAGAACCTTCTCATCCTACTAAACTATATGGATAACTAGTCTCTACAAATGCCAAGTTTAATAGAGTTGATTACTATATATGAGGTTCACTTTGTTGTTTGTTGCATGATATCCTTTTTGTTTTACATCTTCATCTCTATGAACAATTTGATAATTACTCCTTTCTCTCTTTGTAACATAACTTATTTGTTCCATATCTTCTTATTTATTCTATCATTATGGGATCCTTGATTCTACCACACATAACATTCATCCATGATTGTCATGAATCCCCTTTCTATTTTAGGGCTTTCTTATATTGCTTCTTTTCTTTGACAATTCTATTTCAACAATCTGATCATCTATATCTTTCCTTTTTTGGGGATTACTTATACTATTGTTTTTTTTCAACTTTATCACTTCAACTCTCATAGATTGTTAAAAGTATAGACTAGATAGGACTCAAACTCCATATGTTGAGGTTGCTCTATTATTGAGATTTTAACCCCTCCTTGAACCAACCTATGATTTGAACATAGGAATTTTCTTACATTTAGTTGTTACTCATTATTTCAACATTCCTCTTCAAACCACTCTGTAGGTGCTCAACATTATAGAATCATACAAATTATGTCATAATTCATCATTTCTTTAATTTAATTTGAATATACAAAAGGTTTGCACAATGCAAATTATTATGACAAATCCACCACTAAGATAATTCATTGAATTGGTAATAGATATCCCATATTTTATTGTTATCTAATTCCATAAAATATTCATTTTTACATGAAATAATTTGTTGCTAGTAGACTTCATTTCATACAATGTGGTTGATGACATGTTGAACAATCCACCTAAAAGATGAAAGAAAAAATCAATTAATAGAAAATATATAATTACTAAACTTATTATCAATTAATTTCTTTAAAAAATTATGCTTTTCTACCTTCACATATATTTTTTTAATTTTTATAATCCCTATTTTACTTTTCCAAATGCTTTTAAAGTTTTAATATCTATTTTCACAATTATTTTTCTTTTTTGAACTTTTAAAAATCTTATTTAAAATATTTATCTTTCCTCAGCTGCATTCCACTTGTAATTGTTCTCAATTTAATGAATTATTGTTTTCAATTTAATAACTACTCCATAACCTGCCTTATAGATAACTGCTTAAAAAAACTACGTGTAATAACTAATTCTTATAGCTGTCAGCTGAAATAATGCATGCGGCTCAGGAAATGTTTTATTATTTGCATGAAAACCCATGGAAAATATTAACATTCTCATATTTACATTGATTCATTTGGTTGAAGTTGATATTGATGAACAGTTGTATATGCTCTCTCTTTCTCACGGCGGATGCATCGATGCTAAAAGCATCGAGGGGTTGAATAAAATTGGATAGGATTGAAATTATAGAAAGTCAAAATACCACAAACAAACTGCTCATGTCTTCGATACTATGACTGTTTGATGTTCAAGTATATAGATTGTTTATTAGTATTTTTGAACTGGTTATATCATATTCAAATATTTATATCTAGAATGATAGAATTACTCAATGTTCTAAGTTTACTATGATGTGTTTTAAGTAGTTTGTTTTTGTTGTTGTTTTATTATTATTTTTAATTAGTTTTATGAGATTTGAAAGGATTTTATTTTTTAGATTTGTAATATATAAAATTAAAATATAACAAACAAAATATTTAAAATTAACATTTTAAATTATTTTTTAAAATATTTAAAATTAACATTTTAAATTATTTTTTAAAATATTATTCAAATATTTTTTTTAATTTTTTAATTAATTATATAAAATTAAAATGCACATTACATAGTTATGTTTTGTTTGAAATTATGAATATTATGAATAGTAGCCTCGTTTATGAAAGTCAACCAATTTAACCAACTAAGCTCTTGTCATTTGTTAGTTGGCTTTTCATTTTATTTAATGTGAGATAAATAATTTAGTTGCTTCAAAGATATTTTCTATAAAAACCCACCTTGGATGTTAATTTTTGTCTCCTTTTCGGATAAAATCCGTAACGGAACAAGAGGCCCATTTTCATCTTGTCAAGATTCAATCTCTCTCATTGTTTTAGGCATAGAAGTATCTATCTCCCAATAAGTCATGGTGCCCTTGATTTTTCAAGAATCCCTTTATTTTATTGGGAAGTTTGTTGATGCCCACCTTGATATTGAATCAATCCAAAGATTAGCTTTCACAAAAAGGTGGTCTACTGGTTACATGGAGTTAATTGCTTTTCCAAGAGGTTTTTTCATGATCAGACTTAATAATCCTCAAGATACAAGTCGAATCCTAACTGGTGGCCCTTGGTTCTTCAGTAGAAGAAGTCTGTTTCTGCGAAGATGGGGTAAGGATTTTTATCAAGAGACCCAAAGCATAAACATCACACCCATCTGGGTTAGGCTTCACAGTCTTCTTGCTCAATTCTAGCATACTGGAATCCTTAAAGGTATTTCTCAAACCATAGGTGAATTGGTTGCCTTAGATCTAGAAACTAAAGCTTGGTCCCGCATGATTTACGCTCGTATTTGTGTGACTACAAATTTGAATTTTGAACTTCCCAGCTACATGGACCTCATTTTAGGTTCCTATTGAAGGCGCCATGTGATTGAGTACAAAAATAAACTAGCTTTCTGTGTTGAATGTTAGAAATAAGGTCACCTTAGGGTTCAGTACCCTCTTCTAAGAAAAGATGTGAAGAAGGATGGAACTCGTGCTAAGAAAGGTCCTTTTCCTAGTCGTCAGGATCACGTGTTACAGAAAAGGAACCAGAGCGACAAATGCAAGCAACCAATTTTCCAATTGAAGACTCAAAATTAGGATTCTACTGACCATGAGCAGTCTTTTTTTCTAATCCTAATCATTTTCAAAATTTAAATAGGCTTAATATTGGAAACAATATGGATGTTTTCCTAGAAGATCCTAATTATTTTCCTAAATCAACTAAGCCCTTAGGCCCCATTGATGATCTCCTACTAGAATGGGTCCTTCATGCCCATCCAAGCCCTTTGTCCCTCCTTCCCCATCCAGTTCAAGGCCCTATCACCTCCATTATCTCAATGGATATTTGAACCCTAATGGTGACCTTCTTCATAAGTTTGAATTCATAAATTTTCAAAAAACCAGATCCACCTCCCCTATTTTATAAAAACTCCCAAGTAATCCCAAATAGGATTTAAACCCTAGAAGTGATTTTCTTTCTCAAGTTGAAATTATCCATAGGATTAACTCCACTTCCCATGTTCTAGAAGAGCTTTCAAGCCCTCCCAAACAATTTAGACCCACCTCCCCTATTTTAGCAAAGCTTACAAGCCCTTCCAAACATGTCACCAGAAAAAAAAAAATTATTGTTGATGTGGGTAGCAATAAAAGGAGGGGTAGACCTTCCAATCAAGAGAAAATGTATAAAGAAAGTGAATATGACATAGTGAATGGTGTCTAATATACCATTATATCATCACTTACAGATCTCTCAAACATTGATCCTCCAAATGAAGAAGGGAACCAAACCAAATCTCCATCCTAGGGCAAGGGAGGAGGAAAGAAAATTTCTTCCAAAAATATCAAATGAAGATCCTTTCCTAGAACATGAGAGGCCTCAATGGATTAACCAAATAGCGTTTGGTTAGATCCATGATGAAAGAAATCAAATCCAGTATTTTTCTTCTCCAAGAGACCAAAACTAATAGGGATATCAGCTAAAAAATTGGTAAGATGATTTGGAAGAACAGTGAATTTATTTATAGCCCAGGTTAGGGAACTTCCAATGGCCTCCTATGTATGTGTGACCTCAACACAATTGAAGGCAGGCTCATATCTATCTCGAAAAGATTTATTAACATTATTTTTCATAACATAGACACCAATAATCAATGGATCCTATCCAACATTTACGCACCCAAAAATTTGTCTGGCCGACGTGATATTTGGAACTTTTTAACTCAAATTAAAAGCCACTTCCAAAGTGAACCTTGGATGCTTGTAAGTGATTTCAACACTCCCCTCTATCTGTCTAATAAGAAATGGGGAGCCCCCATTACAACTAGCTGCTTTGAAGACTTTGAAGAATTTGTAGATGGAAATGAGTTAATGGATATGCAGTTAAAAGGCTCAAAGTTTACATGGAGTAACAAGAGATATGCTAGCCAACTGATCCAATTGAGGCTTGATAGATTTTTGATTTCTAAGAAAGCTATTCATTTTTTTGGATATGCTAACTTGCAATCACTTCATAGAATTGGTTCAGACCATAGTCCATTACTCCTTGAATTTTTTCAATATATGGCTCATTTCAAACCTCCCTTTAGGTTTGAATTGATGTGGCTTCAACACCCAAATATAAAGAACCACATATCTAATTGGTGGAAATAGAATTTTCCAGGATCTCGGTTATCTCAGCTAACCAAAAAACTTCAATCTATTAAACTCAAGCTAAAAGTTTGTAATAGAGAAATATTTGGAGATACATTCAGGAGTAAACAACAAATCTCTAAACAACTAAGCATCATTGAAATCCATATTCAAAATGGGGCACCAATCCTGATCTAATGCGGGAAGAGAAAAACCTCCTTGTTGAGTATCATAATATTCTAGACAGAGGAGAAAATTTTTGGAGGTAAAAATATCATGCTTTATGGTTGAAGGAAAGGGACTCTAACACAAAAAAAATTCATGCATCAACGCTCAGACACAGGAGCACTAATAGAATTACGAAGCTTTCAAGAAGTAATGGTTCAAAGACCAACGACATCCAAGAAATTAGGTCGAAGCCATTTCTCATTGTGAAAATATTTTGGGTCCCATCCCACCATGTTCCATCCAAGCTAGCAATGGTATCCTACAAAACATTTCTCGCCTTGTGTCTCAGGACCTAAATTCAGGTCTCTTCAAAAAATTCGTAAATGATGAAACTAGAGAAGCCATGTTCTCCATGAGCCCCAATAAAGCTCCAGGACCTAATGGTTTTCCTCCCCATTTTTTCAAAACTTTTGGAATATTGTTGGTCAATAGGTTACAAAAGCTATGCAAGAATTCCAATAAACTAAGTTGCTAACAAGGGATATCAATTCCACTTTCCCAACCCTCATCCCTAAATCTCAAGTATACAACTCCATATCTACTTATAGACCCATTAGCCTATGTAATTTAATTTATAAGCTCATCACCAAGGTCATGGATAATAGGCTTAAGGACATTATTCCATCCATCATTGACCACTTCCAAGGTAACTTAGTTTTTTTTTTAACATGGTGTAATCAATAGCCACCATGAATTTGGACAAGCTCCAGATTTTATGGCCGCCATAGTATTCTGCGTTGTCCATCTCGAAAGCTGCCACACAGATCTTTGCATAGTTCGCCCCTATGACCACAATGTCACAATCATTTTAAACCTTTTACGTCACTAAAAGCACCAAGAAAGGGATAAGCGTTAGTTCGATGAGGCCCAAGATCTAAACCTTGGACCTCCACCCCCTTATGGGGTTTGGATGAACCAATTGGTCTACACCTCGGACCTACCAAGGTAACTTAGTTAAAGGCAGATTCATAACATATGGTGTAGTTACTATTCATGAACTTATGCATTCAATAGCCAAAAACAAAAAACCTGGCCTATTCCTAAAGCTTGATATGAAAAAAACCTTTGATAGAATATCCTAGGATTTTCTCTTTGTTGTTTTAGCCAGATTTGGGTTTCATGAGGATTGGAAATATCTTATTAAAGAATACATTTTCTCTGCTTGGTTCTCTATTATTGTCAATGTTTCACCTACCAGGTATTTCAATAGTTTTAGAGATGTTAGGTAAGGTGACCCTCTATCCCCTTTCCTCTTCATTATCATGGTTGAATCCCTTGGTAGATATCTTAATGAAGCTTGCTCTCTAGGCCTTCTATCAGGAATTAAACCCTCTTCTATTTCTAGGCTAGCCACTCCTCAACAATTCATGGATGATACCATTATTGTCACTTTATCCTCAATCCCTGAAGCCAAAATAATAAAAACTATTCTTAAATTATTTAAACAGGCTATAGGACATAAAGTCAATTTTGAGAAAAGTAAAATTTTCTTTATGAACACCCCCATCCATAGGTAAATCAATATCACAAGGATTATTTGTTGTATCGTATCTGATTTACCTTCCATCTACCTTGGCCTCCTACTTTTCCATGGGAAATATTCTGTAAACATGTAGAATATGGTCATTGAGCATGTTACCAAGAAACTAGTAGGATGGAAAAAATCAATGTTGAGTCAAGAAACCAAAGCCATCCTAGTTCAGGCTTAGTTGCAGAGAATACCTATGTTTTTTATGTCAATTTTCAATGTTCCTTCTTCCATAGGGCAAAAAATTGAGAAAATCCAAAGAAGATTTATTTAGTCTAAAAATGAGAACCACTACAAGTTTTCGTTGGTAGTGTGGGATAGAATTTATTTAAAAAATGATCAGGGTAGATTAGGCTTTAGGAAATTCCTGTAATATACACCCATTGATGTATATTGGTTTGAGTTTGATGTATTTGTTTGACCTATTTTGAAATTGATGTCTTGCTGGTATTTATGAATTGCAATAGATTTTTGAAACATAAACCATGAAATACAATGCTAAACTAATTATGAAACATATAAAAGGCAATATAGAGCAACTACAACACTTTATTAATTACCAAATGAAATAATTACAAGTTTCGATTTTTAATTTTCATACCTGGTATACTTTGTCTTCAGACTTGTAAGAGTGTGCAAACAATGCTCAAACACTCCCAAAATCGCTCTAGGTATTATATGTGAAGTCCACTATCAATGGCCAATGAATGGAGACCACGGTGAAGCCAAACTGTTGAAGATGCAAGGTCTGATCGGAGAAGTCTATGGACTATTATGTATACTTTAGAATTGTTAGGTGTAGCAAATGATGGAGAAATAATAATCAAAAGGATGCAAAATGATCTTCAATGCTAGCCGCCCAAGTTGCAACCATAATACCTCCAAATCGCCCCTTCTAACATGCCCAAAGTGTCTCAAAAGGGTGGTGGACCTGTAGGTAGTTATTCCTCTTCCAATAAATAATATCTCAACTGAAACCCTTCAAATTTATACTTGTTCTCTTTGTATTTAATAGGAAATTCGTTTAGTGAAGTACCCACAAAATTCTACCTTAAAAATCTGAAGTTGTGAATGAAATTGTCATCATGGCAAGATATGACCAACAAACCCTATTACCTGCAAATTAAAATAATTCCTCCTCCAAAGTATCCCAAATTGGTGCTTGAAATGATTGTCAAGTCACAAGGAACCCAATGCAAAATTACCCACAATCATATGATGCCAAAATCTAAAGTTATGAGTGAAAATATGGATCAACTATAGGAAAACTAGTCATGAATGAAAGTTTGAAATTACCTCAATAGGTCCTTAGTTCTCCAAAATAACTATAGATTCTTGTATGGCTTATTAAGGCCAACAAAACCCAAAAATGGTTTTCCAAATGATTGACCCTCCAAAATATGCAAACCCTAGATGAAATCTCTGAAGCACAAATGAGAGTTCTAAAGTAAACTCTCCTCAATAGTGGATAGGTATGATATTTCACACATGAAACCACTATTACTTATGAAGGTGTACATCTCCACAAGCCTCAACAATGCAATCTTCAGCAAGACCTGCAATGTCTTCAGAAAATAGACTTAAATGATATAAAAAATGGATGCTACAAATGTCCCATCTCACCTCTATTTATCTTTTTCACTCCACAAGGTCGGCCAAGGTTTATTTTATTTTTAATCCTTATCTCTCCAAAAGTGGACCACCATGTCCTAGTAGCCACAACGTTGTTTTAAAACACTTTTGGCATTTTTAAACTTTATATTATAATTTCCCTTTATATTTTAATATTATAAAATTACATTATAATAAAGGGAAAAGAAACTCATACTTAGCCAAATTATGCATCCACACAAGAATATGACATTGCAACTAAAAACTCCATGCTGAAGCTCACCAAATTATTACCTCCATAGCATAATGAAACCCTTAACAACTAGATCATCAACCTACAAGGACTCTGAATAGGTTATCATCATCTAACTCATCTCCATCATCAAAGAGGGGACATTACAATCCTCCCTTCCCAAGATTGCTTGTCTTCAAGTAATCGCTCAACAAGTCCCAATGCAATTCCTGGGTCCCATATCCACATTATAACATCAATACTACCTCCTAAACCAAGTTTCTCCTAATCCTGCATAGACAATCCTAGATAACCCATAATCATAGGAAATATGACATTCCTACTGACTGAAGAATGCTACTGGGCTATCCTGCACATTGGTGGAATACAACTCAGCTATAACTTGATCCCTACATAAAACCCATCCTAGAGAAACAACTAATCACCCTGTAAAAAATCCAACTCTCCTACTGATAAGGGAGGTGACCCATAGCCAAGGGAAGTATATAATCCATCATCACAACCTCTCTTCTTGCTCATATGTGTCATATTTAATTCATTAACATGAGGACTAAAATAAAAACAATGTGCATACCTCACAATGCCATCTATGTGAAAATGACTAACTGGATCCCCATGAGGCTCCAAACAATCATCGGTATGATGGTTGTCATCATCAAGACTGGAATAAATAGGAGTATCATCATCCAAGGTGCCAAATGAGGAATGTGCATCCACAAAAAAAAACATGTTGTCACCATGATCATGCTCATACTACTCTACCTGAATGAGTGTGGAAACATCATCTACATTATTGCTCAAACCTTCCTCATTCACAATCTCATTGATCTCCTCAATTAACTAGTTGACCATAATGGTATTTGAATCTCGTGAAATAGCTACAACGAATTCCTGATTTGCTAAGTGATGGGATAAATACAACTCCAGGTAAAGCTCATCGATTTCCTCATATTTCCCAGTGAGTTGTCGATGAAGTCTATATAACAATTATAAAGCCTAATCCATGTCATATAGTAGCCTCAAGTAATCTGATTTTTTCACCTCTAACACTCGCTTGATGGCCTGCAAATATGTAGCAATAACTCCAACTGTCCTCTCATGTTGTCTCGACCCCAACTAAGCTATCCAAAAAAGGCACTCAACCAACTCATATGTGCTATCAAAGTGAATCAATGTTTGTACAATATGACCCTTTGAAACCCAAAACTGGTTCTCTAATGATTCAACATTGACATCACACAATAAACCATCAAAATTACTCTCTAATTTATTCTAATTGGGCTCAACCTCTCTCACAACACTGCACTCACCAACCTTATACTCTGAAGTTATGACAGATTCGTGCTCATCCTTAGAATCAACAACTGTATCAATAGTTGATTCATCAATAACACTAGTCTCATCAAAGAAATTATCAATCTTAGGATCTTCAATAACTTGTTTCACAGTCACATCCATTGTTGTTATTTTAATGTCTTCATCATACACAACTTCATCATTTATAGGTGCATGCATGCCAATAGAATTAATTTGAGATTCAACCATACATACCTCATGCGATGAATTCTTGTATTCATGATAAACTTATGTTCTGGGTTCTTCTTCTACACATACATTTATTTGTTCAGCTTCATTATCATAGTATCCTGATACTATGTTCAACTTTTTAGACTCTTGCCTTGCAAACTTTGAAAACAAATACCTTTTGAAGTCTGTATCCTTCATAATATCAAAGATATTTTGCATATCATGCTGAACTTCACCCCAAAACTTATAATCAAATTACGATGCCATCATGAGTTAAAACTTAACCATAGGCTGGCAAGAAATGACTGCGCTCTGATACCACTGTAATATACACCCATTGAAGTATATTGGTTTGATTTTGATGTGTTTGTTTGATTTGTTTTTAAAATGATGTCTTTCTATTATTTATGAATTGCAATATATTTTTGAAACATAAACCATGAAATACAACGCTAAACTAATTGCAAAACATATACAAGGCAAGATAGAGCAACTGCATCACTTTATTAATCACCAAATGAAATAATTACAAGTTATGATTTTTAATTTTTAGACCTGGTATACTTTGTATTAATACTTGTAAGAGTGTGCAAAAAATGCTCAAACGCTCCCAAAATCACTCTAGGTATTATATGTGAAGTCCACTATTAATGGCCAATAAATGGAGACAACGGTGAAGCCAAACTATTGAAGATGCAAGGTCTGATATGAGAATTCTGTGGACTATTATGTGTACTTTAGACTTTTTAGGTGTAGCAAATGATGGATAAATTACAATCAAAAGGATGCTAAATGATATTCAATCCTAACTACCCAAGTTGCAACCATAATACCTCCAAATAACCCCTTCTAACATGCCCACAGTGTCTCAAAAGGGTGGCAAAACTGTAGGTAGTTATTCCTATTCCAATAAATAATATCTCAACTAAAACCCTTCAAATTTATACTTGTTCTCTTTGTCTTTAATAGGAAATTCCTTTTATGAAGTACCCACAAAATTCTACCTCAAAAATCTAAAGTTGTGAATGAAATTGTCATCATGGCAAGATATGACCAGAAAACCCTACGACCTGCAAATTAAAATAATTCCTCCTCCAAAGTATCCCAAATTGGTGCTTGAAATGATTTTCAAGTCACAAGGAAACCAATGTAAAAATACCCACAATCATATGATGCCAAAATATGAAGTTATGAGTGAAAATATGGATCAGCTGTAGGAAAACCAGTCATGAATGAAAGTCTGAAATTACCTCAATAGGTCCTTAGTTCTCCAAAATGAATATGGATTCTGGTATGGATGATGAAGGCCAACAAAATCCAAAAATAGTTTGCCAAATGATTGACCCTCCAAAATATGCAAACCCTAGATGAAATCTCTGAAGCACAAATGACATTTCTAAAGTAAAGTCTCCTCAATAATGGATAGGTGTGATCTTTCACACACAAAACCACTGTTACTTATGAAGGTGTATGTCTCCACAAGCCTCGACAATGCAATATTCATCAATACCTACAATGTATTCAGAAAATAGACTCAAATGATATAAAAAATGGATGCTACAAATGTCCCATCTCACCTTTATTTATCTTTTTTGCTCCACAAGGTCGGTCAAGGTTTATTTTATTTTTAATCCTTATCTCCCCAAAAGTGGACCGCCATGTCCTAGTAGCCACAACATTGTTTTAAAACACTTTTGGCCTTTTTTAAACTTTATATTATAATTTTCCTTTATATTTTAATATTATAAAAATTCATTATAATAAAGGGAAAATAAACTCATACTTAGCCAAATTATGCATCCACACAAGAATATGACATTGCAACTAAAAATTCCATGCTGAAGCTCACCAAATTATTACCTCCATAGCATAATGAGACCCTTAACAACTAGATGATCAACCTACAAAGACTTTGAATAAGTTATCATCATCTAACTTGTCTCCATCACCGAAGAGAGGACATTACAATTCCTCAAGATGAACCTGGCTGTCATGGCCAAACAAGCTTGGATAATCATCAATGATGATAAAACTACATGTATAGATATAGTTAAAGGAAAATATCTCCAATGATATTCTTTCATGGATGAGCAACCCCTTCCTAGTGGGTCCTACTTTTGGAATTCAATCATCCAAACCAGGGATATCATCAAGAAAGGTCTGATATGGAGTCTTGGGTGTGGTAGAGTTATAAGGTTTTGGGAAGATGCTTGGTTGAGGGATCAACCCCTCATCAATGAGCCAAACCTAGTTATTCTCAAACCTATTACTGATCGTATCTTTGGTAGCAGAGTTATCAATTTTATTACCCAAATTTCCAATTGTTGACAGTGGAAACTCCTTCCTACCAATAGCCCCAGCAATGAGATTAATGAAGTGATCAAAATTATTCAAAATATCTTAAGAATTTGTGTTATCCCAAACAATCAAATATTGGATTCCCCTTTCTGGAAACTAACTGAGAAAGATATTTTCACTATCAAATTTGCATATTATTCCCAAGACCAGCCTACTGCATCCTGGGTCTTAGCTAAGTTTGTTTGGCTTAAATACTTAATACCTAAAATTGGCTTTTTCTTGTGGCTTGCTTCCCAAAATAGAATCCTAACCATGGATAACCTAATTACCAGAGGCCTGTACATTCCTAATTGTTGTCCTCTCTGCAAATCAAACTAGGAATCAACTTTCCACCTTTTCCTAGAATACCCCATATCATTGTCAATCCTGAATTCCTTGTTTGAGCTTGTTAATATTGCTTGGGCCCATCCTTCATCGCTTACTCTCCTATTATAGCAATGGCCCAAGCCCTTTACCAATCCCCAACTTAGTTTTATTTGGATCTCTTTCTTACACCACTACTTGTGGTAAATTTGGCTTGAGCGAAACAACATGATTTTCAATGGGATTGCTAAAGACCCAACCTCTGTTGTCCTGCAAATTACCTTCTTTGCTACCAAGAATACCTAACTCATCTCATCTATTGATGCCCCTAAAATTGGTCATGAGTCACAATTGTTTGCTCATTTAAAACTCACTAACCTGTCAGTTGGCATAGCTAATTTTGTTGTTGATAGTTCTAGTTTCAGGTGGACCCCTCCCCCTGTGGAGTGGATCAAGTTTAATTTTGATAGGGTGTCTAAACGAAATCCTAGAGCAATGGATAGTGGAGGTATAGTCATAAATGATCATGGGAGAATTATCTTTGCCTATGCTGAAAACATTGGCTTTGAAACGAACAATATGGCTGAAGCAAGAGCCCTTTACCAAGGATTGCTTATTTTGGATGGTTTCAATATTGACAATATCATTGTTGAAGGAGACTCATTATTCATCATCAATTGCCTCAAAGCCACCCAATCCCCATCGTGGAATTTGTGCAACATCATTGGTGAATGCAAAAGACTTATAAGAAAGTATTCCAATATTATTATCTAGCATGTTTATAGAGAAGGGAATAAAGCAGTCAATTGGTTAGCCAACACAGGTGTCAGAGAAGAGACCCTCCATTTGTGGTAGATAGATTTTTTATAGCACATCAAGATGACCAGTCATGTTGATGATATTTACTTCTTGTAATATTGGGTCGCTTGAAGAATTACATTCCATCAAAAAGCATCACCTCTTTCAGTTTTTCCAACCACAACTTACTCTGTAATCCCTCGTGGAAGGTTGACTTGCATTTGAAAAATACTATCATGATAGAGATTTGGAAAATCAAAATGTTTTTCCCTAATAACATGACAAAAATGGTGGAGTGATTCTCCCTTTTGAGTCTGTTTTTGTTTGTTGCTATCTATATGCTTGGTTTTGTTCAACCTAAGCTATATATGTGCTGGGGTTTATTTGTTTTTGTTTTTTTCTATCTATTTTTGTTTGGTGGTGTTTGTTGCTCTTTTTCTCTTGCCTATTTTGGTTTTTTGACCAGTGGGTTTTCTCCCTTCTTCGGTTTGTAAAAGGTTCAAGGACCCTTTCAAAACCCTTTATACTAATAAAAAAAAAAACCTTGGTTGATTTATTTGATCTAATAATTATCACTATTTAGAATTTAGCTCTATAAATTATTTTATTATTATTATTTTTTTTCGTAATCTATTTATGGTTGCTTCTTCCATAAAAATAATAAAACATTACAATTTTTTTGTTAGGTCAATTTGATCATATTCAGGTTTCCTTTCTATCAAATATATTCTTTGTTTACCTTTTTATCAAAGATATTATTTATATTTTTTAATTTTATATGCTTTGGTAATCAACTCCTTGATATTATTTCCATTCATAGATTAAATATTTCCTAGCTAGTTGCCTTTTAAAATTTAACTCTTATCAAGAAAAAGCTTAACACTATAATTGGATAAATTATTGTCTTGAATATGATAAGATATTGCTTAGCTATTTGCCTTCTAAATTTTAAATAAAGACCTCCATAAAAATGATAAGATATGATAAGATTAACACTAGTTGGCTAAATTATATGTTATTTGCTCCTCTATAGACCTCCATAAAAAAGTAATAGATATTTAAAAATGCTCTTTTTTTTAGTTACCAAATTTATTTTTCTTGATAGCATTAATAATAATTTATGGCTACTTTCAATTGAAATATATTCCCATTGTTTTCAATGATAATCTTGATCATTATAAGAAGTACCCTAGCCTCTATATATTGGTTATTTGAAGTTTCAAACAATTGTAAGGAAAAAATTCTCTTCATTATTTTGAAAGCATCACCTCAACCAACTTTTTCTACATTTCTTTTGGAAGTACCATCTAAGTTAATTTGGTGAATCAACTTTTAGATAATTTTATTTTACCATAGATCAATACATATTCATTGCATTAACTTCATTTTCATAAATGACCCTTGCATGCATATTCAAATCCTCTACCAAGAGGCTAGCGCCTCTTTTTATACACTTGAGACTTTCCACGGTGAGCATTATTCATATAATATTTTATAAGAAATAGAATATGAATGAACTTGGGTATGATTTTGATGTTTATTTTTAAAAATTATTATTTCTTTGAAGCCACAAATTCCAACAAATAATAGTAGGTCCAATCATCCATAAAATATACATGCTTTATCTTTGAAATAATATATCATATATAAATAGTCTATATTATAATCATATATATAGTCTATATTATAATCATATATATATAAATGAACAATGAGTGAGCTGAGGTTTAGCGGGTGCGACGAAAGTGAGGGTTTGAATTTTTTGGGCAGGAATCTCAGCCAAGGCGATAGAGGTAGAGCAGGTACGAAAGGGGTGGGTGGGAACCTTGAGCATGGATCAAGCGAGGATCTAGAGGAATGCGCTCAGGCTACGACAGATTTGGAAGCGGGCATTACATGGGGACCCGACCCTCCTCAGAAATACCATGACAAAAAAGATACGAAGGATAATGCGGTGCCCAAGAAGTGGCTATATTTTTCTGAGACTCTTCGAGGAAAAAGAAAGGAGGTTCTCTCTCTTCCGCCCCTAGTTCCAGTAAATAATAAAATTTTAGCCCCAACAAGTTCCATGAGCCCTTTTATTTTAATGGAATAATTCTCCTTGGTAGGCAAGTTTTTGGGAGGTAGGCCGGACATGGAGACTATCAAGGCTTGGGCGATGGGTAAATGGCGATTGGTAGGCAGCTTGGAGTTGGTAGCTCTAACTCGAGGGTTCTTCATTATCCGTTTTAACAATATGGAGGATGCTAACCACATTTTAACAAGAGGTCCTTGGTTTCTAGGCAAAAGGAGCCTTTTTCTCAGACGATGGGGTGAAGATTTCAACCCTAAAAATAAAAATATTAACATTACCCCTATTTGTGTTCGTCTCCCGAGTCTACCTGCCCAGTTCTTCAATGAATATTGGTTGGCAAACTATGTCTACCAAAAAAAAAAAAGAGGGTGCAGGGTCTCAACAAGACAAAAGAAAACAATAGGTTGTTGGCAACCAAAATAATCAGGTAAGTTCCAATCCTCTAGTTTCAAATAAATTTTCAATTTTATCCAATATGGGAGTAGGAGGATTCAAGACTTAACATAAATTAGAAAGGAGCCAATAACTTATTTCAATTCTATCCTTGGTCAGGAATCGTAGTGCGATGAGGAGGCCAAAGATATTCTCTTGCAATCCATTCCTAGCATAATAAATGAGGATATAAACCTTAAGCTTCTAGCTCCCTTTTTTGATGAGGAAATTAAGGAAGCTTTGTTTAGCATGGAGCCAGATAAAGCCCCAGGATCCGACGGCTTTCCCCCTCGTTTCTATCAAGCTTTTTGGGACATCTTAAGTGAGGATGTAATTTTTGCTATCAGAGAATTCCAAGGAAGCAATCATATCCCAAAAGGTATCAACTCTACTTTTATTTTTTTAATTCCTAAGAAGCAAACCCCTGAATCTATGGCTAACTTCAGGCCAATCAGTCTGTACAATGTTTCTTACAAGATCCTAACTAAAGCCATTGCAACTAGAATGAGAGATATTCTGCCCCACATCATAGATCCATGCCAGGGAAGCTCTGTCCAGGGTAGGTCAATCTTGAATGGAGTTATCATAGTTCATGAAGCTCTGTACTCTGCTTATAAGACTAACAGGTCTATTTTTGCCCTCAAGCTTGATATGAACAAAGCATTTGACAGGCTAAATTGGGACTTTCTGATTGTTGTCCTCCTTAAGTTTGGTTTTCACCACCAATGGGTTAATTTGATCAAAGAATGTATTTCTAAAGCATGGTTCTCGATTCTAGTTAATGGAACAATTGCTGGTTACTTTCAAAGTCACAGAAGAATTTAGCAGGGGGATCCTATCAGCCCCATGTTATTCATCATTATGGCAGAAGCTTTAGGCAAAACCATTAAAAATGCTTGAAGTTCAAGGCTAATATCGGGAATCAAGGCAACATCTCTCACTAGGGTTGTTTCTCACCAAAAATTCATCGATGATACCCTTATATTGACTAAGGCATCAGTGGTTGAGGCTAAAATAATTAAATACATCCTGCAACTCTATGAGGACGCTGCTGGTCAGAAAGTTAATTTCAGTAAAAGCAAGTTATATTTCTTGAAAACCCCCATTTAGAGGCAAGGAAGTATTGCAAAATTTTTAGGGTGTGATATAGCAAACCTCCCCACTTTGTATCTTGGTCTCCCTCTTTTCATTGGTTCTCCAAGAGAGTCAATGTGGGACAGGGTTATTGAAAGAATTGAAAAAAAACTTGTTGGATGGAAAGGTCATCTTCTATCTCAAGCAGGAAAGTTGACCCTCACTAAGACCTCTCTTCAAAGCATTCCAGTCTATTTCCTCTCCATTTTCAATGCCCCTGTGAAGGTTTTCCAAAAAATTGAGAAACTCCAAAAAGAATTTTTATGGACTGGATCGGAGGAGAAAAAAAAGGATACACCTTGTAGGATGGACCAAAGTGTGCAGACCCAGGGAAAATGGGGGCTTAGGTCTGGGGATAATTGCTCATATAAATATAGCTTTACTAGCTAAGCAGGCATGGCATCTCATTTTTGGTGAAGAAAATGAATGAAAAGCTATCATCAAACGAAAGTATCTTCAAAATATGGAATTTCTAAGTGACTCAGTTCCAATCAGAGGTTCTGCTTTTTGGAAAGCAATTCTTAATTGTAAGGTAATATGGGTTTTAGGCAATGGTGAGAGGATAAATTGCTGGAATGACAGGTGGGCTAAGGACGAACCACTGACGCAATATCCTAACTTAGCCCGAATCAAAGATATCACAGAAGAACTCATTGGCAAAAAAATATTCGATTAAATGGTTGAGGATAGAGGTAGAATGAAGTGGAAATAAATAAGAATTCAAGGATTTCAAGCGAAATCAAATGATATTTGTAACATTCTCGGGAAACAATTTATTCCCATGAGACCCAAGGAAGATCAAGTGACCTGGGCTCCTATGGAAAATGGGTAGTTCACTGTTAAATCATCTTACAAGCTTCTGCTTGATGACGAGGATTTTATCCTCCAAAAGGACTTAGTTTGGATAAAAAATTTAATTCCAAAAATTGCAGTCTTTTCATGGCTGGTTATCCAAGGAAGAATTCTAACTATTGATAATATGATGCGTAAAGGTATTTGTATCACTAATCGTTGTTATCCGTGCAGGTCTAATTGGGAGACAATTTATCACATTTTCCTTGAGTGCCCTTTTTCCTTGACTGTCCTCAGTGGGGTTTTTTAGGCCTTCAATATTTCATGGGTTAAACCAGCCATCATACTTGATTTGTTCATCCAGTGGCCTTGCCCCTTTTCAAGCCAAAGACTTAGATACATGTGGAAAATTTGTCTCAATCACTATCTTTGGCAGGTGTGGTTAGAAAGGAACCATAGATTCTTTAATGAGTCTATCCATGATCATCAAACTATCATTGCTAGAATCCTATCCTTTCCAAATGAGAATGTGAACCTTATCCCTTTTGATAGTTGTAAACCTCATCTGTAGGATACCACAATTGCTCAATATTTAAGCTTAACCTTGTTAGATGAGTCTTTGCCTAGGGTAGTCAACCCCAGAGCCAATGTTAAGTGGTCTCTACCTCCTATGGGTTGGTTTAAGCTTAATTTTGATGGAGCATCTAAGAACAATTCTGGCAGAGGGGGCACTGGTGGCATTGTGTGAGATCATAATGGAAATATGATGCTTGCATTTTTTGAATATTTGAGAACAAGGACGAACAACGAAGTTGAAGCTAGAGCTATGTGGAGAGGCCTTCAAATGACTCAAGACTTAGAAGGCAATTTTATCGTAGAAGGAGACTCTATGCATGTTATAAATATCCTCAATAATTTTAAAACACCTCCTTGGAGGATTAAAACAATTGTTGAAGAGGCTAGGATCCTTTTCCAGGGAAGACATGACAGAAAAGTCCAACATGTCTTTCGGGAAGCTAACAAAATTGTTGATAAGCTGGCCAATTTGGGTGTTGATGGTGATGGACTTTTCAAATGGGAACACGATGTCCCAAGTGAAGTAGAGGAGCTTATTCAACAAGAATGCCAATAATGATAGTCAAATTTACCAACAGGGAAGGCACTCTAAGTTCAAAGGCTAGGAGTATTCCTGTCTCTTTTTAAAATTAGACACAATAAAAATTATCTGAGTTGTCAGTATTTGTGGATGCTGCTTGGAAATACCACAAAGACTAATGGGGACAGTCACATGTCAAATAACATGGCTCCTAGTCATATTAGTAATTTGAGGTTGGTTGATAATCACAGGGAAGGAAAAAAACAATAATACAAGACTTTGAACCAAAGCCACGTGGACCACCAGATAGCACCGCCATAAATCTAGCCAACAGGCTCACTTCTCTAAGGCTGGTTGGCCAAGATAGTATGTGGTACCAAAGCATGTCATATACGAAAGAAAGCAATTACCAAAGAATTATTAAGAGTCACTATCAATACAGAGCTTGTAGGAGTTTTTTTCAGTACTCTGCTATGTGTATTTGTAGCTTTTTGTTTCTCCATTGTCTTAAGGAAGGGATCCGTGTCTGTTTCTTTTTTGTAATTATGATGCATGTGTGTTTTCTCGGGGTATACCCAAAATGTTGTATGAGAAGTTTATTTTTGATAACAGGCTATGTGCCTTATTGGATGTAATGGCTTTGGCGGTATGTAGATTTTACATATATAGGATCCTTAGTAAGGATATGTTCATCAACAGCCCTGGGCTGATTTTTGTAAAAGGTTTTGGGTCAACCTGTAAAACCCGGTATTAATGCTATAGTATCTTATCTACCAAAAAAAAAAAAAAATCCAATTGTAGACACCTAAAACATGTCATGTTTAGGAGGCTTCTCATATGTATGCCTTTGCAGACCATATAACTGATATTGGACCTTTCCAAAATCTAATAGTGGTTCTATCCACTCATTTAGGGCAACCTAGTCCTATGCAACTCTAACCACTAACGATCAAAATGGCAAGGAACTAGTTACGCATATCGACAATGACTATGGGTAACTTGTCCATAGCTGCATCTGTCGATAGTGGCTAACCCTGCAACCAACTCAAGCTACCAAAGCTGAGTGAAATTCATTGAGCGTAATAATTTTTGGAGCAGTTAGGAGATCGAAGCTTCTAAAAGCATCCCTGCAACTTCCTAAGCCTAACCGTTTCTTGTTCTTGGCTTTCCTGTGAAGCTAGAGCAAGGAGATTGAGTACCTATTTAAGCCCCCAAATTTATGAGTAAACCTTGGAAGAATTGAGGTGCAAATATCGTAGTGAAGATCTTCCAGATTGAAGAGAGAATCAACATCCCTCTGAAGCATAGCGAAGCCCTACCAAATTGCACAATGATGCCTATTTTTCTATCATTAAAAATTGCCCTAGATTGAAGATCAACTTCACTATTCAAGGATCAAATTATAATGGATCGGTGCATATTCCACCTCCAAATTGTGTCTTGAGACACAACCAACCTTGTGAACACCAATTGCACATCATAATTGATCATTTTAGGTTGAGGATTTAGAGATCAGAACTCCTATTCCACAACCACTATTTTTTACAGCGGCCCGTAGACGCAACCACCAACATTAACAGTCGCTAAAAGAGTTGATTGCTCTAAGAAACAATAGCTAAGGTCTAAGAATTCATTTTCTTGTATTTTAACCATAGATCTTACATTTCAGCATTTCAATATGTTTTCTAACCTAGAATAGAATCTTTATTTTCAATATTCACGCATTCTTTATGTTTCTTTACATGTTTTCATGCATTACTTTATGCTTTACTTCTAGTATTTCATTTATCTCTATATGTCTTTAAGCATTCCCTTTATATTTTGCATTTATCATAAAATAACCTCATCTTGAGAGGTTGCACCTTTGTTATTAATGCTTTATGAGTTTCCTTGTGTGCAGGTTCATGCCTTACTAGGAGCATTTCACCTTGGAGATCATCTTCAAAACATCACGAAGTGGAGGTTCAGGAATAATCCCTCCTATAATCAAATTTTGAGGATCCTAAAGTCTATTGAAGACATCTACCACAAGAATTGTGGATTGTAATATGTATCACAATGGTCAATCCCTAAGAGGGATGTTTTTGTAACCTTTTTGTAAAGAGGATTTCATATACATCAATAAATATGGACACATTTCTTTTACCCTTATTTATTTGCACTTAGATTACATGCTTTATCATGCATATTACATATTGATTATATTTTACAACTCTTTCAATGTTCATGAAGCTACTCAATATATTCTTATTTTCTAAAAAAAATGACACAAGATAGTGTAAACAAAAGGACAATGAAGAAGTAAATGATTTAATGATTTTAGATCCTTCTTATACAAGGCACATATAAAGGGTACATGATATCATATTTTATATAGACTCTTGTAATTTTTTTATTTTTATGTAGACTCTTGTAAGAATTTTATTTTGGACTACTAACCAAATGAATATCAAGCCCTTAAGGAGGGCCTTAAGTGACTAAATAGTCTTCCTAGGGAAATGTTTGGGAGTAGAAAGTTTTGATTGCTCTAAAACCTTACATCCCAACATGATTGAGTAACCACCATCTTTTTATAGATTTTCAAGCCAAATCATTCTTCCACATAAAAACATGTATATGGAACTCTTGAAGCATAATTTGAAGCTCACGTATTATTTTTCAAGTTGAGTGTTGTATAATAGTCACATACCATAGAAAAATAAAATGATTACAAGATTAAAATAATGCAAATACTAAAGTAAAAAGGAGTAAGTTTAGAATTAAACCATGCTCCACATATAAGACTTGGTCAAGTTCAGGAATTTATAAAATTGACTTACCTTTGTATGGAACACGCACATTGTAAGACTTGAATAAGAATAACACCTATGACATATAGCATTTGTGTACCTTAAAATACATAAATACTACTTACCACTTTTATGCTCGTTTTCCTTGAAAAAAGATAGAAGATAAGATACAACTATTGTTCAACATCCTAATAAATTTTTTGTTGGAAGATATAGTGATGAGTAATCAATGTAGTTTGAGTGATTATATATATTGGATGTAGGACAATACAAGTTCATCCCCATTGGTGGTCTATAACAAATTGGAAATAAGATGAAGATATAGAGTTTTCATAGTTTATGGAAAGGCTTGACAAGTAGATTTGTTCCAAGAGTAGTTGAAAAAAATTATGAATGTTAAAAGGTGTATTTCAATTGAATTCTAGAATGAGATTATAAATGTTCTATAAATTCTTGAGATTCAATCCTTTTTATATTGGGCAGAGTTTAATTAGAATTGTTAGTTTTTGAGACTATGATGCATGATGTATATTATAAAATTAGTTTAAATTGATATATTAAAAATGTTTTGATGACATATTATTAAATTTTTGAATTAGTTATTGGGTTTGATTTAGAAAAAGATATTGATAAAATATGATACGAATTCTTATAATAAAAGTTATGGAAAAGAAGGAAATAATTTTTTTTATAATTTATAGGATTTCGTTGCTATATGGGTTTTAAGGATCCCAAAACCTTGAGAATTTTCAACAAGGGACGCAACCCTGAACCTAAAATGGGCCTAGTTAGTAATCATAGACAAGAAGTTGACATCCACGCAAAAACTTCTCCCTTGAACCGTAATAGAGCTATTATCCCAGGATTCTAGAAATGCTATGTTAATGTCGAGCTCCTCACTAGTGAACATGTGAAAGAAGGGAAATAAGTTTCACTCAGTGAGGATTCTCTCAACAAGGGCGTCACATTCGACTTTGTTGGGTTTGATGAAACTCGTGGTGAGTTGGTGGTGAGGGTTGTGGAACGGACTAGAAGGAATAGCAAAGGTTGAGGGTCGAGGGGCTTACTGTAGTAGTAATGAGAGAAGACGACCAACAAAGGAAAGATGATGGCTTTACACGGAATGAAAGCGTTGGGGATGCCTATGGTGGATTTATGAACGAAAGCTTGAGGAAAAAGCCCCAATTCTTGGAGGTTGCCATTAATGATATCAAATAAGCAATTTGAATTTGACATCAAGGGATTGGAAATCTCAATATTTTTTAGAAATGATTGCTAGGACAGACACGATATACGAGGAGAAAATGAGGGTTGAAGATGATGATCTTTGGATCTTGGGAATGATTGGTTCTAGGGCTGACCAAGATGTTACTAAAATGATCATCTATATCACCGTTTCCACCACGATTATCCCAGATGATGTGCTTCATGTTCCAGAGCATGATATTGAAATTGTAATCGTTGTCGTCCTATCCTTTCCTACGGAGGTGCTACGTCCCCTCACAAAGCCTATGGTAATCCGTATTTTCAGGGTTGTGTCTCTATCTTGGGTTTGGATATTACTTAGCCCAATGTTGGTATGGTGCCATTGCCAATGCAAAGGACAATTGAAGTAATTGAAAAGGGTGCCTTTGTGAAACGTCTTCTCGTTGGAATTTGAAAGGTCGCCTAGGTCTCTGCACATAATTGACATTAATTGCCATAAATTGAAAAATATGTTAGTGTGCATTTCCAAGAAATAAAACTAGACAAAAATGACCTTTTGATGGTGGAAAAGGGTCTGTATAAATAGATGATGCTCAATCACAATGAATATTGTGTGATGCCTACTTTTTTCGTGCTTAGGTGGAGTATTCACTGTCCACGTGGGCATCCTACTTCCACTTTTGTTGTTATGCATGTGACACAGGATGAGGGTCCTGGAGGAACACATCCTCATGAGGAAGACCATTAGGATTATCACCTTGAGGTTTTTCATGTTCCACAATGGCGCGGACTTCATCAGGTATGTCATCATTCCAGGTCAAAATGTTGGGCGTGTGGACTCCAAGATTAGCCAATCTGTCCGCAGTTCCATTTTCTTCTTTGTAAACATGTTGGAATATGACTTCCTACATGTCAATGATCAAGTTCCTAGCGCCTTCAATGTAATCTCGGACTCTCTAGGAAGGATTGATATTGTTCTTGAGCTAACTGATAATATTGAGGGAATCTCCTTCGATAATTAACCTGTTGGGAAAGTCTTTAGCAAGGGAAAGACCTCTCCACATGCTTTCCGCCTCTGCCACATGATTGGTCTGATCCCCCAATACCTTAGCAAAGGTGAGGATGACTTCTCCTTGATGATTTTTGAGGATGCCTCTTGCTCCTGTTCCTGCTTTTTCTGGGTTTCCTTTTGCAGCCCCATCAAAATTCAGTTTGAACCACCTTATCGAAAATAATTACTTATAATTGATATTTAAAATAACAGTTTTTATCCTTTTATATTATAAAAAATAATAATATAAATATAACTTTTAAATTATAGAATAATTTCATTTAAAATTTTAAAAATCTTCAAATCGTTTATGTCCTTTAAATTTCTTTTTGAATTTATGTTAATTTTTCATAAATATGAAAATAAATAAAAAATAAACTTGATTTTGAAATCTCAACGAAAAGATAGATTTTTAAATGTGAAGTTCTTGGATTTTAAACAAGGTACATTTAAATTTCGTACAACAGGTGACCATACTCTCATTTTAAATCGATATTTTTACAATATCAATAAAGCCTAATGGTTGTCCCATTGCTGGAAATATTAGTTTTATAATTGACATGCTGAGGATTGAAAACGTTTTTTTCAATATAGAATTCAATGCCTTTTTAGTAAATTGTGATATATTTGCCTTGCATGACATTTTTGTTGAGAATTTATCTTAGGGATAGCATGCAACATTGACTAGTATAGAGCCCAAATAAGATTGATGAATCGTGCGCAAGTAAGACGCATGGGGAATTCAATTATCCATGGATAGTTGTGTATTTAAAGGTGAGTTTGTTTATTTTTTTTATTATCAATAGTGAAATTAGGATGTTGACGGATGTTGAGTGTAATTAGGATGGAATAATAGTAATTTGATCTTATTGTTTAAGGTTAATAGTTATATAAGTTTATGGGTAAATGTGTGAGGGGATAGGTGTGGTGGTTGTGTAATTTGATAAGTATAGCTTTCAACATTATAAGAGGTCATGATTGGAAGGAGCCTGCTCACCATGTGGTAACTGTGCGTTAAATTTCTTATTAATAAACATAATATAGCTTTTAGCTTTACAAAAATTATGGTTGAAAAGAAACTGCTCAACCCTATACATTAGTTATAATTTTTTTTTTAAATAATAAAAAAAAAATTATGTGTTGTATATGCAATGTAAGCATCTCTTTATGTAAACTTATAATCTGCTTAACCCTATACATTAATTATAATTTTTTTTTTAAATAATAAAAAAAAAAATTATATGTTGTATATGCAATGTAAGCATCTCTTTATGTAAACTTATAATCACTCATAATATATTCACTCCTAGCAAGATGAGTTAAACCATCTATATGCTTAACCTTGTAATTTGATATGTATCAACCAAATTAGATTAACATGATATGTGTCACCGCGGGTTTGGTATTTCATACCCCAAACAATGATCTATTTTATTAGTGTGTGATAGATGTGATATTTTGGAGTGCTTATGTGCGCACATCTCTTTTCTATTTACTTTATTTATATTATTTTTTTCTATATTAATCTTCATTTTATTTTTATATACATTTACATCTGATTTTAGTGTTATGTTTTAAAATATTTTAAAAAAGTATTTTAAAATTTAAAATTTAATATATCATAGATGACATCATTTTATGACCGAAAGAAATTATTTTGAAGTATCTATCTTTTCTTTCAATTAGAGATAATTTAGAGTTTTTGTTTTATAAGGCATTTTTAATAACATAAGAATCGTGAGCAAAGCCCATAAGAAATTATATCATAGATGATATCATTTTATTACCGAAAGAAATTATTTTGAAGTATCTATCTTTTCTTTCAATTAGAGATAATTTAGAGTTTTTGTTTTATAAGGCATTTTTAATAACATAAGAATCGTGAACAAAGCCCATCATATTATGTTTCTAAGTTTCACATGTTTTGTTTTTGACATAAGTAGCAGAAGAATTATTTATTATTATTATTTTTAAATTTTAATAAAATTGATGTTTTTTTAAAGTATTATTTTAAGGCTATTTTAGAAGGAAATTTTTAAAAGGTCATCATTTTTCCATATGAAAGTATTTTGAACTTTCACAATTTTTTGAAATTTATACATTGGTAACATTAGTTCAAAAACATATTATAATGTTATAAAATAGTTTTTAATTATAAAAGGAGTATGTTTTAGATTGTTAACATAAAGTATGCCTTGTTCCTTTCTCAATTGATTGGGTTGATTATTTGGAGACTTGCTTCTATCACTTGATGATTCAATTATTTGATTTTAATATTAGAGGATATGTTGTGGTCACCATATCACATCCCAAATATTTGATAAAATTTAAATAACAATTTAAGTTCTATTTATGTTTAAATTATACGTGAAATGACGTGAAATTTGTTAAAATATTTGGTGATTAAGCTTAGCTTGAGGCAATCATTGAATTTGTATTATATTATTTGTATATGCCTTTTGGGCCCTTGTACACTCTATATAACGGAACATCTTATTATATTTTATTATTTAATCTTGACCTAAATGTATTTTGTAATTGGGTATAAATAGTCCCTCCGACCAAGTTATCACTTGTAGCGAGTTCTATTTTTTATTTAGTGAGATCATTTGGTGTCTATAGAAACCCTCTTATCTTTTATGTATTGTTTTATATGTGTTACTTTCAACATTTTCAATAATATATTAATTTCATTCACTTCTAGAAACTATTGTAAAATCTAGCACGATATTAAAGCAAGTGTAATTTTTCATTACTTGATTGCTTCTCTTCAGCAAATCAACTTCTTCAACATATCCTAAGGGTAACAATGTTTAGAGTAGTTAGAGGATTTTTTGTAAGATATTGATAATTTGTAAAAAGGATTTTTGGCTAAAATCCTAGGTGGACTTGGATTGCGAGGATCTCACTAGATTTGGCAAATTTGATCCAAGGGAAATATTCTTGAACAAGTTTCTTTGTTTCTCTCTTGGCACTCAATCTGCTTCCTTAATTTGTTTATTTTTGATCAACTAGATGCCTTACTTTTAGGATTGAATTTTCCAAGGTTTTTGAAAACCTCATTTATATTTTATGATTAAAAAATTGTATTTTATTTTCTTCTCTAGTATTTTTCATCTAATAGCAGCACAAATGAGAGGATAGGCTACTATAAATGCAAAAAATAAGAAAATAAATATTTTTAATAGCCTGTGGATGCTACTGAATTTATGGGAAAACTTCTATGCATGGAAAATACCTTCGAGCCACTTGAAAAAGTTGTTAAAATGGTCCAACTTTTTTTGCATTAACATGGAATAATGTCTCAATTGGTTGTATTTGATAAAAAGGTTGTGTTGTCCTCTCCAGTTGTCATGATCACCATATGCGAAGAACTGGATGACCCAATGATCATTCCTCACATAGAGCAATACTCCAAGAGAATAATAAGTGGCTCAATCAAACTGCCTCCAAGGTTTTTTATAAGGTCAACTCCTTATTAGATGATATTGTCAACACTCTCTATCCTAACCTAACCTACCTAGATTTTGGTGATAGAGGAAAAGAGAAAGAAAAACCATAGGATAGAGGAAAATAAAAACCCTAAGCTAACTAGGGGTGATGCACCAAGATCATAACTTTCTTTTATATAACAATGGGATAAAAGAACACGAGTTTTCTACACCAATAGGTCAAAGTGGACACATTCTCTTATTGATAAGCATGGTTAAACACAGAGTGCACATACAAGAAATGAGATTGAAAAAATCTAGTAGTCATGTCTTCTAGTATATATATATATATGATTATGAATATTACAAATCTTGTTAGAAGTGAGGGCTCAAAAGCTTGCTTATAGAACCACTTAGAATTTAGGTCTAGAATATTATACAAAAAAAAAATGAAGGGAGAGTTATAAATAGCAATTGATTGATCCTTCATGGTACATTAGCAACTACTATTTATATACAAATGGGGAGATTTTCCCTTCAAAATTTGTACAATAATTTAGATCAATACTCCTTGTTGCTCCTTTGATCTAGTCCACATTACATTATTTTAGTCTTTTGAGTTCTCTGGATTTGGAATCATAAATTTTGAGCTCAACTACTACTAAAAACCTCAACTACCACCCTAGATATCTTGAAAACTAAGTACAACCACCTTCTTCAATCAATGCTATTAGATTTGGGGTTACTTCTATTGTGGCTGCCACACTTCTACCCTCAATAGGTCAACCAACTTTTTGGATTGTGGAGACCAAATAATACTAGTAGCTGATTCTTAACTTCTTTTAGTAATGGCTTATTAGTTTTGGCCATATTCCCTTTTAGGAGCTCATGCACTAGCATTGATGTATTATAATTTGATCTTCCTCCAACCTGTCACTTTGTCATATTTGATTATTATTATTTTGTTGGCCATTTCTTCTTTATGCCCTACTTCTTGGAGCTTTTTTTCAAGTAGCTACCCTTTATCTTTCAAAGCAATGGAATCCGTTAATATTCAAATAGATTATCATAAAACCCTTTTTTTTATCTTTCTACATCACACTCATAAAATTTTGTGGTTAGGTTCGACTCTTGTTGGAAATTTTGTGGAGATATTTTCTCTTGTGTTCCTGTTAGACCTTTTGGATGTTATAGCTCATGACTTTTATTTTTATTTTACCTTGAAATTTTCTTGCACCTTGTGGCCTAACTCTAAAAAAATTTCTTCATTTTTCTCCTTTAGAACTTTTCTAACTTTTGATCTTCAAAAATTTTCCTCTTCTTGCACCCTTCAAAGCTTTTTTGCAATCCTTTGATTTTTGAAAACTTAGATAGTGTAGGACATAAAATATTTTTCCTTTCTTTCTTGGTTGAAACTATTATAAAATGGAACCATCCCTTGATTAGAAAATTTTTCCAACATTGGTATGATACCTCTTTCTTTAGCTTCTTTTAGCTTTACGTCTATCTCATCATTCTTTCCAAAATATTCCTAAGGCAAAAAGTTTGAGTGTAATGAAAATTCACTGGAGTTATAGACTGTCTGTTGGAATTATCCCTAAGTCCTAAGTATCTAGGTTTTATTTATTGTTATTCTAGAATAAATGATGGACTATATCCATGTTGATTTAGGATTCTATTTACGTAGCATTCCTTGGTTAGAGGATTTGTTAGAGGATTTTGTTACAAATATTCTAGACATTTGCTATTCCTGAGTTTGTTTGTTGGAGCTTATTTTGGATATCAAATCCTATATATTGTTGTAAGCCCGCTTTTATTAATAGAACAATTGATATTGTTACTAATTTTGGTATCATAGCCTAAGAAAAACTTATGAATTGCCCATCATGATTATTGTGAGTTCAATCCCAATGTTTTTGAGGTGAAGATCTCTGTTGTTTTGAAGCTAAAGAGCTACAGTGACATCCATTGTGATATAGATACTATGAATCATATTAGAGATCATGAGACCATTGTCTACATCTCTTGGATACTGTGAGACCTAGTGTATTCTCATTAGAGGACGTGCTTTGAACGTTGTGTGGAAGATAAAACTGAATGGAGGAGAACATCATTTGGTTCTTGCATGAGATAATATGAGTCATTGGGAGAAAAGGTAAACATAATTCATAATCTGAGTCACTAGGAGTTTGAATTCACAATTGATCAAAAGGACGCCACACAAATAGTTGTGCATCATTGAATTTGAGTAATCTCTGTGCATATTAAATTCGTATACATCATGGAACTACGAGTTAAGCATAGAAATTATGAAGGATTTGCTTGACGAATCGTTGATATTTATTGATATATCATGGACTTTGAAGAAGACACTTCACACTGTGACATTCTACACGATATGAAATTTACCTGTTGCAACATGAGGATTTTCTTGGTCAACCGCTTGGAGACCTGTTGATATGAAGCGTAGACATCATTCAGAGAGAGGATTTTTGTTGACATAGAAGTATTACATCATTCGAGGATAAAAGTTGTTTTTGACTTGAAGACAGACAACTGGTAAGGTAAATACTCATGCGCGTGATAATTTACTGATACCACAAAGGTATATTAACACTATTGCGCATGATAATTTGACGTGATAATTTACTACTCCATTTGGGAGCATGGAGATACATCACAAAGAAGACTTAACTCCTTTGTAATTAAATTCTATGCGTGAATAGTGCACTCCAAGAAGTAGGTGTGGAGAGTTGAACATTATGTGGAGAGTTGAATGTTATGGACAGTCAAGACCTGTGACAATCAAGACCTACGACATTTATGATGAGTTGGTGCTGAAAAGTCAAGGAGGATGACACCACATACTATAAGCCCATCACCATATTCTTGGCATCATCCTACATGGACATGAGCTAAATAGAGAAGGATTTGACATGCTCATTAATTTGATTGATTGCCTCATATCAGTCAAATATTGCAATTGTTGTCTTTATGCTAATTTGACTGTAGCATGTTATCAAAATTTTATTATTATGATAATATGAAGCACATTTTCTAAAAATAGAGGAGAGAAAGGTTGGAAAGGTTGTATGTGGAGCAGTCTGGTTTGTAGAATCCAGTTATACAAAAATCAACTTCAAGAATCCTGCCTGAGAAGAACATTGTTGGTCACCGATTACATCCACAAAAAAAAGGTATTTTGTAGTTATTTTTGTTGCTCATTTTGAGGACAGATTATAGAGAAATAGTTTAATGGCTGCCAATAACAATCTTTCCATTCTTGAGTTTAATGGTTTGGACTATGAGTATTGGTCTATCAATATGAAGATATTACTCATAGGCAAAGGTTTGTGGGACATTGTAGAAGAAGGCTACACTGAACCAGCTGATTGGAACACCTTGAATTCCATTGATAGGAATAGTAAGAAGGATACCCAAAAGAAGAATTCTTTTGCTCTCTACCATCTCCAAGAATCATTGGAGAAAAGCATCTTTCCAAAGATTTCTTCTTGTTCATCTGCCCTATAAGCATGGAATGCCTTGAAAGATAGCTATTAAGGGAGCAATCAAGTGAAGCAAGTGAGGCTTCAAAATTTGAAGAGAGATTTTGAAAATCTCAAAATGCAAGAAGATGAAAGAGTGGGATATTATTGTGTAAGAGTCAAACTAATTGTAAACAAAATCGAGATAATTGGAAAAGATATAAAAATTGAAGTGATTGTGAATAAATTGTTGAGAACACTTCTTCATAAGTGGAATAATATTGCTATTATCATTGAAGAATATAAAGATCTTTCTACTCTAACATTTGACACACTAATTAGTTCTTTGATGTCCCATGAAGAGAGACTCCAAAGTTCTACATCATCAAGCTTTGGAGGTGATGAAAAAGTATTCTCATCCAAGGAAGGTGAGAGTTATGGCAATACACAAGGAATAGGACAAAGGAGAGGATAATATTTAAGAAGAAGAGCAAGAGGAAGAGTTATATCAAGAGGTGGCTACCAAGGAAGAGGAAGATGAGGTAACAAATCAAATAAGTCTTGTTATCATTGTGGTAAGCTTGGTCACTTTGCTAGAGATTGTAGACTAAAGGCTTCTCAAGAAGGTAGAAGTAATAATTATGGAAACTATGGATAAGAGGAAGGAAATTATTCAATAGAGGAAATGGGCACTCTATGCATTGCTTGAAGGAGGTTTTGAAACCTTAGAGGAAATGGGCACTCTGTGCAGTGATTGTAGGAGGTTTCTTATCTAAAGCCTCAGAGGAAATAAATTGACACTTTGTAGAGTGCTTGCAGGAGGTTTGCTATGGAAAACCTCGAAGGATAAATTGGCACTATGTGTAGTGCTTGCAGGAGGTTTGAGATGTAAAACCTTGAAAGAATGAGATTGGTACTCTAAGGAGTGCTTGCAGATGTGTGGCAATTATGGCCGCCATGGAATTGCTTTGGGAGAGCAATTTAGAAGTTTGTGGTAACTATGGCCACTATTGTAATGTGTTGTTTAAAAATATATAAAATAAACAATAATGTTTTGTATTTTTTTAGGTACACTCTTAAACTCCAACATAATTTTCTTAGTGTTGGATAAATTATGGAAAATAACTATAATCTTGTTTTTGACAAAGAAAAATGTGTAATTTTTGACAAAAATAATAGTAATAGAGTTGTCACAAATGTACCTATGACAAAGAATTTATTATTTCCTCTTAATTTTAGGGAACAAGGAGGTGCTCAACTTGCTAGTGTGGCCATAGAAAATACAAGTGTGCTTTGGTACTTGAGATATGGTCATCTTAATTTTTCTAGCTTGAAGTTATTGACTTCACAAGCTCTAGTGTGTGGATTACCAAAATTTGAAGATCACAAGGAGGTGTGTGAAGGATGTGATTTGGGAAAGCACTCAAGAATAAAGTTTCCAAGAGGTCAAGCATGGAGAGCAAGCCATCCACTACAATTGGTACATTCATATATTTGTGGTCCAATGCATATCAAAAGCTTGGGTAACAATTACTACTTCCTTACTTTTATTGATGATTTCTCTATAATGTGTTGGATTTATTTTTTGAAAACTAAGGATGAATCTTTTGAATGTTTCAAGGATTTCAAAAATAATTTAGAGAATCAAAGTGAGTATGTTGTAAAAGGTTTAAGGACTGATAGAGGAGGGGATTTTTTCTCAAATACATTTCTCAAATATTGTAAATATTGTGGGATCAAAAGGCAATTCACTACTGCCTACACACCACAACAAAATGGTGTGGCTGAAAGGAAGAACGACACTATTGTAGAAATAGCTAGATCAATGCTTCAAAAAAAGAAACCCAGTAACATGTATTGGGTTGATTCTGTTAGGACAAGTTTTTACATTTTAAATAGGAGTCCTACTTCTAGTTTAGATGGGATAATTCCATATAAGGGATGGTATGGCAAAAATCCAAATGTGAAGCACTTCAAAGTTTTTGGTTGTCTTGTATATGCACACATTCCTAATGAGACAAGAAAGAAACTTAATCCCAAAATTCAAGCATGTATTTTCATTGGGTATTATGAGTCTTCAAAGGCATATATACTCTACAATCCAAAAATCCACAAAGTTGCAATATCAAGATATGTAATTTTTTATGAAGGGGGAGCATGGGGTCATCAAAAATGTTTTGTTGATGATGGATCTCAAGATGAAAGCTCCTATCAAGTGTAGCCCATTGATAAGAACAGTAATGAAAGTCCTCCTCCAAGTCCAAGAAAGAGTTCTACTTCAAGTACAACAAGTGCTACTCCAAGTCCTCCACACAAACCGAAAATATCATCAAGTTCTTCTCCAATGGAAGTAGATCCACCATCAAGAGGTAAGAGAACACTTTAGTACCATCCCTCCTTCCAAATTATGGACAAGAATTTTCAAATAAGGTACACAAGAAGACAAGCTAGTGAGATGAATGAAGTCTTGAAAAGACTTGAAAATTTGCACATGTATGGTGATGAAGACTCCCAAGAGCCTAAGGGAGATGTTGTAAACTATGATTTAATGACTAGTGTAGAGCTAGATCCATATAGTTATGAAAACGTATGTAATCATGATGTATGGTAATAAGCCATGAAAGAGGAAATGACCTCTATAAAAAATAATGACACATGGGAGCTAGTGGAGCTTCCTAAGGGAAATAAATGTATTGGATGTAAATGGGTCTATAAGACCAAGTTCAATTCTGATGGGAGCATTAAAAGACACAAGGCTAGTAGAAAAAAGGTTTACTCAAAATTATGGGATTGACTATGAGGAATAATTTGCTCCGGTTGCTAGACAAGATATCATTAGACTAGTACTTTCCTTGGCTTCCCACAAAGGGTGGAACATTCAACACATGGATGTTAAGAGTGCCTTCCTTAATGGGTAATTTAAAGAAGATGTGTTTGTGCAACAACCTCAAGGATTTTAAGAACAAGGTAAGGAGAAAATTATATAAAAATTTAAGAACACATTGTATGGACTAAATCAAGCATCAAGGGCATGGTACTTGCAAATTGATGGCTACTTTCAAGACTATGGATTCACTAGGAGAAAAAGTGAACCTACTCTCTACTACATGAAACAAGGTAAAGATATCCTCATTGTGTACTTATATTTGGATGATCTAATATTCATAGGTAGTAGTGCTAAAATGAATGAGGAGTTCAAAAACTCCATGATGAAAGAGTTTAAAATGAAGGATCTAGGTTTGATGCATTACTTCCTAGGAATGGAGGTACATCAAAAATAAAATGAGATCTTCATATGTCAACATAAATATGCACAAGACATGATAAATAAATTTGCTATGGAGAAGTGCGATTCAGTTGCAACTCCAATAGGTCATGGGATACAATTAAGCAAAGAATATGGAGCATCAAAAGTTGACAAGACCACTTACAGGAGCATGGTTGGGAGTCTAATTTTCCTCACCAACATATGGCCTGATATTCAATATGGTGTCTCTCTAGTATCAAGGTATATGGTTGATCCATTTTTTTAAAAGCAAAAAACCCCTTGCGGGGTCGCCTTGGTCTGAGAGACCACGAACAGGGGGTTCTACACCGTCAAAGTCACTCGGGAGTCACACCCAACCCTGCCCGCACCAACATTATCAATTGGATTTTGGATACCCAATTCAACTTTTTTGTAGGGTGGAGTTTTGAACTTGGGACCTCCTTTGGAGGATTTCCCTCTCCTCTCCAACTCACCTACAATACCTGGGTGTGCCTGTTCTATTTGAACTTCATATACAAGAAACTAAAAGAAATTTGAGATATGTAAGGGGTACAATGGATTATGGGATCCATTACCACAAAAACTATGATGTAAAATTAGTTGGTTTTAGTGATAGTGATTGGGGAAGCAACATAGATGATAGGAAATCCACTTAAGGAAATTGTTTTAGTCTTGGGTCAGGACTGATTACTTAGAGTTCTAAAAATTAAACTACTGTAGCACTATCATCTATCGAGACTGAGTACATAGCAATCACAAATGCTAGTGCCCAAGCCTTATGGTTGAGAAAAGTACTTGAAGAAATAGGTCAGAGATAAAGTGGTCCTACCATATTGTATTGTGACAATATGAGTGCCATACAGTTGGCACATAATCCTATCCACCACAGTAGGTCAAATCACTTTGACATGAAATATCATTTCATTAGAGACATGGTGGATAAAAATGTGGTTGAGATAAAATATTGTAGCACTTTGGACAACATAGCAGATATCTTCACCAAAGGAGTTGCTAAAGCTTAGTATTTAAAGCTGAGAGACTATCTTTTCAGCCCTCTCAACTTTAAGGGGGAGAATGTTGGAATTATCCCTAAGTCCTAAGTATCTAGGTTTTATTTATTGTTATTCTAGAATAAACGATGGACTATATCCATGTTGATTTAGAATTCTATTTACGTAGCATTCCTTGGTTAGAGGATTTGTTAGAGGATTTCACTACAACTATTCTAGACATTTTCTATTCCTGAGTTAGTTTGTTGGAGTGTATTTTGGCTATCAAAGCCTATATATTGTTGTAATTCCACTTTTATTAATAGAAAAATTGATATTGTTGCTCACTATCAAGGGTCTTATTGCTTACTGAAGGAGAATTCAAAATTGTTGCCTTTATCCATGGACATGGAGTCAAAAATTGAAAGAATTTGAAAAAGAATACAAAAAATAATGCAAAGAAAATAATAGGTAGCTTTTCTAGTTTTTTTTTTTATTTCTTCCCATTCTTCATTTAAAGGACACTAGATATGCATAAAGTGTTTGTAGATCACTTGGAGCTCACATTGATCATCATGGAAGAAATTATTTGTATCATTGGTGATCTTATGAACTTGGATCCTCATTGTTGTTAAAGGTCTAATCACCCCAACAATGTCATTTTCCCTAGCAATATTTTATCATGCTTCAAAAGGGGAGATATCCTCCTTATATTACTTCGATAGTTGTAAGTACTATTATTCTAAAATAAGCCTACCATATATATCCTAAGGAGGGGAGAGTACTTTTTTCAATAATAATCCAATTTGACTTGTGAGTTTCTTAATAGTGATGGCTAAGGAAGCTACTTGGGCTTTGCATTGCTACACAACCCACTTCTTTTGGAGGAAAATTGTTAATTTTTGAACTGACACCTCTTTATCATGAATCTTAATAGATATTAGCTAAAAGTTTGATGCAATGAATAACTTCACCCAATAAGTTCTACCTTTAGATAATTTTATGGAGGCTTCAACAAGGATTAGCTTAATTTCTTGACTCACTCAGTCACTTACCTAGTGGCTATATCAATAAATTTTAATATTTAGGAGAGCATTATTGCTATGTTAGAAATATCCTTCCAATGGGCATCACTAAGCTCTTTGACTAGTCTTCTGACTCCTTGGTGATGCACAATCTTAATTTTCTATCTTACCTCATCCAATTATTTCTAGATGTTTTCCATATCTTGTATAAATTTGGCTTCTTGTCCAATAAGCATATCTATGAGAATTTTAACCTGCTCTTCATTTACTTTAAGGAGATATTCTAAAGGATGATCCATTAGATTTTCATCTAGTTTTGGAGTGCTTTGATCTCCACCTATGAGTTGCTTAAGGTACTATTCACATATTCCAATTATTTCTTCTTTTTCAATTTCTAACTTAATGAATCACAATCATATTATTGGGGTTTGGAAACAACCCATACATTTCAAGAATCACAACCCACCAAGTATGTGATGTTTCTCCAAGTGAGTTCATCCCCTATCCCTCAATTGGGGTGCCAGTCCTAGGAAGTTTAGGGAGCATAGGATATAGCTCATTTGAATTAACTCTAGGGTTTTTTACTGAGGCTAACTCTTTTATTGGGTATGATATTTGGTGCTTATCATTTCTATGATAGCCTAACCTATTAGGTATTTTTACAGGGAAAAGAGAAAGAGAGAAGGTAGTAAAATAACTTAAAGTAAAATATGAAAATTTATAAAAGACTAACTAGCCATGAATATAAGCTCTCAAAATATTTGTAACATAGAACACAACACAAGAATTAGGATAGAAATACTAAAGTATTCACAACTTCTTATTTATGTGAACACTAGAATATAGTATTCCCAAACCTACATAATATAGAACACCTACCATATAGGAACCAAGACAAGAATATTTAAGTAGTCACAACTTCTTATTTATGTGAAATTTAGATTACACACATTCTAGGAAGAGAGACTCAAAAAATAATCAGTTGACAATACAAGACTCAAGCCAGGTTGAGACATAAAAGAGAATGAAGAAAACCCCATATGATTATGGTTAGCTTTTGATTATTATAATGAGGAATAATTATTTATAAAAATAAATGGAGGGATTCTCTCCCCCCACAAAAATAAAACTTGTGTAGGAATTCGAAATTATTCAAATTCAAAATTTTCTAGTCTAGCAGACATCAAAAATGAATGATCCTAAGGTCTTGGGGATTCTAGACATAAATGTTGTTGGCAAGTTGAGTATCGAGCTAATTTGCACTAGAAATACCTATGATTAGACCTATGGGATATTTCATCATCAATGCCTTGGTTTTATATTATCCCTTGGGCTATCATTCGTGTAGTCACTTTAATGCTCTAGTTGTTGCATAGTGAACTACATCCAATTATGGTATGCCAAGACCAAAATAAAATCATCATCCCTTCTCTTGTGTCCAATACCTATGGGTTGGTCTAACGATCTTAGTGGTGATTGGACTTTTTCCATGTTTATTTTATATGTCCCCTTGATGAAGATGTTCTTTAGTGCACTCCTTGAAGGTCAAGGTCACCATTTTTTGTTGCTTCTCTACTCTTTAGTACTCCTCTTCCACCATGGATCACAAAGGGGCTTTTGGGAAGCCAATAAGACTAGATGTGCAAGGAAGAAGATGTAGTTAATAATTATTAAAGCTAATATATTCTTCCCTAATATTTAGGTACTAAGTCCCCCATGGGGGAGGGAAGGGGCTTACCTTATCGTCTCCATGATAAACCACCTCAAACCTTCCTACTCCTCAAATGAGAAATGAACCTTAGTACCTAATATTCACAAGTGGTGTCAACATGAAAGAGTATCAGGGATTGGGTAAAACTCTCAATCAAGGAAAGGAATCAGGCCTATGACCTTTATTATCTAGGGACAAGAAAAATCCATTGACATTGATTAGAGAAAGACCCTGTTAAAGGTGGAATTCACTTAGACATCATTGAAAAGGCTTGGGAGTTCCAAGTATTAACAAAATTTATGTTAGCCACCACTAAAAATGCTTTTGATTCCTTGGTTGGATTTTATCCAGTGGATCATATAGGTGTGGTGTGAGAAGCTTTATGTTTAAAACTAATAAGTGGTGAGGATTCCTCCTTGGTTGCACTTTGGATGACCTTATAACTTTAGCTATTTTGTAAGTATTAGGGTATTTATACCTCTTTATTTTAGCTTTTGGTAGGTGATTTAACAAAAATTACCTTTGGAAATATGATTTCCCTCATGTAGTGAATTCATACTATAACTTTAGTAACTCATAGGGGAACTCCTACTAGCAAGAGTCAAGGAACCCAAAGAAAATAGGTCTTGTACATTGGGTGCAGAGTATAAATGGGGTAAATCTTGAGGCTTCTACGATAGTGATGGATGTTTATATAAGGATGGTGTTGAAGATAACTTTGCTTGAGACTTTGTGGAGACTTAGAATGGGGTGTGTATTAATTTATAGGCCTCATAACTCTAGAAACTTCTAAGGTTTTCTCCCATTTTATTGATCTATTGATGATAGAGGGATATGTAAAGACTCATTCCCTCATACTTGGGTTGTGGGTGATATCATCATCTTGTATGCCTCATTCTACCAAAATATGGTGGCTTTATTTCATTTGATAAAAAACATATCTATTAATAATTCCAAGAGGTCTAGTGTATGTGTCTTGACCTCAATAACCATATCCTTTAAATATGTGTGATGCCATTCCTTCTACTACAATTCTAAACTCACTCATGTCATACAACAACTTGGTGCCCTTATAATAATATTTTATTTTTATTTTTTTATGTACAAAGATCCAAGGATCCAATGGGTTGCTCCTTGTATCTATCATCTATCCCATCCTGGTGTAGTGAAAGGCCCTAATAGGATCAACTTCCTAGACTTTAATAATGCATCACCTATTTATATAGATTAGGTGTGCTTTGCTCTAGAGTTGTATCTTCTTATCTTTCTATTTTAGGTCACTCATAAGTAGTTGTTCTTCATATTCAAATTGGGCCACCTCTTATAGGTCACTTCTAGCCTTGTTTTCTATTTGTGGAAGCTTTCATGTAGTCCTATTGTCTAATATTTTTTGGTTCTAAGTCCAATCCTTTGTAGCTATAATCTTGATGTGGTACTAGGAGGTTAAAAACTAGAGCAATCCTTTCACTTGGTTATCCTTCTCCTATATGAAGCCACTAGGTTGATTTTAGTGCAACCACCATTGCTTTTTGAAAGGATGAGTAAATGAGTGTAAAATGATCAAACAACTTTGGATTGGTCTTTTGCCACACCTCAATATTAGGTGGAAATATTCCACTTTGGTTCATGCAAATGACTTCACCTCGTGTTACCCATGCTTTGGTCTAACCTTTTCAATCTTTATTTTGGTGTGGACTCCAACTATGGCTAAGGTCAATATTTATCTTGTGCTAACCTAAATACTTCTACAAAAAGTTGGGTGTTGACATCGATGTCTATCAAAATAATCGATGGTTGTTTGATAGATACCTCTTTTGGTTTGGAAAACTATTTTTCATAGGATCTTTCAACAATTCTAGGTCTACTTCGCTCTCTAGAGTTTAGTTATTCCTAGTGTTTACCGAGTGGTGCTCCATTGGTCTAGTTGTCTCCCATATGTTCCCAACCTTAAACCCATGCAAACATAACTTGATTTGTTGGTATAATTATTGGAGAATTGATACTCTACAAGAAAATTGATCAAAATTAGGTTGGTGTCATTGGTGCTTCTTTTCTTAGAACTTCTATTGGGGACTAAAAACCTTGCCAACTTTTATAGCTAGGGAAGGCTCTTAGAGTTAGCTAATGATTCATTATTGGGTACCTATGAGGAGAGTACCTCCAAGGTTTAAAGTAAGGGGTATTTTAACTATCCTATTACTTCGTCAAGATGATCAATTCCTTGAAAAACACTTGCACCTTCCTCCTTATTTCTTCCATTTTGGTATCTCGTGGGGGTATTAAGGTCAGATGGTATAGGGAAGGGGTGATGTTTAAACTTATGGTGAATCATGCAATTGGTAGTAGGTGGTACATGGGTTGGGGAGATAAAGGTTTTGGGGGTCTTAGGGGAAGCCTATCTATTTTTATAAGATCATTTTCTACTTGGATAGCTATCTAATAGATAATTGGTAAATACTTTTTTTTCTCTTATTTTGGTCATCATGCAAATATCTATATTGAAGTATATAGGATATAAAATGAGTTTCATACCTAGGGGAGGCATCATCTCGTTTGGTATTCTATGTCAATTTTTTGGGAATCGAGTATTGAAGTACTCCATTACCTCCATAGGAAATTTATTGAAACTCGTTAGGTGATCTAATAACATATATACATCTTCCTTCTTCCTAAACCTATCTACTAGCTAGGTTACTAGTTGGTCCTAATATCTTATTAAGTGTGTAGGGAGGAACACATGCCTCTTGTGCTTTACTTTTAAAGGAAGTTGCAAATAGCATTAGTGCCACATTTTATTTGACCACATTGTAAAAAGTGTAAAAATTTACCATATGATGTAGGTGCTCCATTGCTATAGTCTCTTCTTCTTTGATGAATTTTGGTAGGGATTCCAAAGTTGGGATAGGGATCGAGTCCCATGTTTTAGGTAAAATTAACAAAACTAGGAGACCTTATTTGTTTTGGAATACTTCTAGCCATACCTTGATCCACACAAAAAACTAGGCAAGAAGTGGTTTCCTCATGTTCCTCTAATAAACTTATGAACATAGATCTCCACTAGGACTCTATTCAAGAATTTTTCTTAACATAAATTCTAGGGTTGTTTCCTAATGGATTTGCTAATTTGGGATGGTTTGTTGACCAATGGAGTTGCTAAGAAAATCATTTTTGGTGATTCAATAAGCTAAGGATTGAGACCTTCATCAAAAATAATACTAGCTTTCAAGTAGAGAATGGAATGTTTATAGTTTGGCTCCCACTAGGTATGCCAATTTGAACTGTTAGGGGCTAGAAACGACCCTTATGTTACAAGTTCCATGATCTCCTATGGATGTGATATTTATTCAAGTATATGTGTCTGGTGCCTTTACCTTTATTTGTGTGTTAGTCCTATAAAGTTTGGATAGCATGGGATGCAACTCCTTCAAATGATATCTAGGATTTTTACCAAGGCTAACTCCTTGATTGGGTGTGATATTTGGTGCCCCTCCTTCCTATGTTGGCATAACCTATCAGGTGTTTTTCCAAGGAAAAATAAAAAGAGAAAGTACTAAAATAACTAAAATCAAATGACATAAAGTAGTAAAATATTAACTATCCTAACTAACCTAAGTTATGGGTGGTAATGAGCCAAAGATCTAAGAGACTCTTCATGCTACAATGGGTTAAGTGAACACATGCATAGTAGCCAATAGTTCATAAGGAACACAATCTCCCCAAACATGTGTAACACAAAATACCATACAAGAACAAATACATGAATACTTAAGTAGTCACAACTAATGTAATTGAACTCTAGATTACATACATGCCAAGAAGAGAGGCTCAATTTCTAATTGGACAATAATACTAGCCTTAAGCTAGGCCATGACATAGAAGAGAATGAAGAAAAATCCTATACGAGTATGGGTGGATTTCAATGACTACAATGAAGAATGAAGTATTTATAAGAAGTTGGGGGATTCTCCCTCCAAAAATGTACAAGAGTTTAAAAATTATTCAAATTCAAAATTGCTTGGGCTAGTCGACATCAATAATGAATGATCCTAATATATTTGGAATTCATAGCCATAAATGCTATAGAAAAATTAAGTATCATTGAGCTACTTCATACTAGAAATACTCATGATTAGACCTATAGGGTGTTTCATCATCAATGCCTTGGTTTTGTATTGTTCCTTGGGTTATTCTTCTTGTAACTAATTTAATGCTTTAGCTATCATTTGGGTAACTACATCTAGTTATGAGATGGTAAGACTAGAACTAGATCATCATCATTTCCTAGCATCTAGTCTCTATGGATTGGTCCAAAAATTCTAGTGGTGATTGATGTTTGGTATTTTACCATGTTCCTTTGATAAGTCCCCTCAATAAATATGTTATTTATTACACTCCTTGGAGGTCATGATCATTATTTTCTATGCTTCTATAATATTTGGTACTCCTCTTCCACCATGGATTACAAGGGGGATTTTGGGAAGCTAGTAAGCCTAGAAGTTCAAGGAAGACACCATAGTAAAAAATTATTTAAGCTACTTTATTATTCCCTAATTTGTAGATATTAAGTCCCATTTAGGGGAGGGAAGGGGATTGACTTGCTGCCTACATACTCGATCATATTGAACCCTCATACTCCTTGAATGAGAAATAAAACTTGGTCTCCAATATTTTTTGGTGATTCCAAGTATTAACAAATCCTACTTTATCCACCACCTAAAATGCGTTTGAGTCCTTACTTGGGTTTGGTAATGTGGTTCATCTAGGAATGGTGCAAGGAACTTTATATTCAACACTAGTTGACGATGATTGAACTAAAATTTTGAGACAATATTCACAAGAATCTAAGCACAATCCTAGTAAGGGGAACAATAAGATAGAACAAGGCACTATTGTCTAAGATTGGAGTGGATCCCTTTAGTTTTGAATAAGCATCCCAAATCAATGTGAAAATTAAACCCATGAAAGAAGAAATAAATTAAACTTTAAAAGAACAAGAAGACGATTTAAGTGTAGTGGATCATCAAGACCAATGTATAGTAGTATTGGATCAATTGATAGTCAAAAATCAATACTAGTGACAATGAATCATTAATAATGCATTAGCATAGATTATGATAAGACATATGCACCTATTTCAAGGCAAGACATAACAATAATATTATTAACCTTGGTATCCAAAAAATTATCTAGACTATACGTCAACTTGATGTAAAGAATACATTCTTGAATGGCAATATTGAAAAAGAATTGTTTGTGGAACAACCATAAGAATTTAAAATAGAAGTTAAAGAAGGATACATTTACAACATTTAAAAAAAATATTATGTGGACTAAAATATACTTAATTTTTAAAGTGTGGATTCATGATAAGTATGAATTAGCCCACATTGTACTATAAAATGGAGGGCAACAATATTTTTATTGTTTGCTTGTATATTGATGATCCAATTTTTATAGGAAGAAAATCAAGAATTAAAAGAGAGTTTAAGAAATCCATGATGAAAGAATTTGAAATTATTTAATTATATTTGATGCATTATTTTCTTGGTATGGAAGTACATCAAATGTATAATGGGATATTTATTTTTGAGTCTAAATATGGACATGACATTTTGAAGAAGTTTGGTATGAAAATCTACAATGATGTTGGTACTTTTTATGCAAGGCAAACAAATATGCAATTATGATAGAAATGGAAGAGTGGATAAAAGGAAGTGTAGTGAATTCGCACTACACTCAAAGAGATTACCTAAGAAGAGGTAAAAAAATAAAGAAGCAAAATATGAGGAGTCATAATTGTAGATCAAAATTTTTGATAAGCATGAAGAAGGTGAAGATATGAAGATCAAAAGTTTTGAAACATATCAAGAAAAGGAAGGAACACATATTTAACAATCGACAAAGCACATAAGATGTCCAAGGATTAGAGGAAAAATTTTGACTAACAATTTCAAGATCAAATGATAGTCGACTCTAGTACCATAAAACCAAGAAAACCTCCCAAGGTTATTTTACCCATGCTCTAATATTTTAGGAAACCAAATATCCTTTGGGGGATCCTCACATGGAGGGTTGCTAACCCCCTCATATGGTGTCACAACTAGGGACCCCACATATTATAATTAGGTGTATAGTATTAAGAGATAAATAGATCACCTAATACATAGAAAACTTGACAACCCAAATAAGTAATTGATGCATAAAAGGTAGAAGTGATGGGAGCCATACTAGGGGAAAACCTCAAGATAAGTGATATTAATTTCCCATACTAGAATCTAGAAATCCCCAAAAATGGTATATGGTAATAATATAGGTAAGAGAGCATCCAAGTGCTCAAAAAAATCAACAATAATTATTTTATATCTAAAGAGCTTAAAAGGACACAACAAATTCAATCAAGACATGATCCAATGCACAAAAAAAGTTATTTTGAAATATTTGCATACTTTTGGAGGGAAACTATCCTTATTGTAATATATAAATAGTAGCAGTCTTAGCTATGTAAAGGATTGAAAATTTTGCATTTGTAATCTCTTGTAATATTTCCTTTTATTTCTTTGTATAGAGTAGTTGGTTTTTGAGCGGCTTATCGACAAATCAAACCCCCACTCCAAGCACAATATCTATAAAATTTATTTGCATATATATAAACCAACTACACAATATATATATATATATATATATATATATATATATATATATATATATATATATATATATATATATATATATATATATATATATATATATTGGAGTCCTATGCATCAATTTTTAGACTATCCATCTATGGTTCTCCCATTGACCTATCTCTGTATGTGTGTATGCTCTCAAATTTTTACCTATTTTTTGAGTTTTATCATGCATGTGTGTATGGGAGTCCTATACATTAATTTTTGAACTAGTCATATGTGGTTCTCCCATTGACCTATCTCTTTGCATGTGTGCATGTTGGTAAAATATATTTGGACTCATCTATATTGACAAAAGGAAGTGTTCATCACTAGCACATAACATTTAGGACTATTGTATAGGGAGATGCAAATAGATCTTTGGCACATTGCCACCATATTAGCTTACAATTTTTTTGTTAAGTTATTTTTATTTTAATCTCTCACATCCCTTCTCCCTATGAGTTCAAGTGCACCTAAATATCACATCATAACAAGCATTCAAACTTGTAAAAATTATTGAAGGTCCTAAATTGAGTTGAACCCCATGTTGTCAATTGAGTCCCTATTGTGTCACTCTATGTGAGGATAATTGTTTTATAAAGGATAATTAGAGAGGATAATAGTTTAATGGAACACTCGATGGGACCCCAATGAAATATCATTTGTCCCATAGTTGCAACAAGAAGTTAGGTTTAGACTTGATGAGGGTGTATGCTACCCTTGCTTGTTGAAGCACCTTTTCACCTACCTAGTGACTCCATTATAGAATGAACTTTAGAAGTAGTCATTATTTGAAGATATTATATTGATTTTACGATGAAAGACTTAGTCTATTTGCTTTTAATGGATAAGATACATTCACTTGGAGACTATGTTGTAACCAAATATTGTAAGGACGTGAAGATAGATGTCCTTTTTCCTAGATTATCTCTTTCTTAGGATGGAAATGGCATATAATGACCTTTAGAGCCTCTAGTTGATTAAGAAAACCTCCTAGAATCACTATTAGGAATCCTACTAGAATACATCGTTGAAGACCTATTAACCTTGCCCGAACACCTATAGGATATGGTCTTCATATACCAAATGTATTGTCATAGAGATATATATAACACTCAAACGGTTGGTAGATTCATTGAAAAATAAGGCACATTATGGGTATGATTCCCGTTTCCCACACTGCATTACTATTGGGATCAACATGCTACTCTCTTGATGGAAGGGTATGAAGAAAATGTAAATGAATATGTATAGACCAATCAATAAGGGGACTAATCCTATAATCAAGGCCAATGAAGGACCCTAGTGCCAACTCCTCTTCAACTAGAATCTATAGGCCCTACTGAGGATGCTACTCTTGCTTAGGATAATAATGAATATGAGATTACTACCTATTATCATCCATATCTAGATGTAAATATCCTACATATTATTCCTATAAAAATTCATGAACAATCATGCCTATCTTAAGCCTTGAACCAAGCCTCAATGCTTAGGGTGAGGAAGAAGTGGTCATGGTATCTAACAGATTGGCAAAATTAAAAGTTTGCTAAAGGATGTAGTGAGAAATAGGAAGTAGATAGTAGGAGACTAAGGCACATGTAGGGATAGTTTTGGCCCTTAAAGGATAATTGCATAGTATTTGAAATACCTAGAATAAATGATGAAGGGATGCAAAAAGGTGATGAGTTATCCATATCAAATCTTGTTGGGGTCTGAATTGACATCAAGGAAATATTGAACTATGACTATGAATATTTGACATTATGGAAGGCAAAAATCCACTAATCATAGCTCAAACCTCGATATTGGATGGATCAAAGATTACTTCAATCCAACCTCCAGAGTAGGGTGGTATACTTTATCAATTAATTGTGTGTTGACTCAATTAAGCTCAATTAAAAATATAAGGATAGGGATAGAAATGGGATAAGGGTTAGAAACAATTGAATGAATAATGGCCAGATAAAGCTAACAACATAGACAACTTATGAAGAATATTCTAGAAAATCATGTTTCCAATATGCCATACTTGAGACTAACAACATTCAAAACCAGTTTTCACCATTTATAGAACAAGAAAATACTTAGAGAACTATTTAAAACATTAGAAATGTTAATAATCCAAATAGAAAAATTAGATCAACACTTTGATTAACAAAAAAATAATCTCTCTATAGTATTAGTTTAAACATGAAATATTCCAAGTTTCTTTGTCATCAATCCAATATTAGAATAATTGATTAACCATAACAACAGTAGCATAAATGCATTCACAGATCAAACTCATAAGAAGTGAAGACATAAATCTAAGGTAAACATCCAAGTAATTCTTCTTCTATTAAATTATTAGAAAATTTATAATAATAGGCAAGCACACACTCTAGAGCTGACCCTTCAAATTGAGGGTTCGACCTCTATATATATTTACAATGAAAACAAAAAATAGGAACATTATAAGGATATTTTCATGATAGATTAGTAGAGTACTAAGGTGTCAACCTCTTATTTGCTTTTAGAAAGAAGAAGGGTTGTATTCCATGAAACACTTTGTAATATTCAACCTCTGCAAGTCATTCAACCTTCCACAGAATCCAGGAATTGAGTTGGTTATAGGTTGATCAGGTCCATCCCCTATTCTTATCGTGGATTTTTTGCCATTGATATATAACTGATATCGCTAGAAGATATTGATTTCTACAACGCTCGATCTCCCCTAGATTTTTTACCCATGCTCAATGATAACACAAACATTTACACCTTTTGAATTCAAATCAAAATTCTTCACCAGCCTTTGATCTACCTTCGAATGGATTAGATGAAATATGACTTGGCGCACTTGAAATCCACATCATCACATGCTTTATAGCTTAAAAATCTACTGATGAAATTGGTGTCTAGTCGAATGAGAAAAAATGTGCAAGCTTCACCTTTGAAAAATTCTATTGCGAGTGGCTTTCTTCTCAAATTTTGCTCCTCAAAATTCTGTTGGGTCGAGTTTGACCATGTTGACCATGGAAATTTACACTATGCTTTGGTCAAGAAGACTTTACGACTACAAACTTACTTATCAAACATTTGCCCGAAATGAGAATCAGTCTTTGGTTCCACTTCGCTTCTCCAAATTTTGCTAGGCACTGTTTGACCAGGTCGATCATGGATTTTAGCACTATCTTTGCTTTTTGGCAGAATTTAACATTGCAAACACTCCTGCATGGAAATTAACACCAACATAGAGTTATATTTAGCATTATTTTTTTCACTCTGCTCCTCGAAATTCTGCTAGGAACTATTTGACTAGTTTTACTATTGATTTGTGCATTGAGCTCGCCTTTTAGTGAATTTTAAAATTATCCAAAATTTCCAACGAAATTTAACACTATCTTTGAGTTTCTTTTAAACACTTAGCCAATTTTTCAAACTTTTCTAAGTATGTGGTCTTTTTGGGCCCATATTATTGTGCCTTCTAAGGAGCTTTGCTAGCAAGGCTTAAGAACTCAAATTCTCATCCTTTGGGCAACTAGAGTCAAAAAATGAATGGACGGAGCTATATGATGGCTATGGAATATATGAATGGAGTGGAAACTTGAAAAGAAATATGGATGAATGGAAATATTAAGGGAAGACATTATGCAGTGAAGGGGATGGAAAAATGGATGAAAGGTAGTGAAGGGTGAAATGAACTCCAACAATCCACCCACTTGTGCTTCACCGAATAACTTCCCTACAACAATCATACTCTTAGGCCTTTGTGAAGTTGCTTAGAGCATAATTGTTCATAAGGATATTATGCAAGAGGTGAAATGTAGATCAATAGATAAACATTTATTCCAATTGTTTCACCTCTTGATTATGATTTAATGAATCATCTCTTCATGACTATAAACAAATTATGTCTCAAGGAATAACTTTCCTATGAACCTTACTCTTTTAAACACCTATGAGGTTGCTAAAATGGTAAAGGAAGACATATTGGAGGTAGTTGTGACTCTTCTCTACAAGTGCAAAAAAATCTATCCTTATTTATAATCTAGGTCAAAAGGTGTTTCTCCTTCTCAAAATTGTGCTTCACAACTTGGCAAGTTCATGCTCTTTTTTTTGATTTCTGACAATGTCGAACTCAAAAATACTTTCAAAAATACCTCTACGACTATTCCTCCAGCTGTAACATTCAAAATTTAGCTAATTTACATCAAAATTTTAGTACTCTCATGCCTTTCACTACTGGTCCCAATTTTCACCTTCTTGGACCTTTGTAGTATCTTCTACCTCTTCCTCATTTGCAATAATTTCCACATTATCTTCCTCTGGATTTCTCTCCTCTTGATGCACCTCCTATTCATTTTCCTCACCTTCGTGTTCTTCCTCCTGAGTCTCTTCATTTGCACTCTATATATCATCTTCTTGTTCTGCATCTTCCTCATATTCCTTTTGTTCTACATATTTCTTTAGGAGCCGAGTGATATGATCCAAAGTGCTCATGGCCTTATTTTAGGATGCTTGGGATGCATTCTTTATCTCCAAAATCTATCGATGAATGTAACACAATTCACCTATTTTTTTGTATGAGATTGAAGCTCACCAGTCTACTAAATCTCCCATCAGGTCTCTCAGTCTAGTTAACTCTTTTATTAACTGAGTTACTCTATCTTGGTCAATTGGCTCCTTCCATGCATATATCTTTGACTCATTTTGCATCATTGCATTTATGCTATTCTAAAGATCTTCCTCTGATAATAGGAGGTGATTCTCATCCCAAAATTATTTGAAGCCATATTGCATCATCTCTTCATTGATATCCATAATATTCTAGAGTTTATCATCAATTTTATTGATCAATAACCATCCTTTATAAAGTAATCCACTCTTCTTAAAGATAATTCTAGCCATAATCCTTGAAGTATTCCATTATTTATTGGGAATGGGTTTGACCAGTTTGCTACACCTAGATTCAAATAGATTGAGGAGTTTAATAGCTTTAGGATCTATTGGTTGTATCTTCTTGATGAATTTCTCTAGATATTCCTTAGTATTTTGTAGCACATAGCTAGCCTCATACATGAAATTAAGGATGGGATGGGTCTTAGAGCATTTCTCCAGGATCTCAGATAGAATCTCCTTCCTAACATGTTTCACCTTGTCCTTGGAGAATATTATAGCTTTGGTATTTTCAATTTGGAGCTTCTATTGTAAGGATTGTATCTTCTTTGTATACCCCTAATTTTATTCCTTCAGCTCCTCAACCTACTCTTTGTAATTGCCCATATTTTCAAATATGTTTTTCCACTTTTTAGCCTCATTTTGGAGTGCTTTCTACTCTTTCTTCTAATACTTTATTGTGGCTTCAATCCTGACAATTTTCTCCTCTATATTTGCATATTACTCCTTGTAAATATCACTTTTGATAATATAGTCTCCAACCCATCCTTGGCTATGATAAATTTATCTTCTAGCACCAGTCGAGAGATGTCTTCAATTTTCTCTTCCAATTGATAATATTCTACTTTCATATCCTCCTTTGGCTTATCTACTAGAGGTGTAATCTTGAATTTTATCCTTTTCTTGGCTACAAGGTCAACCATTATTATTTTTATCATAGGAGTAGATCCCTTAGATGATCGAGCCAATTTATTTCTCCAATTACTCTATGCTTTCAATGAAGTATTCTTGATATTTTGTAGGAAGACAAATTTTAGATGATAAATAGCAGTAGATGGTGTAATGTTTGTAGGAAAAAATGGGATCACCATGGATGGAAAAGGAGTGATGGTGATAATGATGGACTCCATGTCTATAATAGTGGTGGTATATGTAATAGAACTGGTAGCTACAAATAATGGGAGAATGGATGGAAGTGATATTCCCACCATTGATGTGGGCAATGATGATGTGGGAGGTGAATGAGTGGAAGTTGGAAGTATCGATGATACTAGGGCTTGTGGTGAAGGAGGGTGAGATGATGGTTTTAGGCTTTCAACTAAATGGAGTGGAGATGGAATTTGGTGAGAGGATGGAAGTGAATGAGGAGGCGATGATTGTGGAGAATTATATAGAGAAGTTGATGTTTTTTATTAATTTTGTACTTTATAAGGGGAATGAGCTATGTTTTAGGAATAATAAGGAGAAGCAGGAGGAGAGGTATTAGAAAATATACCTGAGACTACTAAAGTATACCGTTTGAATATCTCATCAGCACTTTGTTTCTCTTCTTGTTGGACATATTGCACCACTATTATGATAAGAATTTATGTGACTATCTCTGCTTCATATACCTTCAACTTCTTACTGACCCCCTTATCCGATTCTCCCACTAAATTCGTTGCCTTCCTCTTAAATATAATTGTTTTACCTTTTGTTTCACCTTGTCGGTTTTGAGGAGATGATGCTACAACTTCTATAATAGGAACATCTATAGTTTTAGAAGGGGTTGCAATAGTGAGGTCTACAAATTCAACTTCCTTTTCTTTTTCCTTCTTAATGGTTAGAGGGGTCTTCACCCCTACCACCTGCCATTTGGATCTCCTTCTTCTTGGTGTAATTTCAATAATATCAATATCCTTTGAAGTTGAGGCAACTTATTCAATCTTCTCTTTTTGTTGAGTAGATGTAGGGGAGGATGCCAGGGGAGATAACTCTTGATGTTTCTTAGGAGATTCTAATTCCTTATTTTTAGCTTTACTACTTTTGTCCTTTCTTGTTTTTTCTTTTCCAAGGCTCAACGCTAAGTTATTTTTCCCCTTGGCCTTCCAATGTTAGAATCTATCATACTTTTCCTCAAACTTTGCATCGATTGGATTAGGATACTTATCCTTCATTACATTTATTTTGACCCTCATCTTCCACCATTCCAAAATTTTACCCTTTGTCCATTTATAAGTCTCTTCCATAACTTTGATTCTTGCATCATCGAGATGATGAGACTTCTTGGTTGGATTATAATCTTGCACATGCTCATAAAAATATCTCCAATGTGGAAGTGGTTCCATGTTGTTTACATTCCATTGGAGAGGAGACTTTTCCCTATTGTTTTTGTGTTTCTCAATCTATGGGCATATTTTTTTCGTAATCTTAGTGGTTTTTTTCTCCATGTAGAGTTTTAATGCTTTACAAAAATAAATCATTTGGGTCATACACCTAACTCTGAGGAAGTTGAAAGAGCCCTAATATTTTAAGGGTTGTATTAATCTGCTCATGTTGGTATCTCTTCCACATAGTAATACAACCTTCCTTGAAAAGGTAGATAATTGTTTCTTTTATTTTATTCCCAGTACCAAATTTACAAGTTATGTACTCAATATGCCTACAAAATTCTAGTGCAAATAAGTGATGGGTGATGTAATGGGGTACTAAAAATGCTCTATAAAACCATATAATCTGATGATTATTTCTTTCATCAAGATAAACCAATATCCCTCTTCAGCTCCCTTGAACCTTAATTTATTTTCTATTTTAGGAGCTAATATAGGGAAACTATGATACATGATTTGCAAGGTTGGTCCTAGAAATTCCATGTTGAAAGTATAATATGATTCAATTCTGCTCAAAACCCTAGTCCAATAATAAACTGGTAGGGGATGCCTTCTACATATTTCTCTACAACTGTTACCTAGGGGTTATCATTTCTAGTAGCACTGAGGAACATCCAAATAAAATTAGAACAATGTTTGAATGAAGGGTTCTCCTATTCTATTTTCATGGCCACTAGCTACTTATACATTCTTTTGGCAAGGAATGTAGGCTAGTTGAAGTAAATTGAGAAATTATCACCATCCCTTACTAGTGTCCTATATATTTTGATATTCAAAATGTAGTATGCAGTAGCTAAATACTAGTCCCTCACATATATACCCAAATCTAGATTGGCTATTACAACTAACATGGAGAATAACTTAGGATATGCAAATTGTTGGATGACAATTAGGATTTTTGGTAGGGTTGTAGACCCAAAATTTATGCACCCCTTTCTTCTAGGCTAATGGATATGTGCCTGAAAGGATAAGGGAAAATGATGGATCTGCATATCATATGAGAAGCACTTAAGTTGCGCTCTCCTTGGTGTTTATCGATGATTGGGATGAGGGTTAACTAGGAAACACTTTCTATGGTAGTTTCTACACCTAGGTAAGGTGGATGTTTGATGTATTCCTTTTTAAGTGTACACACCTAGGATCTGGCCAAAATGTAATTTCTACCTAGCTATATGTAGTTTATCTTTCCTTGAGAACAAATGCCATACAAGTCTATATAGAAAACTGGTAAATTTGACTAAGATGCAATGACATAAAATGTAGATTTTATACTAATCATGAGTGTTTTGTTTTGTAGGTTTTATGCTTTTTGGTGTAAAATGATTAATGCAATTAAATCTATGATTTTGGTTTTTCTTTTCTTTTTAGATGCAAACAATGCACATAACATAGAAAGTTATGGAATTATAATGCTGAGCATAGAAAAATGAATTTTTAGACCTTACCTGGTCTGGATGTTTGCTTTCAGATGAATTTGGATGTTTACAGGATGAATTCAGATGTACAAATTTGTCAGACAAATTTGAGTCAGCCGAATATGTGCAAAACCTACAATTTCATAGCAAATCACTAAAATTTATAATTAGTGGTGGGGATATGCTTAGGCGATAGTAGCTTGGGACTTGTGACAGTCAAATCTCCTCGATTTTTTTATCAAATCATATGAAAATGAAGGATCTATGGATCTAATGCAAAACATATAAAATTAAATATAGTAAATACAATAACAAAGTAAGATGCAGTGGAGTAATTAAAATAAGTAGAGAAACACTATGCAAATATGAATTAAATTGGTAATCCTACAATCAAAATTTTATCCCCTGTATATTTTTGGGCGATTTGTATGTTTTCAGGTGATTTGTATGTTTTTAGCTGGTTTGTATATTTTTGGTTGGTCTGAAATATCTAATGGTCAACTCTACAAGACATAAGCAATCATATTAGTATGATTTCAGGATTTTATGATAAATTTGGGTTAGTCAAATTTATGAAAACATAGCAAAAAATAAAATTCTTGCTAACGATAAGATAGATCTATGTGCATAGTTGATGTTGCCATATTTGACAACTTCTATAATGGTGGTCTAAAGTTGAAATCTCCTCTGCAACCTACAATAAAAACTCAATAAAGCTTTTTCTCCACTCAAGCTCTTTGCAAATTATAACCATATATTGTGTTTAGGGGAATTCTGGGGGTTTCAAAACATGAGGTAGGTCAAAGAATCAATGAGGGAGGTGAGAATAGGCTAGATAGTTAGGATAAATTAGAAGTTTTCTTAATTTGGACAAATTCAGGTCAGCCAAATTTTTTGGGGATCTGGATTTGACCATATTAGATTCAAAATCCCAACTGGGCATCTAAATTAAGTGCACATGGGTTTTGGATGAATTCAATCGATCAAAAAATATCAAAACTTTTTAAATTCGTTGGGCTCGTTCGAATTCTTCAAAAAAGGGGAAAATGGAGTAAAATCTAATTTTATTATGCACGATAATCAAGGTAGGGATCCAATGGTAGTTTTCATGTTGTTAGGGTATAACAACATGCTTTATAAGAGGTGGAATTTTGAGGGGTGTCAAAATTTTGTTGCTACATTTACCCCCTCTTTAGCACATTTATGAGCAATAAATGTGTTAAAGAAAGATGTAGCAAAAATAAAAGTTATGCTGCAAGGAAGCCAAAATTTTAGTTAATTTTTATTTTGTGTTTATTATCTAAGATACCCCCTTTGAGTTTTGTAAAAATTTGATATTTTTTGCAAAAATCAAAATTTGAAACAAAAAAAAGGGTAAAAAGGGAAAATAGGGTATAAAATAGAGAATTAGGGTAAAAACCCTAATTCATTTTTACCCTCACTATTGTTGGAAATCGGGCCCTAGAGTACAAATGGCAACCATAGGGCATCGGTTGGATGCAGTTTGAGCAGGAAGCAACAGGACTGGTGCAAGAATACGAGTAAGCAATTTCATCACTTCTAATTTTGAATTTTTTGGTTGAATTTTAGGATTTTTAAGAATTAAAACATGACCTACCGTTGCATGGCTAAAATGATAGATTCAGGCCATTTTGAAAAATTTGTACATTTGAATTTATCAAAAAGGCATTCAAATTCACAAATTCAGATTCTTTTCAAAAAATTCAAACATATGAATTTAACTATGATTAGGCTAAATTTGTAATTTCGAATGTATGAAATACAAATTCAGTCTTCCAAATTTGCAATCAAGATCTAATTTTGTCAATTGGATACAATTTTCTATTTTTGTGATGCTTATATTTTTTATTTTACAATATATAACTAATTTGTTGATTATTTTTGTTTTTGCAACAAGGAACACTTAAGGGTCACAAGTGGCAACACATGGGGTTCGATGATCATGTTTGAGCCCTTTGCATAGATGACAAAGATATACTGATAGTGGTGGGACTAAACCACATGGCTAAGATGCCATTCATAGAGGTAAACTACAAATTTTTGATAACTTTGGTAAAGCGGTGGTATCCAGGATCATTGATATTTTAGCTACCTATAGGGGAGATGGCTCTTACACTAGAGGATGTATGGAGGATCCTCAGAGTACCAATCAGGGGCCATTTTGTGTATCAGTCACTATCCTGAACTTAGGCCATGCAACGATTGATGGGAGACTCATAATTTCCTATTGAGAAGAGTGGGGTGAGCATGGAGGGATTGGTTACTACAAAGAGGGTGTCTTGCCTAATGGTTGTGCTGGTAGATATAGTCATAAGGTTATTGGTATGTCATTAGAGTGTACAACACCTTCCTTGGAAGTTGGTAGAGGTAGTAGCAAATATGTGAGATACCAACATACAGTTTGCTTGGGGACCCTACTTTTGTGCCACTTATACAAGACCTTATTTAGGGTTGTGTATAATAAGGGCACCGAATTGCTCCTTACTACCTTTCTATAGGTGTGGTACTGGGAACACATTACTATGAGGAGGCCAGTAGGGTTTCCTCATCAAGATGTAGAGGATGGATGACCTACTGTATTTTGCTAGGGTCCTATAGCTAGTCAGAGGAGGATGTGTGACCTAGAGGAGGCCAAACGAGCTATGGATGAGTTGACTGCATCACATATTTTCTGGAGACCTTGGTGAGGGATTCACAACTGGGAGGATGACAGGGTGGAGCTATCAAGTATACAATGTATGTGATGGCTCTAGATGGAGAGGGGGAAGATAAAGCTGCATTGAGATGATCAAGTGTTACAATAGTTTAGGCTAGTGCAGGTGATTCTTGAGGTTAGGTATTTCACATTTTGGTGGTTTGTGCGAGATTTGATGACCATGAGAAGGGCACTAGATCTAAACTTATTTTTAGAGGTTGATCAAAGATGATGCAGTGGTCACCCTTATAGAGGGAGATGACTTAAGAGTTGTGGATGGATACGCTACATGGTATGCCAACATCCTTCCTTCAAGGATCACTCAGGAGAGGGGTATAGCCGATTGGGTACACCAAGATTATAGAGAGCTAAGTAGATGGTGGTCATCTAGAATGGGGGGGAGACACAAATATAGAGGCCACCATAGAGAGAGGGACCTTATATGATAGGAGGATGGTAGCCACAGAGGTCTGCTAGATAAGAGAGGACTCTTCAGTTTGAGAGGGAGAGTGGGAAGCAATAGAAGGGTAGAGTGCCACAACAATAGACATATCCACCCTAGTAGGAGACCCCCTAAAATTCTCTATGGTACTAACCTAGGAAGGGCATTGCTATAGAAGGTGGAAAGTCGAGCAGTTCAGGATAGGTGGCTACTTTGCATAAATAGAATGTCAGTCTAAAGAGTCATATTGGCATTCAGGCAAGTCGAATTAAGGTCTTAGAGGTACATATTGTATGGACATAGACTCTCATGAGTTAGGCTCAAGCTCAATTGGCTCAGATACAGAGACACGAGATATCACATCAGACTCACTCATGCTCCTTGACGAGGAGTGGGGCTTCAGGGTAGTCTTGAGGGAGTAGTTTTTTGATAGCAGAGATGGTCTCGACATCACAATGAGCCACATTTTATCAGACCTTATATTATCAGCTAGTCTCGGAGGGTCAAAGGGTTCCATTACCTCCATATTATGCTCCTTCAAGTTAGATGAGATCAATTTTAGGAATAGTGTCTAGGGCTCCTCAGTTTTGAGTGCCTAGACCACCACTTGATGATACATAGAGCTCTAGAGGATCTGAGTGATATACGAGGCTTGTTTTTATGGTATACCCCCTAGTTACTAAGTATGCCATTTTATTATTGTGGCATGCCAATCAATATTTTTGTACCCTATATCTTTTTGATAAGATATATATATATATGATTATTGTTGTTCTCTTTTTAGTATTTTGGTGTTTATGTGTATGCGTAATGCAAAATATGATTTATTTTTTATGATCTACATAATCATGCTTTTAGTCATGTTTGATTGCTAATTTTTCTTTCATCATGCTTAATCAAGATATGGAAAAAGTAAAGTGTGATTTAATGTAATTGATATTTTATAATGTAGTGTGATTGAATTATTTGTATAAGAAAAGTATTTTTGAAAATGAACCCTATTGATTTTTATTAGTTAACAATATATCTTGAGGATGTATGCTTGTATATGATCATCTATGGAGGCCATCCCTCGCGTTGGTCATTAAGCGGACCCTGTATGAGATTTTACCATATTGTTAACATCAAAGGGTTGTGGTCAACAAAATAATTTGAAATTTTGTTGATTTAAAAAGTGATGAGTTGATGAAAAGTATTTTATGATTTTTAAGATTAATTCTGACTTAATCTTAAAGGAAGTAAGATGAAGGTGACTAAGCATGAAAAATTGGGTAGAGGACTTGCACTAGGCATAAGATTCCTAGTGTGAAGTAAATAGAAATATTTTATTAGGGTTGTCTCATGCCATCATCGCGAATTCAATATGTAGTTGTATGAGAAAGTGATTATGTATGATCAAATGCAAGTTTTGATTAATGATAAGAAATCATGCAATATAGTAAAATAGAAGCATTTATGCTAAGTTATAGGTATTAAAATGCAATATTAACTAATTTTTAGTACCAATTGCATATGCTAGCAGTAAAACAAATTCATGATGAAATAATGATGCTTGCTAATCAAAATTCAAGAAGAAGTTTAGTCATTTCTAGGATGAAATCAATGTTGGAAATTTTGAGTAGTTTTGTTGTCATTGATGTCAAAAGAATATAACATCGTCATCATTAAGGACATCAAGTGGTTTTTCCAAAAGCAAGAAGGTCTTGGAAAGAAATAGGATATAATATTTATTTCTAATATTAGATGCCTAAAAAGGGCCCAAAGGATGAAAACTTGAGAAAGAAGAAGCAAGTTTAAATTAAATAATAATATTTTATTATTATAGTATTTCAGGCCAAATAGCAAGGTGAAGAAAAATGACATCCAAATTGAAAATACCCATGATAAATTTTAAAAGGTTTAATTAAAATTAAAATTATTAAGGGAGGCAAAGGTTTTTAAATTTAATATTTAAAAATTAAATTTGAATTTTTAAATTCGAAAAATAGCCAACGTGAGAAATTAAAAGATAATGTGTATTTATATAGAAAATGATTTTCATTTACATGAGATTACTCCATCACACCTTCGTATGTGAAAAAGAGAATTTCGAGTGCTGAATCCAAGAAGAAGATAGTTTGCATTTCAAAGACCTTGGAGGAAATTGAGGCAACATAGGCCACGTAGTGGTTTGGCATCCCACCGATGATGGTAGCGCAGGTAGCAGTTTGGAGAGTGTTAAGGCATGCATGGAGGAGATCCCGATTCGATCCACACGATCCATGTTTTGGAGGAAGAGACCTTCATTTGACTTGTTTGGCATTTTTGTGCGACAAGTTTTGTGGGACAGTGTATGATGTGTGTCTTATGTGGGCATGCAGCCCACTTGGTGGCCTAGTTTGGATCTAGGGTGTTGGGAGTGCAAAGGTTACATGGTCAAATTTACCGAAGAATATTTTTAGTGGGAAAAACAAAAAAAAGGTATGTCATTCAGTTTTTAAGCTGTTGAGAATTAAATGCTTTGATATTATCGTGAATGCTAAGTGCTTAGGGGAGTTATAAGGTAAAGAAAAATTAAAATATTTTATTTTGATTTTTGGTGATTGAAATTTATAAGGTGTATAAGGGAGTTTGCTATGCATGTTGTTTTAATAAAATTGTTAAGTTGAATATTGTGAGTTTAGATATTATAAGGTGTGCAAGGAAAATTATTGAGTGTTTTATTTTGGGGAAATTATTGAGTTAAATATTGTGAGTTTGGAGATAATAAGGTGTACAAAAGGATTTGATATTTTGTGTGAAATATAATTTTTGAGAAAATTATTTTGTGGAGATCTTGAGATAGGTTATGGAAACCTAACCCTAGTGTTAGCTAAGAAAAATAGGTTTTTTTGAGTGGAAGTTGATGATAGAAACCTTGTTTGATAAGCATTGTTGGAAATATGAGTGAACCTTCATGTGCATGATTAGGGTTTATGAAAAATCATGAGTATCATTTTTATGAGAAATTTGTTTGATAAGCATTGTTGGAAAAGCTTACATTGTGAGATTGGTTGAGTGGAGTTGATTGAGCTTGGTTGATTGGAAGTTCAAGTTCTATGAAATAAATTGTTCTTTATTTCTGGATTGAGTTGAAGGAAAGATTGAAAGTGATTGAGCATTGTTGTGAGTGTGAAGCATATTGAGTCTCTAACAATTCTCTATATGTTTCAGTGGTAAAAAGAGAGATTAAAAGTGATTGAGAATTTTTGTGAGTGTGAAGCATATTGAGTCTCTAAAAATTCTCTATATGTTTATGTGATATTAAACAAGGTTCTATGTGAAGCTTTTTTGTGTGATTGAAGAGGTTTTCTGTGATAGAATTGAGACAAGTCTTGGTGAAGACTTGTTGAGTAGATTGGAAAAGTTCTAGTGAGGACTTGTTGAGCATATTGGACAAGTTCTAGTGAGGACTTGTTGAAAATATTTGAGGTAAGTCTTTGAGAATACTTGTGAGTAGAGTTAATTGATTTTTTTGTTCAAAACTTGAGTTAGGGTTTGAGGAAGATCTAGCAGAGTTGATTTGTGATTGAGTCAAGCTTTGTGGTAAGGCTTGAGGATAGATTTGAGGATAGATTTTGGTGTATATTTGAGGATAGGTTTGTGCTAGACTAGAGACAGAGATTGAGAAAATTTGTGCTAGACCAAAGGACAGTGTTTAGTATAGATTAGAGATTAATATTGAGCAGATTTGTGCTAGACTAAAGGACTATATTTAGTACAGATCAAAGATATAGATTGATCAGATTTGTGCCAGATCGAAGGAGTATGTTTAGTGTATATTTGAGACAGAGCTGAGAGCAAGCTTTGGAGGTGATAGAGCAAAGGACAATAGTATCTAGTGGATAGAGATCCATTAGCCAAGGTAGTGAGGATAGGTCTTCTGAGTGAGGACAAGAGTCTTCAGTGGAGAGAGATCCACAAGCTAGAGTAGTGTAGGTAGTAGTCTTCTAGAGGATCACCAACTAGAGTAGAGGAGAAGGAGTTCTCTTGTGGATAGATATCCATAAACTTGATTAAGGGATTTGTGTCTCCTTTATATAGAGGTCCATGAATATTGTAATAGGGAAAGTATTCCCAAGATATTTATTGAGAAAATTTTAGTGAAATATTTTCTCTGTGGAGTAGCCCACATTGGGTAAACCACATTAAATTGGTGTCTCTATTGTATGTGGTGATTTGTGCATTGATTTGATTACTAATATTGATATTGCCATTGATATATTGCATAATATTATTTGGGAAAGAAAAGTAAAAAGTGATATTATACTGTTCACCCCCCCTCTCAGTATAAGCTTATGTTATTAAATCAGATTGATCAAGAACCAGTGTGTGATATGTGTATTCATTGTCCATATTGACCTTAATTATGATACAAAATATCTCGAGGATTAACTGTGTGTACTTATGGAATTCATTTACCAATTTTGAGTAAGGTAGTGATGCAAGATAAATTTTAAGAAAAAATGTGTGTGCCAAATGAGGAGTTCATTTACCAATATTTTATGTATTTAGTTAGACTGAACTACTATGTAATACAAGCTACCAAAAACTATCTAATCCATGAGTTGAAATTGGTCTGTACAAAAGAAGGTCACTAATGTGATAGACATGTCACCACATGTAAGACTACCATATTTCTAAGCGAGATTCATTCAACCCATTGCTGTAATAAGGATCACCCCATGGTGTTCAAATAACTGAGGAATTACAAGGATTCAAGCTTATTACCCTCTTCTTTTATTTTTATTTCTTTCAGTAGGGATTCTTGTTCATTTTTATTTTGAACAAGGGGGTTTTATTGCTTTGTAGTAAAAGGTATTTTTGCTTTTACTTTTTTTTTTTCAAGGGATACTTGTTCAGATTAGACAAAGAGCAAGGGATTTGATTTGGGTAGGGATGTGCTTGTCCTTTTGCCAATTCTCAATATTCTAGACCATGCACATACTAGGATAGCAAGAGAAACCTTTCACCTAAGGATCTAGGTCAACTATGTAGCACCATCTTCCCTTGTGCAAAAATTATTTTATGATGTATAAGTGTAATTTGGTTCAAAAAGTGGCAAGACCAATTCCCAAAACTTTAAAATTAATTTAATGAAACAGTAGTGTTTTTGGTTCAAGAGAGATTTATAATTAATACTAAGAATCAAGATTTTATTAAAATGTGTATTTTGATGAATGGCTTAAGATAATTTTTGAATTTCTCTGAAAGATGCCAAAATTGACTCTGAATTTTGATAACATTGGTCTAATTTTTAAGTAGAACAATAACTAGATGTGACCATATATCGTATGTAATTGGACCACAATTTTATTTTGATAAATTCATAGATAAATGCAACTAAGTGAAATATGATTTAAATAATATGATTCAAGTAGATGCAAGCGTATGTACTGATTTTATGCATGTTATATTTTAATATGCATTATTTTCATGGTTTCCTTAAGATCATTTCCATCTAAAGTTACCAAACAATATGCACCTGATCCAAATTTTGCAGTAAAAATATATGGACCTAGCCAATTTGGTTGATATTTTCATTTAATATCGGTTCGAGCATTTGTAATTTTCTAATTTTATTTAAGAACTAGATATCCAACCTCAAAATATCAGGTATTAACTTTCTTAGAGTATGATATTTTGAGTTTATCTTGATAGGAGTGAAGGTGCTCTAAAGTGTTTATGCACTTTTCATCTAGTAATTCCAATTGGCTTAGTCATCCAACACGATATTCATCTCCTAATTCAGTGTCTTGAATTAAAATACCTGAATAAGGGCCTTAAATATCAAAAGGAAATACAACTTCAATGCCATATACCAAGACAAAAGGAGAAGCGCCAGTAGGGGTTTGAACACTAGTTTGATAAGCCCATAAAGCAAGATATAATTGAGTATGCCAATATTTACTTGATTTATTAACCGATATTTTTAGAATTTTAATTAGAGTATTATTAGATGCTCCGGTTTGGCCATTTCCCTATATATAGTAAGGAGTATACCATCTATGTTGAATTTTATACTTAGCACAAAGATTTTGTATATCTTTATTTTTGAAACAAGTTTCATTATCAGAAACAAGTGTGGATGAAATCCTAAATCTAAAGATGATTTGATTAAAAATAAATTTAGAAACTTGGATTCCTATGCAATAATCCAAAGGCATGGCTTCTACCCATTTTGTAAAATATTCAGTCGTGTTATGATAAATTTATGACTATCTGATAAAACTAGATTAATTTTCCCTATAATGTCTAGGTTCCATTTTGAAAAAGGCCAAGGGGCTGAAATAGCTTGAAGCTCTTGGGCGAAAGCATGGACTAAATTTGTGTGTCACTGAAATTTGTCACATAAAAACACTTAGTCATTGGCATATTTTTCCATGGAGGGCCAAAAATAGCCCATTTGTAGGAGTTTTTTAGTTATGGATCCACCACTAAAATGACCTCTACAAGATCCATCATGCACTTCACTTAGTGCTTTCTTGGATTACTCTAGGTTAAGACATCTTAAGAGGATGCTCTCAAAAGACATTTTATATAGATTATTTTTTATGATTATGAAATAAAAATCTCGTTTACATAATAGTCTTCGTTGATTCCTATCTAAGCCATCTGGGTATGACCCATTTTGGAGAAAATCGAAGATATCTTCATACCATGATCCTAAGGATGTTTCTTCAATTATGAAAACATATAAGTGTACTAGCCAAGATTATAATGATGCAGGTTCCCAATTTTGGTAAATTATGATAGTAGCGTGATCATCATCCAACTCCAAAGGAATAAGAGAAGTAGTTGTTTCCATAGCATCTGTAGAATGATTACTAGTATGAGGGATAGCTTCAATAGTAACTTTATCAAATAAATATATAAGTTTCAAAACATAATATTTATAAGGGTTAAGTTTCTCATCTTATGTTTGATAAATGTTATTAATTTGATTTACCATGAGTTTTGAGTCTCCAAAAACTAACAAAGTTTTAATATTCAAAGATAAAGCTACTCGTAACCTAAGGATCAAGGCTTCATATTCTGATGTATTATTCATACAAGTAAATTGGATTTTAAAATATAATGGGATAATTTTTTTATGGGGATACACTAATATAATTCATGCACCTACGCCACTCATGCAATGGGTTCCATAAAAACATAGATTCCAAGAATCTATAGGTTCACTTTCTAGGTTAAGGCACTCATATGGAAACTCTATTTTTAAAGGATGAGTAGATTCAAGAGGGGCAGTGGTGAGTTGATTAGCTATAACTTACCCTTTAATGTATTTTTGTCCAATAAAAGTTAGATCAAACTCATTCAGATCTAGAATCCATTTCGCTGCGCATCCTAATAGATAAGGTCTACTCATCAAGTATCTTAATGGATCAAATTTTTCTATAACAAAAGTTTTTTGACTAAGCCTATAATGGCACAGTTTCTGTGTAGAAAATACAATAGCTAAGCAGAGTTTTTCTAAATGAGTATAACAAATTTCATAACTTAATGAGGTTCTAATTATGTAGTAAATAGATCTTTATTTATTATTCTCATCATGTTGTGCTAGAATTGTTCCTAACGCAAGTTCTGAGGCAGAAATATATAGAATAAAAGGATGCTTAAGCCTAGGAGGAACAAGTACTGGCGGTGTAAGAAGATAGGTTCAAAGACTTATTGGCATTCTTCATCCCATTTAAAAAAAAGTATCTTTATTAAGTTAATTAAGAAAGGGTTGATATTTATCCACAAATTTGTCAACGAAATTATAAATAGAACGGAGCTTGCCTTGTAATCTTAGGAGTTCTGTTAATATTTTTTGTGGTGGTATATTGATGATTACCTTGATTTTGAAAGGATATATCTCTATTCCTTGCACAGACACAATAAATCTTAATAATTTATCTAATTTTATTTCAAACACATATTTGTCTAGGTTTAATTAGACTTTATATTCGTAGAGTCTATTAAAGACTCTTCACAAGTTGGGAATATGATCCTCTTCATTAATGGATCAATATATGATATCATCTACATAATCATGTAAGATATCATACATCATATAATTAAACACATAGGTTATAGCTCATTAATAATATGCTCCTACATTATTTAAACCAAAGGGTATTACTTTCCAACAGAATGTCCCTCAAGGTGTAATGAAAGCAGTTTTGGGTTGATCTTCTTGTGCTATACGAATTTGGTTATACCCGAAGAATCCATACATGAGGGATAACATCCCACTTCTTGCTATAAAATCAATGATTTGATCCATATTAGGAAGGGGAAAATCATCTTTGGGACATGCAACATTGATGTCCCTGAAATCAATACATACTCTTATTTTAGTAGCTTCTTTTTAGGTTACTAGGATGACGTTATAAATCCAATCAGAGTAATCTATTACCTGAATGAAATTCACATCCAAAAATTTTTGCAACTTGTATTTAAATAGCAAGGCTACTTTAGGATGCATTTTCCTAAGTTTTTGTTTTACAAGTTTGGTGTCAGGACGCACCATTTAGTGATGCATGATAATAGAAGGATCTAGGCTAGGCATATCTACATATGTCCATGCAAAGATATCAGGGTATTCCATAAGAAGTTCTATGTATTTCATTTGTTCTTATTTACTCAAGGTAGCTCCAATTTTGACCATGTGAGGATTAATTTTTGTTTCAATATTAATTTTTAAGATATCTTCTACCAAAATATTTAAGTCCCTTTCAAAGTGAGGAGGAGCGGGTGAAACACCCATTTCCTAAAGTTCTTCTAGGGATAATTTGGCTAACTCTTCTTGTGGGGTTATTGTGTGGATGTGGGCTATACATGGGATGGACCCATCAAAGAAGAAACTATTTCTCATAACTTCTTTGAGGGAGATGCCAAAAAAGACATATCCTATTTATTCATCTAGATTGGGAATCATTTCTGGATGGACTATTGAAATCATATTGCAAGAAAAATAATTTTATCTTCTCTTATTATTATTTATTAAATGTTTTTGATTTTCCAAATATTCATCATATGTTATTAGATGATCATCGTCATCAAAAGGTAAATGTTGATATTTTGTAGGAATATAGCCTATACCACATCAGGCAGGCCATTCCTCAATCTCAAATGGTCCACGTATACCATTTTAAAAAGGACCCAAGACTTTAACTTTGTAACTCATATCACACATAATTTGCTTTGATTTTATATATTTATTGGAAAAGTAACATTGGGCAAAAATATCTTCATAAAATGTAAAGCTCATTTGCTTTATGTTGATTTTATTTGGAGAACATCCTACGAAAATAAAAGTACAATTTACAACATGATATATGTTTCTTTGTTTATGAGGTAAACCTATTATACACAGGGATGGTGGTAATTGGGACAAGAGAATGGAGTCTTGTACAATAAAATTAGCATTCTCTATAGGTGCTAAAATGGTAGATAGGTCTAGTAAAGCTTCATTTGTGAAGGGATATGAGGTAGAAGGATTATCAGTTTTATATGGTTTAGTTGTGTCAGAAGAAGGTAAAAGTTTGATTTTTAAGGAGGAATATTTAGGAGGAACAAGAATTAATGATGATAAGGATGGATAAAATGGAACATCAATAAGTTCTACCATTGCACACATATAAAAAGGTTTAGGATCTCCATGGATGGAGATCAATTAATTTTTAAATTCAAACTTGACACATTGATGTAGGGTAGAGGGAATTGCCCTCATTGCATTAATCCAAGGGTGTCCTAGAAGAATGTTGTATGAAATATAACAAAGAAAAATGTGTCCAAAATTATAGGGCCAATTTGTAATGGGATAGATATCACACTACAAGCCTCTTGGGTTTCATAATTATAAGATTTTATAATCATTTCAGTTTTCTGCAAGTCTTCATTTCTGAACCCAAACCTTTTGAAGAAGTCATAGGTGCAAATATTTAAGGATGATCCATTGTCAATTAATACTCTCTTAATGCCTACATCTCTAATTAATGATGTTATGTATAAGGGATTATACCTATGCATACTATGTGGAGGTATATATTTATCATGAAAATCAATGTAATCCACTTCATGATAAACTACACCATTCACTACAACAGTTGGTTCTTTGTCCTAAGGTACCATAATTTGACTCAAGGTGTTCATTAATTATTCTCTATGAATTGATGAATTTCTAGGAATATCTAAGAGAGAAATCCTAGCTATTGTATTGGCTAGTTGTTCATTAATATCAAAGGGAGATTTCTTTTGAAGTTGGACTCCATTATTTACCTTATAAGGTTGTTTTAGAACAAAAGGTGTTTAATCCTCATTATTTGGTTGAGTTGTAGGCAATTGTGATTGAGAATTTTGATTTTGAGCTTGTTTTCTAGTAATGGCTCCAATTGTAACCACAATGTTGTTGTGATATAGCATTTAATGTTTGTTCTATGGGAAGAAGTTGGTGTGAAGAATGATGGGTTGTTATCATTATTGGAAATGGTTCCTCCGGAGTTGATGAATTTGTGATGGGTAGAATTGGTCCTAATTCATATTTTGAACTATTAGAATGTAATGAACTAATATCTACCTCAGATTTAGTTTCAATTTCTATATGGTTCAAGGATGAGAATTGTATTGTCTTTCCACGAATTGGCTCAATTGTAACAATTGATTTAGTAGGCACAAAGGAATTTTGCAAGAGTTGTGATGGTGAGTGACTACTAATCATTCCAAAATAACATGTTGGATGAGGAAAAATCTTATAATATAGCTAATTTATAGCTTCCTTACCACTATTGGGTAAAGGATTTTGGAAGATATCTAGATATTGATTGGCATTTTGTGCCTATTGCTTTTGTGGTTCTATTGGTGGGTTAACCCTAGGTGGAGGATTTTCTACACCTAATTTTCCATTGTCAATCAAGTCTTGTACTAAGTATTTTAATATTTTACAAGTATTGGTTGGATTCCCATCAACTTGATGGAAATCACAATGTTGGTCCGATCTGTACCAAGGTTGAGAGGGATCAGGTTGTCGTATCTTTGGCAATTTTATCAAATCTCTTTCCACAAATTACGGTAATACCATTTTCAAAGATTGATTTAGTCTTATGAAGTTTTATTGCAGAGGTTTTTGGGGTGCTTTTAACACAAAATTCTATATATTTTCTATGGTATTAATATTTGGAGGGGGTCTACTATCCGTAATCCCATATCCTACCACGTGTTTGTTCTTGTAATATTTTTTAGATGACTTATCTTCATACTTCTTTTTAAATGGTCCCCTTATGATTAGTGCTTCTTATACCCTTATTTCCAAGTCTATAGATTGATCAAAGGATGTTACAGTAGTCGTAGCTAACTCATAGGATAATTGCTCTTGTAAATTCACAATGAAATTTTTTGACATTTCTCTTGGAGGTAAAGTGAAATGTAGTTTTGGTAGAAGTTTTCTCCATCGAGCTAAAAATTTTATGAAAATATCTTATTTTCCTTGTTTGATGTTGTACAAATATTTTATTATGACATGCCTCTCTATGTAGGCACCAAATTTATGTACAAACAATTACGTAGTTTCTTCAAAATTTATTAAAGAATGTGTTGGCAATTGATAGTACCATTCCAATGCCATGCCTCCTATTTTTTTGGGGAATTTTTTTGAAAATAACATATCATCGTAAGCAATGTCATGACAATATTTTATAAACATATGAATATGCTCTATTGGATCTTCGATACTCTTATAAATTGGTAAAATCAGCATGTGGAATCATTTAGGGTATGGTCTAGCAGTACCAATAGGATCTAATGGTTGGTTGCACATTTCCTTATAGTTGTATGTAGGGCGATAAGGGTCTATTTGGTCCAATTGTGAAGATAATTACTTCACTACAGTTTCAAGATAATGTGGTTGCTCATCATGTCTATTTTGCACTACTATATTGCCATGTGGAGGATAATATGTCTATTGTGCTGCCCTATAAGGGATGGAAATAGAGATATGATTGTGCATAGGGTTTAAAATATGAGGATTTTTAAGTTTATAAGGAGCTGCATTTTGTTAAAAATTTGGTTATGGAGAATTAAGAATTTGCATACTTTTATTTTTTTGAGAAGTAGAATTTTGAGTGAATAGATGTTGGAAATATTGAGAAATAAAAGTATTATTATTAGATGGAGAAGGTTGCTTTTGGGTGGAAGTGGTTGTAGTAGCTACAAAAATAGGTTGTTGTTGTGGTGCCATAGATGTTTGTATTTGAGAATTATCCTCTTGAGGAGGTATATTTTGGGTATTATCTAAGGAATGATCATTATAAGTGGCATGTTGCAATGAAGCGTTTATATATGTCTCAGGTTGTGGGTGAAGTTGGAAAGCTACTTCTAAGGCTACTTCCATTAAAAAATCATCCCTTGTGAGTTGATATTCTATTTCCAAACATTAGTGATGGTAGCTTGATTATTGTTAATAAATTCACTAAATTTTTGCATGGATGGAAAATGAATGTCCCCTTGAGGTCCCAACTTTGGGTCATTATGGTCGACTACTTCATTTTGTTCTATTTATGCTTTTTGTTCTCCTAGAATTTCTTCTACTTTTGCTTCAACATTAGGGTTTTCATTTTTTGACTCGTCCTCGCAGCCAATTTCTACTTGTTACCACTCCTTAATTTTTAGGCATCTTTCCTATAGATGCTAATTAAAAGTTTTATTAATTTATTTTTGACTATTTTTGTTGTTTTTATTGTTTTTGAAATAAGAAAATAGTCTACTATCCTATAATTCAAGTATTTATAGAATTTTGATAACAATGCTAAATGGTTTAATCTTATTTAAAGAGATTGTGAATGTCATTAATGGGCTCTAGATATTCAAGACTCATGTAGTGTTCTTCCTCAAAAGAGAAATCACGTACTAGAAGTTGGATGAAGTGGACAAGGATAAGTTCCTTAGTTTCTGAGGTAGAAGGTTGAACTTGCAATTCATGACAATAGTCTCGAAAGAGGACTGCCCTAGGTGCTTTGTGATATATTCTTTGTTCTAGGGTTACCTCATTGTCTCTAAGTATGCTAAGAATTAATGGGTATTTAATGCTTCTTCCAGATAGTTATCCCAAGGATAGATTTTTGAATGAACACTAGCTCGTTTCTTTGTGAGTCAACGTTCACAAATTCTTTTGATTTCAAAATAAGGAGAGTAATAACCTTAACCTAAGGCTTTAGTAACATCAATTCTTTTAAATTTTCCTTATTTCTTCAGATCTATTATCAATGATACCAAAGTTTTTCCACAAGTCCACTTGATGTTTTGAATGATAATTTTTGTAGAAGAGGTCAACTTCTTGTTCTATGAGCATTTTTCTAAGGTCTATAAAAGAAGACTCTTTAATACTATTTTCTACCATTTAGAAAGATTTTTGTTTTTGTTTTTGTTTTTTTTTTTTAATTTATGAAAAAGAAAAAACAACAAAGTTTGATAATGATGGTGTAGTTCATGTTGGGTTCACCAAAGAATGTAGACCCAAAATTTTTGCATCCCTTTCTTCCAGGCTAATGGATCCACGCCTGAAAAGGGGAGGGAAAATTATGGATATGCATCTTAGATGAGAAGCACTTGAGTTGCACTCTCCTTGGTGTTTTTCGATGAATGGGGTGAGGGTTCACTAGGAAACACTTTTTGTGGACGTTTCCATGCCTAGGTAAGGTGGATGTTTGATGTATTCCTTTTTAAGTGCACACACCTAGGGTTTGGCAAAAATGCAATTTCTACCTAGCTATATGTAATTTATATTTCCTTGAGAACAAATGACATACAAGTCTATCTAGAAAACTGGTAAATCTGACTAAGATGCAATGACATAAAATGTAGATTTTATACTAATCATGAGTGTTTTGTTTTGTAGGTTTTATGCTTTTTGGTGTAAAATGATTAATGCAATTAAATCTATGTTTTTGGTTTTTCTTTTCTTTTCAGATGCAGATAATGCATAGAACAAAGAAAGTTATAAAATTATAATGTTGAGAATAGAAAATTGGATTTTTAGATGTTACTTGGTCTGGATGCTTGATTTCTGATGAATTCGGGTGTTCACAGGATCAATTCAGATGTACAAATTTATCAGAAAAATTTGGGTCAGCCGAATATGTGTAGAACCTACAATTTTAAAGAAAACCACTAAAATTTGTAATTAGTGGTGGGGTATCTAATTAGGCCACAACAGCTAAAGACCTATGACAGTAAAATCCCCTTGATTCTTTTAGCAAATCGTATGAAAAATGAAGGATGTATGGATCTAATGCAAAACATATAAAATTAAATGCAACAAATACAGTAACAAAGTAATATGTAGTGGATTAATTAAAATAAGTAGAAAAACACTTATGCAAATATGAAGTAAATTGGTAATCATGTAATCAGAATTTTATCCCCTTGCATTTTTTTGGATGATTTGTAAGTTTTTAGTAGATTTGTATGTTTTTAGCTGGTTTGTATGTTTTCGGTTGGTCCGCAAATATCCAATGGTTATCACTACAAGATAGAAGAAATCATATTAGTATGATTTTGGGATTTTATGACAAATTTGGGTCAGCCAAATTTGTGAAAACATAGCAAAAAATCAAATTACTACTAATGATAAGATAGATCTACATGCATAGTTGATGTCACCATATCTGATAACTTTTGGAATGAAGATCTAAATTCAAAATATCCTCTGCAACTTGTAATAAAAACTCAATAAAACCCTTTCTCCACTCAATATATTTATAAATTATCACCATCCATTGTGTTTAGGAGAAGTTTAGGGGTTTCAAAACCTAAGGTAGGTTGAATAATAAGGGAGAAAGACAAGAATAGGCCAGATAGTTAGGATAAATCAGGCGTTTTCTTATTTTGAACAAATTTGGGTCAGTCAAAATTATTGGGGATTTGGATTCACCCAAATTAGATTCAAAATCCTAATTGGGTGCCTAAATTAAGTGTATGTGGTATTTGGATGAATTCAGTCATTCGAAAATATCAAAACTGTTTGAATTCATCGAGCTTGTTTGAATTCTTCAAAAAAGAGGGAAAATGAAGTAAAATCCAATTTTACTATGCATAAAAATCGAGGTAAGGATCCAAAGGGTAGTTTTCATGTTGTTAGGGTATAACAACATGCTTGCTAAGAGGTGGAATTTTGAGGGGTGTCAAAATTCCATGGCTAAAAGGGTATCCTTTGATTTTATGGTTTTAAATTGATCATACACCCAGGTCCTAAAATGGTTACCATTTTGACTACATTTATTCAGAGTGTAGTACTTAGCTTACCACTCTAGGTCAAATTCTTTTAGAGTTACACGGGGTTTCTTACCCATTGCAAACAAATCTCAACAAAGTTGTTTAGTTATATGGAACAAGGTTCTACCATGGAATGTCTTTACTGCCCTAGTCTAGGGGCCATAAAAATTAGCCATAGGAAATAATAATTTAGGGTAAGGATGGATTAAATCACAAACATAATAATATAGTAGAGAGAACAAGGTACAAATACCTTTATTCGAGAGAGGCTCTCGCTTCAGGAATTTGACTTTGAACTCCTTCCTAAGCTGATATCTGGTTATGTAAGTCATCTTCGTATCCACAAATATTTTCTTCTTATCAGTGTAATTTGGATTCTCAACCTTTCCTTGTTGACTAGCTTTCTATACAACAATGGATGCCATTTCAGACACTTCTTCAATAATTATCTCTAGAATTGTAGCAAAATCACTCAATAATTCTTTGGTTTTATAGCTAAATTCATTTGAAATGAATGGTCTCTAATTTTCATCCTTTAAATAGATATTCATGCACCCATCCACCATTAATGAGGTAGACAAATGGCCAGTTATTTCTCATGCATTCAAAAAAGTAAATTAGATTATGTGAAGTATGGGTTGTTAGTGAAATCTGCATCACTAAATGGAAAAATTTCAAAGTATTTGGTAGCAGACTATCTGTTGGCACTCTTTCCAAGTTGCATTTACTCCATTTTTGTAGACCAAAATTCCCTGACACTTCCTCCTTTGTCATGGAATTTAGCTCTTAGCGGACTTGAGAATTGTGTTTTAATCCTCAAAATTTTGCTTGTAGAGGCTAAATGTTCTTTTTTAGATGCTCTCTCAGAAATTTTGCTTGTTTGATTTCCATGATGACAAATTTGACTTAGTTTACCATGGAATTTAAAACTATGTTCATATTATGGTATGTTGAGGGGTTCATTGCCTTTCAACATTCTGCCAAACAAGAAATTCCGCTAGAGAGGATTCTACTCCATGAAGTTTTTCTAGAGCTAGTTTGACTCTTTTGATCCAAAATTTACACTGCATTACTTCCTTGCAAAAATGACATAGTTGCACTAAGAGCAAAAAATAACACTTTGTTCCCATTTTTTTGGAATATCACAAAAATATAATACAAAATGTGTACATATGTTATAGGAGAAAGGATTCTCTATCTAAAATATAGCTTGAGATGATATCCATTTACCAAAATGGGATATATGTTTCCCTCTTCATATTGAAGCTAAAATTTACTTCAATGATCTTGAAAGGTCCTTCCTAGGAGTCAAATTTTTGGTAGTTGCCTAATTTAGATTTTTTTCTACATTCCACCTTAAAATTGAATTCCCCTCTTTTAACTTCTTGAACTTTGATTTCTTGTCAAACCACTCCTTTGTATTCATGGAGTGTCTCTAGAAGCTTTCATATGCCTGCATCCTTTGCTCCTCCAACTATAAAAGGTGCATTAACCTGGATTATAGCATATTTTCCTCTAGCTCATGATCTTTGTTGGCCCATTTTAAAGCTGGTATCTCTAGGTGGGTGGGTAAAATATCTTCCTTACCATATAATAATGCATAAGGAGATGTCTTGATGGACATTTTGACAATGATCCTATCTGCCCATAAAAATTGGTCTAGTAAAAGATGCCAACTCCTTTTATTCTCTTCTAGTGTCCTTTTCAAAATTCTAAGCAAATTTTTGTTGGTGGATTTCACTAATCCATTCCCTTGAGGGTAGTAATTAGAAGAATTCTTTATGTTTATGCCATATCTGCTTGTAAATTCAATGTATTTTTACCCTATGAAAGTTGGGCAATTATCACTCACTAGTGTTTCAGGAAGGTCAAACATTGTGATTAGGCTTTCCATGAATCCAATCACAACTTCTTGGTTGGGATAGTCTCAACCCATATGGTGAATTAGTTATTAGTAGTCAAAATGTATTTATGACTTGCTAAATTATTTGGGTTTATTACCCCAACAAAATTAAACCTCCATTTTTGAATAGGCTCCTCCACTTGGATTGGTTTAAGTGGAAATACTGTATACTTGGTCCTTCCCATATATCTTTAGCATTTATCACATGATCTAGTTACTTTGAAAGTGCTTGCAAAGATAGTGGTCCAATAGTATCGTACTCTTATTATTTTTATAGCAATTACTATTCCTGAAAAGTGACTTCCTAGTAGGCCTCCATGAAATTCTTCAATGACCATTTGTTTTTCATTAGCATCTTAGAAGTAATCCATCCAAGTTCTTCTTGTATAGTTCTTTAGGGAGCAATACATACTTCAAAGCTTGTAGTTTGAACCTTCTTCTATGTGAATAATTGAGGCCCTAAGGACATACTCTGGTTTGGAAGTAAGTTGTGAATTGGTCTACCCAATTTGATCTTTCTAGAAGATTGTCACTGTGATTATATGTTGCTCCATGACAAGCCACTATCTGATCTAAATATGCTTTTACAGCTAGTTTTTGGCATAATGCTTTCCCTCTGACCAACTTTGTGGGATGAATCTCTACATAATATTTTAGTAATCCAACCAGTTCTTTTATCACCCATTTCTCCTTGAAGGATAAAATTTCTCACATATAGGTGTACCACATAGACAAGAGTCTTGCTTTGGACCAAGTACTGCCTAAACTTTTTTAAGGATTTTTTCACTGCAAATACTTGCCTCTCAATGAATTTATACTTGGTTTGATACTCATGAAGAGTTTGTCTCCATATGAAAATGGGGTGTTCCTCTTCATTCTCTTCCTTTTGTGTCAACACTGATGCATAGATTTCCTCAGATCCATAGGCATATAAAATAAAGTCCTTACTAAAATAAGGATTTATTAGTACAAGTACAGTTTTTATTGCTTGTTTTATAGCCTCAAAGGCTTACGTTCTTTTCTTAGTCCACTTGAACTCCATGTTCTTATTGAGTAATACCTAGATGGGCTTGACCACTTGAGCAAAGTCTAAGATGAACTTCCTCACAAAATTGATCTTCCCAAATTAATACTATAATTATTTATTATTTGTGGGGAGGGGAGGGCTATAATTGATTTTATTCTATCAAGATCTATTGCCATCCCTTATTTTGAGACTACATGTCCTAATAACTTGCCTTCATGGATAATAAAGAATTATTTCTTTGGATTTAGAGATACCAAACTCTCTATATTTTTGGAAAACTCTCTCTAGATATTCTATATGTGATTCTTTCCTATGAGAAAATATATTCATGTCATAAAGATAAATCAAAATGATTTTATTGATCAACTCACCAAAAGCATAATACATAGCCCTTTGGAATGTAGCTCCTGCATTGGATAGGCCAAAAGACATTCTTTGGTAAGCAAATGTACCCCACTTTGTGGTGAAAGCTATTTTGAATTGGTCTTCATATTTGACCCAGATTTGATTGTATCCATAGAAGCCGTATAGCAAGGTATACCTTTCTGCCCCTACTACCATCTATAAAAATTTTTCAATCTGGGGGAGAGGATAATGATATTTTAGTGATGCTCTGTTTAGATTCCTAAAATTGACACAGTTAAATATCCCCATTTTTTCCTTACTGGAACTAAGTTAGCAACCTGTTGAGTGATAATTGTTCCCAATTGCAAAACTATACTCATAGTCATGATTTTGCCTGGATATCCTCTCTTGCAAGGAAAAAATTGTAATTTCCCCAAGGTTCTTTTTTAATGTGTTAAATTTGCTTGCGATGCTTAGTAAAATGTGAAATGTTAAAATTAATTGGATACCTCAGTGTTGTATATACCTGTTAATAAGGGGCCTATTTTAGTATTGATTTGATTTGTAATGATATTTTTTGTTCATGGAATTTCTAAAATGTCACTTTATTGATCAACTATCTACTTTGGAATAATAATATTTGAATAGTGATTTAATCAATTTTATCTTAAATTGTTAATCCATTTTATCTTCTTTTGTTAACCAATTTTATCTTCTTTTGTTAACCAATTTTATCTTTTTTTGTTAAACAATTTTTATCTTCTTTTGTTAACCAATTTTATCTTCTTTTGTAAAGATTTGTTTGAGCATAAAATAAAATGACTAAAATCTAACTTTGTAATGTAGGAGCTTTGGAATATCGTATTAATTATTCATTTTAATGAAATTATTGAATTTATTGAAATTTTAATTTTCATAAAATGAAGTTAATTTGATTGCTTGAAAAAAGGAACAAGGTTTAAAAAAACTCAAACTTCCATTAAAAATGTGAACTTGCATAAAATGAGAATTTGAATTTTAAATTTTGAAATTGCCATATTTGATTTTTTTGGGTTTTAATTTTTTTTTTGTTTTTTTTTTTTGTAATTGATGAGATTAAAAAAAATGTAAAAGGGCTAGAGTTAGAGAAAATAAAATAAAAGGACAAGTTGTCGTAACTTTTAAAATTTCAAACCGAACCTACATAAACACACATCCTGCATTAAACCAACATTAGTTTGACCCATCTTCATGCAATCCACAATTAATAAGGTGTAATATTCTATGGAATAACACAATACATTAAGAAAAATAAATGAGTCTACCATCCACATGCATAAAACTCATCAGAATTTCCAATATATTTCCAACATGAAAGATTTTAAATAATTTTTTTTTTTTTTAAATTTGTGGAAAACATCCCAAAAGGGATGCCACTTTCGGGTAAGACCCAAGGAGGCAGGGGTATTCTTAAAAAGGGTGCAACATCGGGACTTCCCAGGAGGTCACCCATCCCAGTACTACTCCGGCCCAAGCATGCTTAACTACGAAGTTCTGATGGGATCCGATGCACTAATGCTGGTATGATCACACCCTTTTAAATAAATACACTTGTCGAATATTGTGTTCCAATGCCTTCCAATTGTGAAATTTGGTGCAGTCCAACAACTTGGGAGGAGAAGTTTCTTCCAAAAATTTTATTTCTAAAGTGCAATTCTTCCACAAAGTATTTGACCCTCTTTCATTAGTTTCCATGATATTTAATATTTTGAAGCAAACCCTTTGCTTTCCTTTTTTGTGTTTGGTTTCATAATGCTCCACGAGCATCCATGTGCATTCATTTTCATTCTCTATTCATAACCACAATGTCTTCCTTTATATTCAAAGGCTTTTATCACCTTTTGATAGCATGGCTTCTATAGGCCGTAATGACCATAGTATTAATTGAAACGAGGTCTTCATAATTATTATATGCACTAACAAACCTCCATGTGAAACACTATGAAACACGTGATATTTATCCATTCTTGCTAACATGGTTTGACCAAACATTAATCGTTGAAGAGTTGGCCTTGCATTTGGGTTTCTTGGTTTTGGTACTTGGCTTGATCTTTCTTGTAAAATAAATGCAACAAAGATAAACACCATGGTCATTGGTGAGTCTTTGATGGGAAACCAGAATATTAATTTTGGGAACGGCACCTTTAGCCTTGGCTTCTTCAACCTCAAAGGCACCCGCAACTGCTACGTCGGCATCTGGTACACTTGCCTTTGGTACATCAACATCATCAATCTACAACCTACGCATGTGAGGGCCTATCTCTGAAGGATATTTATATCTATAATCATAGTTTAGCCTGACTCTCATTTTAATTTGTAGATGAAATGAGGCCAAGCATGATATTGGATGAGCCATATGATGAACCAGATTTCGATCCAAGGGCCAGACCTATGGACTGGTGGGTTGTACTAACTGCTTCGATCATGGCAAAATATTTCATAGCAGTCACAAACAATTTGGAATATATAGTTTTTGTAGGAATATCCTTGCCTTGTGTGTGTTTTTCACACTTGAGAGTGTAATAGTTAATTATTTATATTACAGAGAGGTAGCTATGAGATGAGAATGGAGAGGAGGATTCATCGAGTACTTCTGGGGTTTTTGGGATGCTCTGTTCTCATGGATTTTCCTCCATTGATCGTAACATTTGTTTGAGTACATTTTCGGTCTTAAAGACCTTCGTGTACAATTTTACATGGATTTTAGGGGGTATCTTGTTCGTTTGGATTTCCAATAGAAAGAATCTCTCAAGAATAACTTTGGTACTTTGAATCTGTCAGAATATGACCACCTCATCCTATCCGATGGACGGGTAGTCATATGGTCCACCAATGCCACCCAGAAGGTATCCTCCATAGTGCTCATGGAGAAGTCAAGTCCTCTTGGGGGCGTCAACTTTCTGACTGTCGCTGCTTCCACCAATGTGTGCAAGGCCATCTATCTTGGCAACTGCTCATGCATAGTGTACGCCTATATCACCAGTGCTTGCCATCTATGGTTTGGGACCTGCTCAACCTAGTACATGAAATAAATATTAAAAATTATATATATGGATTAAATAACCTTAAAAATCATATGCATGTATCAACTAATATTAAAATTATTATATATATATATATATATATATAGAAATTCAAACTTTGGCTTGAGAAACATAGAACTTTATTCTTAAATTTAAAAGTGTTATATCATCATATAATTATAACAAATCTTGAATATCCATACATGTTTTATCAAGATTCCAAAATTTAAACTTTGGCTTCTTCCTTAAATGTTAAGGAATTTAACCCCTCGAGCCTTTTGTGAAAGACATTTTTTAGAAGACTTGGAATGTAGGAAAATTTTAACACTTAACTTGTAATCTTCCCAACTTTGTTATCCACATTGTAACAACTTCTTTGCTTTTATTTTTATTATTTTTATTTTTTCTTTTTATATTATTGATCCATGGTCAATCCATAAACTTGATTCAAGAATGATGAGACATAAAACCTTAAACCAAGCTTAAATAACACCAAAATACCACTAACTAAATCTTAAGAGCATGAACAATGTGGGATCCAAAATGGGATGATATTATTGGTAAAATTATGAGGTCAAACACATGAGGACAAATGATATTGATCACAAAAAAATCCAATACTAATACCATGATAAAATCAACCCATTACTCAATGTAAACTAAAATTTCCCATAAACATCAAAATTTAAGTGGATCCCCAAAATTGGGGGGTGTTGTGGGACATACACAACAAATGGCAACTCTGTTGGGAAATGATCCTAAGAATTTTTGGATGAAGAACCCGATATGACTCCAATAAAATCAAATATCATAGAAATAAATATCATCTAGCAATATCTAGAGAAAATGGTGTAAACAACTTCAAATGAAAAAAAATGGACCATTTACTTTCGCTCAGTGTGTGAACTATGATTCATTTTGCATTCTTGAAAAATTTATATTCCATCATTTATTTTATATTTAGGCTATAAAATATCACTCATTAAGATGTGCCTCTGCATTGCTCCACTGTTAGTCAAGCATCCATAACTCTAGTGGAGATGACCTTGATATCTTCTATATTTTTCTTGCATGTTTCTTTTTTACTAAGCATTTAATTACTTTGCAAAATTTGTATTCCAACTGGGTTAGAGACCACTTAAGGCTAAATATAGAGTGTGTTAGATTTTTACCATAATATGCAAACCATAATGACTTTATCCTTTAAGGTTTCAAAGAGTATCCTTTAATATAATGAGTTACATGTGGAGCTTCAGTGAAATATTTCATTGTTCCCAAAATCCACTTAGTCCAAAATCTAAGAATGATTACTAAACAATTTTATTTCCTTTTCCCCAATTTCACTTTATTCCAGACTAGGCAATCTATCCTACATGACAAAGGAACAACTATAAACAAGAGACCAAAATTTAGCAACTATCACAAAGCACTATCCTCATCAGAGGAACAAACCCAAAAGTGTGAAAATGCCAAAAGTGAAAAAACTCAAAATGGAAGCCAACCAAAATTGCAAAAAATTGATAAGCAAGTGAGAACCTACTCCCCAAACCTGAAAACACTGACAAGAAAGTAAATAACAAAATATTGCAACACAAGAGATTTTGTACAAAAGCGTAAAAAAAATAAAAATTTAAATAAAAAAGCATGAAAACCAAGAAGTTATATACACAAATATACAAGAAAAGCACAAATGATGCAAGAATGCAGTTGTTTCATGGGTGAAAATAATGCTTGAGAAATTTCCCATTCACAGGCAAATGAATGTCCTCCACACCCAAAGTTTTTAATCAAAAAGTATTTTCTCCAAGAATTTTTGAAATCTGATAAGGACCAAGCCAAAGCTTGTCAAATTTATTGTGATCACCCTTTTTCTCGTGTGCCTTATCACATAATAAAATCAAATTAGAGATCCTAAATGCCTTAATCTTAGCTCATTTTTTGAACCACATTTTAACGATATCTAGATTTTAATAAAATAAATTAAATCATCCTCTCATTTTCATCTAAATGCATAAGGTGAGTACGATGAGCTTCAATTTTTTAATTTTTTCAAAAAATGTAAAGTTTTTAATTTAATATTTGAAGGAAAAATTGGATCTTGACCATAAACTAAATGATAGGGTGATGTTCCTATGGATTCTTTAGTTCTTGTTCTATCTACCCATAATGTAAATTTCAATTTATTATACCAATCTCAAGGATTATGTTCAAGCAATTTCTTAATAATTAATAATAAGTTCTTATTAGATAATTTTGCTAAACCATTACCTTGCGGATAATAATTGGAATAAAATTTAATGCTCACATTGTTTTCATATACCCATTCTACAAATTGAAGTAAAATGAAAGCATAACCATTATCACAAACTATAGAATATGGCATACCAAATATAGTAATAATATACCCTTCTAAAAATTGAATAACCACTTCAAAATTATAGTTCTTAGTTAGAATGGCATCAGTCCATCTGGTACAATAATTTGTGGTGGTTAAAATGTATTTATGGCCAGGTGAAGAGTTTTGGTTTATAACTCCTATGAACTCTAAAACCCATTGTGCAAATGGTCTAGCCTCATATATAAGCTCTAAGGGTATGGTGATATTTCCTTCTCTGTTAGCAATAATTTGACATGTATGGTAAGAACAAACATGGGCATGAGCATATTTGAAAATATGGGGCCAATAGTAACCAGATTTCAAAATTTGGTGTGTTGTGGCATTAGCTAATACATACCCAGTTCCATACTTACCATAAAAATCATTAAGAATTTGCATAGCCTCATCCTTACTCAAATATCTAAGGAAATTTCCTTCATGATTTCTTATGTATAACACACCAAATTTAATCATAAAGTTAGATCTTTTCAATTGAAGCGGTCTTATTTGCATAGCATTAAAGTGGTCAGGGCACTCACCATTCAAAAGAAAATACACTGTTGGAAATTTTGAGTTCCTAAGCTAAGATTTGTCATTGATGTTAAAAGGATCTATGTAAGTAAGCACTATGTTTGTGTTTCACAAAGAGATTCATGAGAAGCAAAGGTTTTTAATAAAAGATTAAAGAAGGGATGTATGGAATTTGGTTCCAAAAGGAGCTTCAAGGGAAGCTTTGCAAAAGGTTTTTATTTAAAACCATGGATGGCAGATTTGAAATGGGTTTTTCTTAAAACCCAAGTTGGATTTTTGTTTCATCAAAAAAGGTGCTCCGGTGATGGATAAATTTAATTTTAAAGGTTTTATTGAAAACCAGTAATGGCAAATTTGAAAGGGATTTTTCTTAAAACCCAATTTGGCTTTTCGTTTCATCGAAAAAGGTGCCTCGGTGATGGAGATATTTAATTTTAAAGATTTAGTTTACATTTTAATTTATTTAAAATTTAAATTAAAATTAAAATTTTAAAATTAAAACTAAAAGTTTATCCGCTGATGTCATGAAGGAAGTTTAAAAAAGGCCAACATTTCCAAAGAAAATGGAAGGCATATAAATATGCCATTGAATTTTTTAATTCATTCATCCTTGCTCGTTGATATTTGTGCTCGTTATTTGCAAAGAAAAAGAGCTCGTATTTTTCATTTAAGTGACGCAACGAACATTAAAGGGAGATAAATATCACTTCCCAAAATGCATTGGGTAGCGTGGCCTAGTGGTAGCTTGGATTGTGCAAAGGTGTTGGTGACAAGGAGGTTGTGTGTTCGATTCCCGCAAGCATCGTTTTTGGCTTTGTTATGTTGAGGCACCCAAGGCACATACTTTTCGCTTGCCAAAAGAGGGTGAAGGATAAGAAGTGGGTGGCACTTATTTTTCACCAACGAGCCCGTAGCTCGTGCGGCAGCTTGGCCACGGCTAGGGAATTCGTGTTGGGGAAATATGAGGGTTTGATTCCCCTCGAGGTAGGTATTAAGTTTTTTATTAATATTTTGTTTTGATTGCCTAAGGTGGAGTGATAAGGGGTAAATGTGCTTCGTTAGTTGATTTTTTGAGTAACCTTAGGGAATAAGCTCATGGTGGTTGTTTGATTTGTGAATTATTTTCAATTGTGATTTCTGAAATTGATAGGAGTAATAAGGGTTTTTTATAAAGTTCTTTTTAGTGAAAGTTATTTTGAGTAAGGGGTTTATTTTAAAAAGAACTTTTGTGGATGTTAAAATAAAGTACGAGTAATAAGGTGTTATTGGATATTATTGTTGTGTTATTACTCAAGATCTCTAACCCTTGTTAAGAGTTGAAAAATAAAGTGTGTTGAGTGTGACAGATTTAGTGGACAACTCATAAGGCATCAAAAAGGTATGAGTAATACTCTCCATTGATTTTATTTGGGTGGTTGATTTTTGAAATATCATTGGAGTGAAAAGGATTGATTATGGTTTCCTTTTTGAAAGTGGTTGAGTTAATGCTTCAAAATTTTCTGGATTGTGAGTTGTGGTTAAACCTTCTTTGATAAGCATTGTTGTTTAGACCATTGGTTGAGTGAAGTACTTTGAGGTTATGCTTCAAGGTTTTCTGAATTGAGAGTTGTGATTAAAACCTTGTCTTATTAGCATTGTTATTGAAACCAATGGGTGATGCAAAGAACTTGAACTTGAGTTAAGAAAGAACATAAGTATCATTGTTATGTAAGATTTGTTGTTGAGCATTTTTGAAAACATTTTGAGTTAGTTTATTCATGCTTGGACTAGGATTTGTGAGAAAGAGTTATTTCTTGAAGTGATTGGTTGAGTAGAGTTGATTGAGCCTAGTCAAGTGGTTGCATGAAGTGGTTGTTCAAGTTCCATGAAACAAACTATTCTATATTATGATTGAGTTGATATTGATCCTTAAAAATAGAACATATTAAGTCTTTAACAATTTTTTATTATGCTTCTATGAGATTGAGTTAAGATTGAGCTGAGTTGAGATTGCTTTGAGTTGAGATTGGGATTTGAGTATAGAACATATTGAGTCTCTAACAATTCCCTTTATGCTTCTATAAGAATGAGTTGAGTTGAGATTACTTTGAATTGAGATTGGGATTTGAGTATAGAACATATTGAATCTATAATAATTCTCTTTATTCTTCTATGAGATTGAGTTGAGATTTTGTTGAGCTGATTTTAGGTAAGTCTTTGAGAAGGTTTGTCAACTATTTTTGTGTAAGCTTTTGTGAAATCTTGCTATGCAGATTTCAGCAAGTCCTAGAGAGGACTTATTGAGCAGATTGGGACAAGTTCTGTGTGAGCTTGTTGAGCAGATTTAAGAAGGTTTTGAGTGAGCCTATTGAGAAGATTTGAGTAGGTTCTGAGTGACCCTATTTAGTAGATTTGAGTAGGTTCTGAGTGAGCCTATTGAGCAGATTTAAGAATATTTTGAGTGATCCTATTGAGCAGATTTGATCAGGTTCTGAGTGAGCCTATTGAGCATATTTGAGGAGGTTCTGAGTGAAACTATTTATAGAGATTTTGAGGTGATATAGTACAGAGGACAGAGTCTCAATGGATAGAGATCCAGTAGCTAGTTTAGCATAGAGATAAATCTGAGTGAGGAGTCTTCAAGTGGAGATATATCCACTAGTCAGTTTAGCAGAGAGACAAAGTATTCTAGAAGATCACTAGCCAGAGCAGAAGGGGAAAGGGTTATCATGTGGAAGAGATCCACAAAATTGATATTTAGGGGATCAACATCTCCTTTGGATAGAGGTCCATAAATATTTTAATTGGGAAGGATTCCCAAGAGATTGATTGAGAAAGTTTTAGCAAAATATTTTCTCTATGGAGTACCCACATTGGGTGAACCACGTAAATTGTTGTGTCACTTTTGTGGATGTTGTTTTGTGCATTGCTTTGATTACTGCTATTGATACTGCTATCTATACACTGCATAATATTGAATTTAAAAGAAAATTAAAAAGTGGTCTTATAATGTTCACCCCCCCTCTCAGTATAAGCTTGTGTTCTTCATACACGATGTCATTATACCATTTATCCATGGTGATGCCTTATGTAGTGTATTTATGACACATGATTTGAGGATCAATTTGAGATAGAGACTTTGTCAAACCTTATCCTCTAACAAGTTTCATCAGATGGATCTCTAAATCAAATTCTTGTAAAGTAGCCAACCATTTGCCTCTCCTTTCTCCCAACTCGTTCTGCATCAACATTGTTTTGACAACTAGGTTAGGTACTATTGAAAACATTCTACTATGCAAAATGTAATGTCTAATGTTATTCACAGTTTTGAAAAGAGGATATACCCATTTATCAAAAATAGTGTATTTGGACTATGCATATTTTAGTGGTGAACTCAAGAAAGCAATAGGATTTTTTGAATTATCTTCATTCTTTTGAGTTAATACACTAGCAAAAGAATGCTCATAAGTAAATGAATAAATATAGAAATGTTTCTTGTAATTAGGACTCACAAGTACAAGTGCAGAAGATATAGCATTTTTAACATTTGGAAAAGTTGCTTTAGCTTCACTGGTGCAATTAATGGTAGCATCATTTTTCAACATATCATTTAATGGTTTGACTATTTTAGCAAATCATGAAATGAATTTTCTGAAAAAGTTGATTTTCCCAAAAAATGATCCTAATTATTTCTTGCTACTAGGAAAAGGGATTTTCTAGATGGCTTCGATTCTTTCAGGTTCTATGGAAATTTTATTTTGAGATCACATGACCTAAAATTTTGCCTTCCATTATTCCAAAAATACACTTTTTGGGATTTAGGGAAATGACATGTTCTCTACGCCTTTGAAGAAATTTTCTTAAATTATTAACGTGGTTAGATTCGTTCTTTGAGAAAATAGGAATGTCATCAACATAAATGACTATGCATTTACCTATCAGATATCTAAATGCATAGTCCATGGCTCTTCGAAATATGGCACCTACGTTAAGCAATCCAAAAGGTATTCTTCTTTAAGAAAAGGTACCCCACTTTGTGGTAAAAGTGATTTTCTATTATACTTTGGTTCAATAAGAATCTATTTATATCCATAATAGCCATCAAGAAATGACATCATCTCAGAATTATTAACCATTTGCAAAATATGATCAATGGAAGGCAAAGGGTAGTTATCTTTTTGTGAGGTATTATTGAGATTCCTAAAATCAATACACAAATGGATTTTACCTATTTTATTCCTAACTGGTACAATGTTTGCTACCCATGTAGAGTGTCTGATTGGAAAGATAATTTTAGCATCCAATAATTTCTTAACATCCTTTTGTATAAGAGGCTCTAGAAATTGGGTTAACTGGTCTTTGTTTTTGTTTAAATGGTTTGGAATTTGACTTTAAAGGAATAGAATGAATTATTATGTTTTCATTATAAGTATTTAAATTCTCATAACTCCATGCTATTACATCAATGTAATCTTTCAAAGCCTAAATTATTCCTTCCTATTCTTGATGAGTGCAAGCCTTTCCTATGAGAACATTAGTGGATCTTTACTAATCCCAAGGTCAATGAAATTATAAGCATCCTTTGAGAGTGAGGTTTTATTACAACTTTTGATTTTATAGTCAATGTCAAAAAGCTTATTGAGATAAACAATACCTTTTGAAATAGCATTGACCTTCTTTGTTAACTCATGATCTTCATTATCATATTCTTGCAATCTTTCATCCTCATTGATCACCTGATTTTCAAAATGTTTGAATTAATTACCAAGTAAAAAATGTACCTGTCACTTTCAAATACATGTAAATTTATCATATGTTTAGATATAGAAGGACAAAGTATCAACTAAACTGAAAAATTCTTTAACATCCTATTATCGATAAGCTTAAGAGTACCTATTGTGATAGCTAAAGAATCAACAATTTGGTTGTTCTTCTTAGATATCAACGAAATATTGAAAGCATGGAATTAATTAATCAAATCCCTAACTCTAATTCTATAATGAATTAGCCTTTTATCATGATATGCATATTGGCCTTTCATCTGTTTGACAACCAATTCTGAATCTCCTAGAACTTTCAAACATTTAATGTTTTTCTTTAAGGTTAACTATAAACCGAATATTAGAGCCTCATATTCTACAGTATTACAAGTGCAAGAAAACTGTAATCTATAAGCTGCCAAAGGCGACTTAACTTTAGAACTCATCAATTCTACACCAGATCCACTACCTTATTTGGATTTAAATCCCTCAAATTTAAACATCCAAACAATATTTTCATTCTTCATTGGATTAATAGATGATATTTCATTTCCAGATTCACCTACATCCAATCGTGTTTCCAAAGTGTAGACACCTAACTAAGAATCATTGTAAAAAATTTCAATGGTTTTGTTATATTCAGTAATCAAATCCTCGATCCTAGGTTCTCTCAAATATTATTTGGTTAGCAACACCATTCCATGGTAGCCACATATATGAACAATTTATGGCCATGTATTTATTCAAGTTCCTAGACCAATCTCTACTCAACAACATTCCATACTTATCAGGTATATATACAACAAGTATATCAATATATTGTTGTATCCTAGGTTCTGAAGATAAATTTATGTAAATTTTTTTAAGAATTCCCACCATATGGACTTAAGATGTATCCAATTGAACAACTATCCTATTAGAAGGGATGGATTTCAAACCCAATTTTTGACAAACAATGTGGGGCATGATATTGTCGGATGCTCCTGAATCAACAAGACAATTATGCAGATTTCTTCTTATAATTATTATGGTCAAAATAAAGGGAGGAGCTTCTCCTTTATCCCTTCATGAAATAAACTATGCATCCAAGGATTTTTGGGATTTGTTTTTTCTTTGATCACCAAAAGCCTACATCAAAAATTTGTGTTGATTAGTCAACTTAGCAACCTCAAATAAAGATATATTTGCTTTTATTTTCTTTAAATCCTCCATAATATTATATGCAATTTTTTCATGTGGTGATTGAGGCATATCCACTTTGGATGAAGGTATGGGAGTTTTACTAGCTCGTGTGTCAAGAGGAATGATGGTGTCATTTGGGGGACTATATGAAGTAAAAGAAGATTTAGTCTTACTCCCAAGCTTGTAATTATGATTCTCCCTTTTAAATTGATTGAAAGCTTGAACTTCCTCTTCTATGGACCCATCATACCCTTATTCATCTTCTTTAGCTAATTCAAATATTTCAATAACTAGTGTTGATTCTTTCCCTTTGTTAGTGCTAGCTTGTTGGGAATGATATTTCTCTGAAATAATTTCCATGCTATCCATCTCCTTTTGTAGAATATCTAGAGTTGTTTTGAATTCAGGGCACTCATTCTCACTATGTTGTGTCATGGAATGTACCCTACACCAATTTTTTAAATCCAAATCTAAAATATTAACAATAGTGTTGGATTGATTGGAACTAGTGGTAGCATTAGTATGATTAACCATGGGACTAGGTACTCCTCCATTGTTCAAACAAGTATTCCATTGTTTTCTCTAAAAACTAAAATTTCTATTTTAATAAGAATTTTGAGGCAACTGTGTTTGCATTTGAACCATGTCACTATTGAGTTTTTGGACAAATCGTTGTAGGTCATTTACCTGAGAATTAATGTTCATTATTTTATCCTACAATAGTTTGATTACTTGTGTTACTTATAGTGACAGTGATATTTAGAAACTTTGGAAATTTTTGATTCTGGACAACTTGTGAAAAGGTTGTGTTATTTTGATGAAATATTGATGCATTTAGAGTGGGTGTTGTATTAAATAATGTATTCATGGTTTGAAATTTTTTTTCCACCATTTTATGAGTGGTGAATTGATTTTATAAATATAGTGGAGTGGTAGGATAAGTGGGCGTGGTAGGTGGATTGTATGACAAATTGAAATTATTGAATGACATGGCATTCAACAAAGGTATTTGTTGTGACAAAGCTTGATTGATCATAAGTAATTTATTATAGGCTATTGGTTGTCCTATGAAAGGCAATTTTCTTATCCCAAAACCTTGTGGTATCAATTGTTATTCTATAGTCAAAGCCTCACTGTATGCCATGGGAAGTGTAGTGATTTGAGGATTTCTTCTTACAAACATAGATGTTAAAGGGTCCAATGCCTTAAAGTACATATGTATGGAAGTGGCTGCCTAAATAGTATAAGGAGCAACTAACCTATTATACAACTTATGGAACTGAGTATTGAACAATCTCAAAGGTTAATTAGGCTCTCTCCTAGCTGACGTATATATTAAATCCGGATCTATGGGTAGCCTAAATTGATTCACAAAAGCAGTTTCCAACTGAGCCCAAGACGTAATAGAATTGGTAAGTAAACTAATGTACCGGTCATATTCCATTTTAGCTAGATTAAGAAGAAACATTCTACAAGTAATATCCTCATGTTCAACTTGCAGTCTAATCATTGCATCTTTGTAAGCTTGGATATGCTCTTAAACAATTCTAATTCCATTATGTTTATACTTACGTAAATACCTTTATGCATTTTTAGGAATGTCATGGGCTACTCCAACAATTTTTAGAGGACTACTATGAGCACCTAACCAAGATGAAATTCTTGAAAATTGTGCCATTGGAGTTACTAGTGGAGGAACAAATGGATGATGGTAATGATGAATCACTACTGGGTGGAATAACAATCGTCTGACTCTTAGACCTTTTGATTCTCCATGTAGGGGTAATTCTATAGAAAATAGTCTCTTCAAAATCTAGATCTTGTGATTATTATTTTTGGTTCCAGCCTTAGCAATGAAAACAACAAGTGCTTAGTACTCTTGAAATGAAACAACTTCCAATTTTTAGAAATTTAACTAATAAATCATCATGTGCATTATAAGGCATCAATCAAATCCTAATAATAAATAACATTCTCAAATTTGTAAAAGGTTAGCATTAATGCATCATCAATTAGAGAATTTTCCAATCAATAAATGTGAACAACTTTAAAACCAATTTTTTTATAAATTACATCGATTACCTTGGAGTAGGCCCTCCTTCTAGCATGGATACCTTCAATAAGGCCCTCCTTCTAGTGCCAATTCTTTTGAGTGACAATTTTGCCCAATTGTAAAAATATACTCATAGTTAGAATTTTACCTGTATATCCTCTCTTGCAAGGAAATGTTTGCAATTTCCCCAAGGTTTCTTTTTAATGTGTTAAATTCACTTGCGATGCTTAGTAAAATGTGAAATGTTAAAATTAATTGGATACCTCAGTGTTGCATATACATGTTAACAAGGGGCTTGTTCTAGTATTAATTTTATTTTTAATGATCTTTGTTGTTCATGGAATTTATAAAATGTGACTTTATTTATCAACTATCTACTTTGAAATAACAATATTTGAATGACGATTTAATCAAATTTTTCTCAAAATTTTAATCCATTTTATCTTCTTTTGTTAACCATTTTTATCTTATTTTATTAACCAAATTTTTATCTTCTTTTTTTAACCAATTTTATCTTCTTTTGTTAACCAATTTTATCTTATTTTTTTAATATTTGTTTGAGCATAAAAGAAAAAGACTAAAATCTAGCTTTGCAATGTAGGATCTTTGGAATATTTTATTAATTATCCATTATAATAAAACTTTAGAATTTATTGAAATTCCAATTTTCATAAAATGAAGTTAATTTGATTGCTTAAAAAAAAGGTGCAAAGTTTAAAGAAACTCTAAATTTCATTAAAAATGTGAACTTGCGTAAAATGAGAATTTGAATATTAAAATTTGAAATTGCCATATTTTATTTTTTGGGGTTTTAAAATGTTTTTTTTGTATTTTGTATTTGATGAGATTAAAAAAATGTAAAAGGGCTAGAGTTAAAGAAAATAAAATAAAAAGGATAAGTTGCTATAAATTTTATAATTTCAAACCGAACCTACATAAACACACATCCTGCATTAAACCAACATTATTTTGACTTGTCTTCATGCAGTCCATAATTAATGAGGTGCAATATTCTACGGAATAACACAATATATTAAGAAAAATAAATGAGTCTACCATCCACATGCATAAAACTCATCAGAATTTCCAATATATTACCAACATGAAATATTTTAAATAAATACACTTTCATTATATCATGTTCCAATGGCTTCCTATGGTGAATTTGGTGCAATATAGGAATTTGGAAGGAGAATTTTCTTCCAAAAATTATGTTTCCAACATGCAATTCTTCCATAAAATCTTTGAACCTCTTTCATTAGTTTCCATGATATTTAAAATTTTGATGCAAACCCTTTGCTTTCCTTTTCTATGTTTGGTTTTCATAACACTCCATGAGTGTTCACTTGCATTTGTCTTCATTATCTATTCATAACCACAAGGTCTTCCTTTATATTCATAGGCTTTTATCACCTTACGATAACATGGCTTCTACATGCGGTAACAATCATAGTATTAATTTAAACGAGGTCTTCATCATTATTCTATGCACTAATGGATCTCCATGTGAAACACTATGACATGTGACATTTGTCTATTCCTTCCAACATGGTTTGACCATAAATTAACTATTGAAGAGTTGGCCTCGCATTTGGGTTTCTTGGTTTTGGTACTTGGCCTGATTTTTCTTGCAAAAACAAATGCAGCGAGAGATGGACACCATGGTCATCGACGAGTCTCTTATGGTCACCTAGAATCTTACTTCTAGGAATGACACCTTTAGCCTAGACTTCTTCAACCTCAAAGCCACCCACAACTGCTACATCAGTATCTGGTATGCCTACCTTTGGTACATCAGAATAATCAACATGTAACCTACGTGTGTGAGGGTGACCATGGTATCTTACTATCTCTGAAGAAGATTTATATCTGTAATCATAGTTTATCCTAACCCTCATTTTGATTCATAGAAGAAATGAGCCTAAGCATGAGATTGGATGATCCAGACGATGAACCAAATTTTGGTTCAAGGGCCCAACTTGTGGACTGGTGGGATGTACTAGTTGCTTTGATCAGGGCAACATCTTTCATAGCAGTCACAAACATTTTAGAATATGTTAATTTTTATAGGAATATGCTTGCCTTGTGTATTTTCATCACACTTGAGAGTGTTGTAGTTAATTATTCACTTGGAGTGTTGGCATTCATATTACTAATATGTAGCCGTAATATGAGGATGGAGAGGGGTATTCATCGAGTACTATTGGGGTCTTTGGGATATTCTATTCACATGGATTTTCCTCAATTGATCGTAACCTTTGTTCGAGTACTTTTTTGGTCTTAAAGACCTTCATGTCCAATTTTACGTGGATTTAAGGTAGTATCTTATTCGCTTGGATTACCAATAGAGAAGACCTTCTCAAGAATAACTTTGGTACTTTGAATCTATCAGAAGATGGTCATATCAAATTGTTCTATAGATAGGTGGTCATATGGTCCACCAATGCCACCTAGAAGGCATGCACGGTGCTCATGGAGAAGTCAAGTCCTCCTGGGAGCGTTAAATTTTTGGCCACTTCCACTTCTACCAACGAGTGCAAGGCTGTCTGTTTCAATAATTGCTCGTGCACGACGTATACCTATGTCACTAGTGCTTACCAATTGTGGTTCGGGACCTGATCAACCTAGTACATGAAATAAATATTAAAACTTATATACATGGATCAAATAACATTAAAAATTATATACATGGATCAACTAATATTAAAATGATTTTATATATAGAAATTCAAACTTTGGCTTGAGAAATATAGAACTTCATTATTAAATTTAAAAGTGTTATATCATCATATAATTATAACAAATATTGAATATCCATGCATTTTTTATCAAATTTCCAAAATTTAAACTTTGGCTTCTTCCTTAAATTTTGAGGAATTAAACCCCTCAAGTCTTTTGTGAAAGACCTTCCTTACAAGACTTGGAATGTAGGCACATTTTAACACTTAACCTGTAATCTTCCCAACTTTGTTATCCATATTGTAACAACTTCTTTGCTTTTATTTTTATTTTATTATTTTTTCTTTTTATCTTATTGATCCATGGACAATCCATGAACTAGATTCAAGAATGACATGATATAAACCTTGAACCAAGCTTAAATAACACCAAAAGGCCACTAGATAAATCTTAAGAGCATGAACAATGTGGGCTCCAAAATGGGATGACATTATTGGTAAAATTATGAGGTCAAACACATGAGGACAAATGATATTGATGACAAAAATTTCCAATACTAAGACCATGATAAAATCAACCCATCACTCAATGTAAACCAAAATTTTCCATAAACATCAAAATTCAAGTGGATCCCCAAAATTGGGGGGTTTTGTGTGATAGCCACAACACAACCCACATGGAGTGCTTGATTGGATAGATGATCTTTACCTTAAGGAGCTTGAGCAACTTTTGCCTCATTATGGACTTAATTTTGGGATTCACAGCCTTTTACCTCTATCTGAAGGGCTTTGCATCAAGCTCTAACTCGATGGTATGTTAAATAATGTTCTTATCATACACCTTAATATTTTCATATGACCAAGCAATAATATTTGGGTACTTGAAACACAGTGCCTTGAATCCCTCAACCTCTTTTGGAGAATAATTACTATCAATACTAATCTTCGTTTTCTCTTTGATTTCAATATCACTACATATTTTAACATCTACTTTCATGGTATTTGATTTCTTCCCATCCTCATTTTCAAACAAACTTTCCAATATAATCAAGCCCTTAGAAATGTGATTATTTTTCAACTGAATGATATCTTGTTGATCTATTTCCTAAGAAATTTCATCCTGCATGTTAGCTAAGCAAGCTTATCTAACTAGAAAGTCGATTATCTGATCATTCTTCTCAAAGACCTACCAAAAAGTTTATCTATTTGGAACTACAGGTCTGAAGACTAATTTGACTCTCCTATTTGTGGTTGACCCAAGGTTTGAGAATGGATTGAAATTGGAGCCTTTAACTGCCAAGGCATCAACAAGTATATTCTACTTTCTAGGGACAAAATGGATATTGAGAGCATCAAATAATTCCATAAAATACCACACTCTATTTCTATATATTTTTAAGTAATGATATTTACTGTTTCATCTCTTTGTAACTTGATTAACCACCATCTTTGAGTTGCTAAAAATGTCTAATATTTTGATTCCCATTTTCAGCTTGCATCAATCCTAAATATAAAGCTTCATATTCTATAGCATTATTAGTATAATATCAAGTTAGTCTAAAAGAAAAACTTTTCACACCTTCTAAAGGAGATTTTAACACTACACCAGCCTTGGCCCCATTTTTACACCTTGCTCTATCAAAGTGCATTGTCCACATTTCTGATTGTCTAAGTGACTGATTAGATATGGTAGGGGTGTTATTTTCTACATCAAAGGAGATAATTTAGGTGCCCAAACCTATTTCTAGTATGTTATGATCATCCTTGAAAGGTAACTCATCTTCAATTTCTAAATCTTCCAAAATTTCCACTAACTCTAGCTCTTCCATTATTAAATGACTGTACAAATATTCTTCAATTTTTTTATTATGGAAAGATACAGGATTCTCCAGGGTTATCCTTATTTTTTTTACTTTATTGGGAATCATCATACCAAAGCAGTCCAAGTACATATAAACTCCCATTTTGGTAGTGAATTATCTTAAAATGCATATACCAAAATAAGGTTTGATATCCACTATTACAATTTCCTAAATAATGGTAATCTTTGGGGCTCTATGCAACCTCATCAATACATCCTTTATAACTCCTACAGTATTAAATGGGGTACCATCAAGCTGCAAGACCCCCTAGCATGACCTTGTGTACTACATACTCATCTCATCACAAACTTCTTTTGACATAACATTCATTGAGGCCCCAGAGTCTATCATACAGTTGTGAACTATCAATCCTTCCATTCTAAGGGAGATGTAGAATAGAGGAGGATTGTTCTTCAGGGTGGCAGGAGACATTTTATTTATCTTGTGCCTGATTGTAAACTATGGTAGTTTCTTTTCCTTAAGACTTCTTATGTAGAGAAGTTTTCAACAAATCTATTTGGCCAAGGAGAAAAAGTGTATCATACATGCTTGCTCTAGATGGAGCTCTTTCTAATTCATCCATAATATTATACCCAGGCTAAACTAATAGGGGCCTTTCATACCTTTTTCTATGGTTCCCCATACTTCCTTTTGTACTTTTGAGTAGGCTTTATTCTATGATATTTTGTAATGGAAGGGAACCTCAATTTTTCTTGGGCTTCATTTTTAGCACTTTATTGTTCTTTGTTCTTTTCCTTTTCACCTCTTCTTGGAGTATTCACTTTCTTTTCTTGTATTTTGGGTATTGCATCACTCTTATCAATATATTGTGGAATAGAAAACTTGTCATTGCCCTACATTGGTGATTCTCTTTTCTTTTTAGAAGGCACTTCGAAACCACCCATTTTATTTGGGTCCACTTGCAAAGACTTTTTTCTAGACCTAGTCATGATAGAGACCTATTCTTCTTTAGGAAAATCTTATCTAGTCATAGTTTGATCATGCTACCACAACATGTTAACTCTCAATTTTTTATTTCTCTCAACCTTTTACATGGTTTGTCACACATGATGTTGATACACCATACAAGTATCAAAATCATGTGGATCATTGCAAACTAAGCACCAAACATTGGCCAAACTAGTTTGAGGTGCATATTATTACTTTGTTTGATATGCATTGACCTTAGGTCTTGTACTACCACTTGTACTAGGTTTATGATCTTTATAACATAGGGAAATATTCTCTGTTGAAACCTATTTATTTACCTTTTCTCCATTGCATTGACCTTGTTATTGATTGTTTTTAGGCTGCTCTAAATATCCAACAATAGAGCTGATTCTTGGGGATTTTGACATGGAAGAGGAGGAAAAGGGATAATTGGGGTTGTTTTAGGAGGAAATAATGGAGTTTCTTATGAAGTTGGTGGAGGATCAATATATAAAAGAGAGGCCAATTTTGGTAGGAATTGAGGAATTTTTGAGCAATAAGGCATTTCCATTTTTGGTGGAAGCCTTCCTACAACAACTAATATATTTTCCACTTGGAAAACAACTTGGTAGACATGTGGAAATGTATTAATGCATGACTGCTAAGTTTGTAGCCCCAAGTTTGAGTCGAGGGCTCTGATGTAATACATATATGCTAAATATGAAGCTAGTCTGGCCTCAAGGAGAATCCTCTTCCAGGTTTTACTGAACCTTAGGTTAAAATCAAAGACTAAATTATGATGGTGCTTTTGCATAGCTATGAACTGGTTTAGGAGTGAAAAGAAATTATATGAATTAATGAATTCTTCTACAAAAGGGCCAACTAACTCATCCCATGAAGTGATGGTTTTATCTTCCAAGGTTCTAAACCAATGCAAGATATTCCCTTTGAAAGAAAGGGCTAGAAGTCTGACTATTACATATTTATTCTTAATATTATGAATTATAGCTAATTTTAATATGTCCTAGCAATGCTCATATGTAGTATTTCTAGTACTATAATATGTCGGTATAGATTTTGTAACATCCTGGGGGATGTCATGCATATTAGCAAGTCCAAGAGATCCATAATTATCCTAGCTAGGATAATTTTGTGGAGGTTGATTCTGATTGATATTTTATTGTTGAGCCATTGTAGGTGGTGTTTTTAATGGATATGGCCTATGAGGTACCGTAGGGGCTACTTCAAATGATACCTCTTCCAATTGTGAGTCTAAAAATAAAATTCTTATAATATTGGACCCTCTTAGGGAAGCTCATAAAATGTAATAGGGTCTTGATTATTTTTGCAAGATGACCTGGTATATATAAAAATATGAACTATTAGGATGGCTTTTTGATTTCTTGTACTTAGGGAGTCACCAAGCAAATTTATTTTTTCCACTGAATGAGGTTAAGATAACTCACTAAATATTGATTCCTCCAGGTATTATAAACAATCAAACAAAATGGGTAAGGGAAAGACAATGTGTCTTTAGCGTCCCAATGGGTATGCTAAAACTGTTGGGGTCTGAATTGACATAAAGGAAACCTTGAACTATGACTATGAATCTATGATATTTTGGAAGGCACACACCTGCTAATCATAGCTTAAACCTTGACATTGAATGGATCAAATATTACTTCAATCCAATCTCCATAGTAGGTTGGTACCTTGTCAACTAATTATGTGTTGACTTAATTAAGCTCAGTGAAAATGTAAGGATACACATAGAAATGAGATCAGAGTTAGAAAAAAATAAATTAATGATGGCTAGATAAAGCTAACATCATAGACAAGTTATGAATAATCTTCTAGCAAATCACATTTCCAGTATGTCACACTTGAGACTAACAACATTCAAAACCAATAATCTTCACCATTTATAGAACAAGAAAATACTTAGAGAACTATTTCAAACACATAAATATTAATAATCCAAATTGCATAATTAGATCAACACTTTGATTAATAGAAAATGAAGCTCTCTACAATATTTTTTTAGAAATGAAATATTCCAAGTTGATTTAAGTCAACAATCTAATATCGATATAATGACTAACCATAACAATAGTAGCAGAAATGCATTCACAGATAAAAATCACAAGAAGTGAAGACACAGGTTTGAGGCAAACATCCAAGTAATGCTACTTCTATTTATTTCTTAGAAAATTTACAATAATATGGTAAGAAAAAACTCTAGATATGACCCTTCAAATTGAGGGTTCAACCTCTCTCTATATATATATATTTATAATGAAACAAAAAAAGAAATATTATAAGGAATTTTTCATGCTAGATAAAAAGAATATTGATGTGGTGACCTCTTATTTGCTTACAGAAAGAAGAAGGGTTGTATTACATAAAAATCTCTATAATATTCAACCTCTACAAGTCATTCGACTTTCCATGAAATACAGTAGCTGAGCTAGATTTATGTTGATCAGGTCTGTCCCCTACTCTTGTTGTGGATTTTATGCCATTGATCTGTAACTGACACTACTGGAGGATATTTATTTCTACAACACTCGGTATCCTATAAATTTTTTAGCTACACTCAGTGATAACGTATACCTTTATCCCTTTTGAAATTAAATCAAAATTATTCACCAACCTTTGATCTTCCTTTGAATGGCTCAAATAAAAGATGACTTGGCACACTTAAAATCTGCATCATCATATGCTTTCCAGCTTCAAAATTCATTTATGAAATTGGCATCTAGTTGAATGAGCAAAAAAGTGCAAGCTTCACCTTTGAAAAATTCCATTGCAGGTTGCCTTCTTCTCAAAATCTGCTCCTCAAAATTCAACTAGGTTGGGTTTGACCATGTTGAGCATGGAATTTGAAACTGGACCTTGGTCAAGTGGACTTTACGACTACAAACTTACTTAACGAAACTTCACCCGAAATAAGACTTACTCAATATTTTGTTTCTCTTCGCTTCTCCAAATTTTGCTAGGCAATGTTTAACTAGGTTGACCACAGATTTTAGCACTATCTTTGCTTTATAGTGGAATTTAACACTACAAACTCTCCTCTGTGGAAATTAACACCAACCTGGAGTTATCTTTGCCTTTATTTTTTCCACTTTGCTCCTCCAATTTTTTCTAAGTACTGTTTGATCAGTTTGACCATGGTTTTTTACATTGAGCCCACTCTAGCATATTTTAACAATGTCCAAAATTTCTAGTAAAATTTAATACTATCTTTGAGTCTTTAAACACTTAGCCAATTTTTTAAACTTTGCTAAGTATGTGCCCTTTTTGGGCCTACAAGTCCTAAAGACATGCTCATCTTGGTGACTCATCACTCACTGAAATTGACCAAAAAACAACCATGGGAGTTGACAAGTCATGTGTTTAAAATAAGGAACACAAAAGGGTGAAAAAAGTTTGGGTTGTTGTGGCCTGGAAACTACATATTTTAATCAAGGAGTTGTGTGTATTTTCCTTGGTACATAAAATGTGTCAAAATTTTATATTGTAAATAAGTAGCATCTATGAATAATGTCAAAAAAGATATTATGGCATATATGGGATAAAGGAAAATATAAATATTTTAGTAAATACACCAAGTAGTTCAATAAGGGTTACATAAATTAGAAGGGATGAGGAATCAAGAAAACAATTGAAAGGCAAAAAATAATAAATAAATTATTGGTTCACTTATAGGTAAACATTGTAAGTTTTATAGGGTGGATGAAATTAAAAAAAAAAAATTACTTAGCTCTCATAGTAGAATCCTACCCTCATCATCCCATGAGTCTAAAGAAAAGGAATATAGCCAGAACCTCACACATTTTATAGATCGCTCAAGAGCAAGCCTCATCCATCAATGAAGAGTAGTTACAATTTTTAATAAGCGACATAAATTCAAAGATCGCTCCAAGTTCCCCTCCTTTTACTTGAATCCATGCCCATTAGACAAGGAAAATTTCCTTTATGGGTTCTTTATCTTCATTAAGATGAATATCCCTTATGAGTCACCAAATTTGTAGTGAATTCTCACTACACTCGAAGAGATTGCCTAAGTAGAGATAAAGCAATCAGAAAGCAAAATACGAGGAGTCAAAAGTCTAGATCAAAATATTTGATAAGCACAAAGAGAGAAAATATCCAAAGATTGAAATTTTTGAAAGGTCTAAATAAAAGTAAAGAACACAAATTTTTATATTTGGAAAAGCACATAGGATGTCCAAGGATCAAAGGAATATTTTTGACTAACAATTCCATGGTCAAACGATAGTCAAATCTAAGGCCAAAAGACCAAGAAAATATCTTAAGGTTACTTTATCTATGCTTTGATTTTTTAGAAAACTAACTATAATTTGGGGGGCTCCCCGTATGGAGGGCCAATGAAACTACCCATACCCTCTATCTAAAGTCACAATCCCAAAACCTACATATTTTGTTTAGGTATACAGTCTTATAAGATAAATAGATCACCTCCTATAGAGAATATGTGGCAACCTAGGAAAACAATTGACACATTAAAGGTAAAAGTGATGGGATCCATCCTAGGAGAAAACCTCAAGCCAAGTGATATTAATTTCCCATGCTTAGACTCTAGAAATCCCCATAAAAGGTAGAAAACAATAATAGAGGTAATAAAACATCCAAGAACTCAAAAAATATATCTAAATATATTATGACACAACAAATTCAATCAAGACATGACCTAGCACAAAAAAAAAAGTCATTTTGAAATCTCTGCATGGTTTTTTAGGGATGCTCTTCCTATTGTAAACAATTAATAGTAGTATTCTTAGTTGTGTAAAGGATTGACAAGTTTGAATTTGTAATATTTTTTAGTCTTTCCTTTCATTTTTCCTACAAAGAAATCAAATCTTGAGTGACTTATGGGCAAATTGAACCCCTACTCTAGGCACAAGTTTTGTAAAATTTATTTCAATATATGTGTGTGTGTGTGTGTGTGTGTGTGTTAGAGGCCTACTCATAAATTTTTAGACTAGTCATATATGGTGTATGCTCTAAAAGTTTTACCTATTTTTTGAGTTTTATCATGCATGCATGTGTGGGAGGCCTACACATTTTTGAACTAGCCATGAGTTGTTCTCCCACTGATCCATCTATGTGTGTGTTTGTGTGTGTGCTAGTAAAACTTATTTAGGTTCATCTGTATCAAGGAGAGTAAATTTTCACCACTGGTACATAGCATTCAATCCTACTTTATAGGGATGTCTTATTGGATCTTTGGCACATCACCACTCTAGTAGCTTAGATTTTCTTATGTTGAGTTATTTTTATTTTTATCTTTTGAATCCCTTTTTACTTGAGTTCAAGTGTGCTTAAATATCACATCATAACAAGGATCCAAACTTATAAAAACTCTCAAAGGCCCTCAATTGAGTTGAATCCCATGCTCTTGATTGAGTCCCTACTACATCATTTTGTGTGAGGTGCAATTATTTTGATAGAGACAATTAAAGAGGGCAATTGTTTAATGGAACTCCACCCCATGATATATCGTTGGTACCATAATTGCAACCACATGCTAGAATTAGAATTGGTTAGGGTCTATGCCTATCCTTACTTATTGAAGCACCTTTTCACTCACCTAACAACTTCATTAAAAAAAGAACATCAAAATAAATCAGTATTTGAAGACATCAGATTGAGATTATGGTTAAGGCCTTAGTATATTTGCTTTCAAGATCACAAGCTACATTCACCTGGTGACTCTATTGCAACTAAAGCACCTAAGCACCTAAATATGGATACTCTTTTTCCTAGTCTATCTCTTGCTTGTGATGATAATGGCCCATTGTGACCTCTGCAACCACCAGCTAATTAGGGACTTATTCTATAATAACTCTTAGGAATATTGTTAGTAAGAAGTGGCTCTCATACTATTGGTGGCTTCACTAAAAATCAAGGCTTAGTATGGATATGATTCCCTTTTCGTACTCTCCATTACTAGTTGGGACCAACTTGCTACCCTTCTGATTGAAGGGTTTGAAGAAAACGTCTAAACCAAAAAGAAGGGGATTAAGCCTATAATCAAGATCAATAAAGGACATTGGTTCAAAACTCCTTTTCAACCAAAATCTATAGGCCTACTAAGGATGCTACTCCTTCCTAGGATAATAATAAAAATTCTTAACCAACCATACCCATAAAGAGGAGAATGTTGCTACCTAGGTCTAAACCAACAAGAAGAGCATGTAGCTACTTATTATCACCCATATCTAGATGTGCATATTCTAAAAATTATTCTTAGAGAAAAATCTTGACCAACCATACCCATATCAAGCCTTGAACCAAACCTTAATATTGAGGGTGAGGAAGAACCAGTCATCGTATTTGACAGATTGGCTAGCTCAAAAAATTAGCCAAAGGATGTGATGAGAACCAAGAAATAGGGAGTAGGATACCAATACACACATGAATCTAGTTTTGGCCCTCAAAAAATCATTGGGAAGTCTTTGGAATACCCAAAAGAAATGATGAAGGGGTCACAAACTGTTGATAGTTATCCATATTAAATCCCAATAACATGCTCAACATGGAGACTCATCACTCACCAAGTCCAACCAACCAATTACCTTAGGATATGATAAGTCATGTATTCAAAAGAATGAATTAACATATGGTGATGGCAAAAGTTCTGGTTTCTCTAGTTTGGATACTCCAAATTTTAATCAAGGAGTTGAATCTAAGTATTGTGGCACATAAAATACACCAAAATTTTATATTTTAAATAAGTGGCATGTATGAATAAAGTCCTTAAATATATGGTGGAATATATAGGATAATATGAATCTAAATATCTTAGGAAATGCATCAAGTAGTTCAATGAGGGATACACAAATAATAAATGATGAGGAATCAACAAAATGGTTGAAAAGCAACAAATAATCATTCCATTGTTGGTTCACTTACAAGAAAATATTGTAAGCTTTATAGGGAATATGAAATCAAAGAAAAACAATTAATTAGCTCTCATAGTAGAATCCACTCTACATCCCATGATCCCAAATAAAAGGAAAGTAGCCAAAATCCCACATATTTTCTAGAGCAC